>JARHVA010002206.1:2075000-2575000 GCA_037957365.1 Torreya grandis
AGTATCTAGTTGAAAATCAAAATATGGGGGAAACTATGTCTTAACAACACCCTATAGCATTCCAACCTTCCTATGAGGCACCACCAGTTATGACTAGTACATAGTTATCTCCCAATGTAGCTGCCCTTATGCAAGAGATAAAACCTCTTCAATCTAAGGTGCTACATCTTGAGCAAGGTGCCTCTAGGCCTAAACAAGACTTGGATTATTTTGCTCTACTTCATACACCATTGGTACATCATATTGTTTCTACACCCTTACCAAAAGGTTTTGTTTAACCTAAGCTCACTCTATGTGATGCAAAGGGAGATCTAGGGACACACTTGAGAGCTTTTAATGCAACATGTTTGGACTATGTGCCAAATGATTGGTTACTAACCAAGTTATTTTCATAGAGTCTAAAAGATTATGCTTTATAATGGTTATATAGTCTACCAAGTCATTCAATCAACACCTTTAATCCTTTAGTTAAGATGTTCCTAGCTCATTTCAACATTAACATAGGTGACAAGGTTTCTTATGTCCAAGTTGTACAACAAAAATAAAGGTCAAATGAGCATCTCATAGATTATGCTCTTCAACATAAGACTATCTTGGCTAAGATGACTAGCCCCATGGTCGATAAAGAGTTATAATATCTCTTCAAATAGAGTCTTCTACTAGCTTTTCATGAATCAATAATATTCAAAAGGTTCTCTTCCTTCACTGAGTTATGTCATACAATAAAGGAAAGGGAAGTCAAATTAATTTCAATGGGAAAACTCAAGTACACAAGTATATCATAAACACCAAATCAGAGTAATAACAAAGTACAATATAAAGTCAAGGTCAATAATTTAAAAAGTCAGAATCAACCTACAATCAATGCAACTTCAAATCCCCCTTAGTGAGTGGTTTTGTCAACACCTCCTTAGTGAATCTTTACCAATCTACCAGTTTGTTCAGCCAGAGTTTTGCAACAACTTTTGGAATGTAATATCATATCTCTACCTCATATTCATGAATTGGATCCAATAAATCCTCTTTCATGGGGATATGATTAGAATTCATTTTTCAACTTTCATAGGGTACTCGGCCACACAACAAATAGATGCATCAATTTGAAACATAAGATATAGGACTTGATAGATGATAATCTTATTGATCTTATCACTCTAGTTGAGCTTGTAAAATTAAAAAAAAAACATAAGACAAAGATTTGAAAATATTCTTAGATGCTTTCCCATAGCATTCTAAGCAAGAGACAGGGAATACATCAAGTTTTCACTATGCATATCATGTGCATCCTCCACCGGCTACATATCAGGCACCTTCAGTTGAATCACATACTTTGAGAAACATGATTAGTGTGTATAATTCTAGAGTTCCAAATAGACCTTCCATATCCTTCTTATATCAAGAGATATTTGAGGATGATTTGGATTACCATGCACTCTTTATTATAGCCTACATTAATCATCATCCTATTCATAGTATTCTCATAGACAATGGATTTAATATGAACATGTGCACTATGAAATTATTGAAAAATTTGGGATATTAAGAGAAATATATCACCTCAATGGACAAAGTTATCAGTAGATTTAGTGGGAACACTCAAAGTTCATTGGGTGATATTGTACTTCCTCTATACGTTGGTCCAACACATGTGGCCACACTATTTACTATTGTTCCTAGTGTAGGCTTTTTTGATATGTTACTTGGTCAACCATGAATTTAAAAACTTCAAGTAGTACCTTCTATAGTTCACATATGCATGAAATTAATTCATGCTAATTAGGTTGTTATAGTTGGTGTAGTTTCATATGAGTTACCACTCCCCACTTCAGAGCTATCTTCTACTTTGCAGTCACTAGTTTTAGCTTCTCCACCAATTATGTTTCTTCCTCCAATTTAGATTCAGATAGATTTGAGGCCTTCCTCACCATCATAGAGAATTCATACACTTCCATAGAGGCCTCTTTTAAAGTAACCATAGTTTTAGGAATCTAGATAGTTTTTAGCTACAATATTCACACCCAGGGTAATACCATTTAGGTCTCATTCCCCTACACACAAAGTACATATTTAGAGAGATTATCCTACTACCAAATGGGTCCTTAATAGACCTAAAATTGCATCCACTTCTTAGATTTATAGGGGTACTCCATAGTTATATTCTACTACAAATATTTCAAAGCATTTATAGCATGTACAACTTTCAAAGCCATAGTCCTAGCCCTTCCATCATGCTTCACTATCACGCATGATCACTCTCCTTGATACATGACACCATTATAGGGAGTGTCTTATGAGACTCATTAGTTAGTATCATTTTTTATCATTCTTAATTATAATTAGTATCTCATTATTTTTATACACAGTCTCTTCATGATTGATTATACATAGCTTATTGTAAAAATACCAAAAACATTCAAATAAATCAAAAACACTAAAAACATTTCAATTGTATGAATTATCCATGATCTACATTTCTAATACCATGTTAGACTGACATTTGTTATTCTATGCTATTATTTGTTTATTTATCTACATTACCATGCTTCACTTGATCTTCTTTAAGTATGTGCAGTAATATCCAGATCATTGATTTCTTCACTCTACCTATTGAGGGGGAAACCTAAATATAAATTCAAGACATAAATCAATACATCTACCCATTGGGGTCATCTTCTACATGAATTCACCATATATGTTATGGCATTCCAATACCACACACTCTAGATATCATGATGATGTACATTACTTACTAGCTTACACAGATTACTCTATCGACACTCACTAGTATATAACACTTATGTATTTCTTAAAATCTACCTAGTCTTGTACTATATGTCTTTCATAATTTCACTTCTTGCTTTGATTAGTTAGATGTGATTATATTTCTAGCACATTACATGCTTTCCTTCCTTTCTTTTCACAGCTAGATGTGATTGTATTTTTTAGTTCTTATTTTATCTCTTGTATGTGCCTTAGGACATTTTTGAATTTCCTTTACCTATAATCTTCTATGTGATTGTGGACCACATGCCAACCTTGCTTGTTTCAATTGTATGTGTATGTGGCATTTGAATATGACTTATATGCTTGCTTCCTAATTTTAATGACATGTGCCCATATCCCTTATTTTCTTGGCCCCTTGGCCAATTTTGTATGCTTCTTGTTTCTTGCCTTATATTATTTTTTATTTATTGCTTCTTAACTATTTTTAATGCCATGATCCACATCATGCATTATCTTGCTTTCTTGGATGCCATGATAGAAGTCATGCTCCATCCCTTCTTGACAACTAACAACTAAAAACTAATAACTAACTATAATTCTAGTTTAAGTTCACTATATTTCACATGCTATTACATTGTTATATCTATCTAAGCATACCCTTGTTGATATAAAAATCTCTGTTACAAACTATGCTATATGTTGAGACATCTTTTCGATTATCATTGCTATATCATGTAATCCATAGCATAACACACCTACATGACTCTTTCTTCTAAGGGTAGTGATTTGAAGGTATTAATTCCTACCATTAAAAGAGGGAGGAAAAAATAGAGGTTTTTTTTATAGATATTAGAGCCTTGAATTAGTAAAAAAACATAGTTTCTAGAACACTCAGAACAACAACAAAAATTCAAACTAGGTAGAACAAACCAGATAGATAGTGACAATTATATAATAGTCTTTATAATTAACATAGGATAAGAGCATAAAATTTGGACTATATCACTAAACAATATAGTGTCCTATTTTGGTGATCCTAGCCAAACAACAAAAAAACCATATTTTTTAAAACTAGACAAAAAGGTAAGACTAGTTACAATTTTATTAGCAATATTTTAGTTTAGAATCAATAGTTTCAGTACAGTTTTTCTTAGATAATCCAAATATATGGGGCATCATGCATGGTATGATGGTTATCACTTACAATTTTAGATAAAATAGTTGGTATAACTTCCATATTAGAATGCATGTTACTAGACACTAGTGATTAGGGGCAAAGTATGCGGCACATTTATTTTCTTCTCTTTCCATTTTATGGCATTACCTAGGAATTCTTAGTAGTTATGTGACTTATTCCATCTGAAGGTGGTTTGGATTATTATTGAGTGGCTTCCACATAAGCATATTGCCCAATTTTGGAGTGGCTTTCATACAAGCCTAATATCCACCTCTTTTTGAGTGGCCAAGAGTGGCTTAGCTTCCGACACACATTTTGATATCCACACCACATTGTTATCTTATATAACATTCATGGGCTTTAGAATCCTTCTCATATGACACACATTCATACAAGTATCAGTTCATAGCTTTACTTCATGAGGTAATGATGGAGCCAAATGACTAGCTATCTTTTTATATTTTTGAGCCACCTACTTAGAGGGATTGGACACACAATCCAAACATCAATTAACACATTCATGATCACATAGCTTCACTTAGTGGGCAATGATGGAACCAAAGGGCCAACCTTTATATTCTTGAGCCACTCTCAGAGAATTAATAACTTAGCTCCATTCATGATATTAATTTTGATACAACATCATTCAACACATACCCAACATCACTCAACATCACAATAGTTTTTCTATTGGTTCTTATACCCTGTGTGGTGTATTCATTCCTTTCTCTTCCTCTATCTTTTACCTAGATTTTTATACATTTTTACTTTAAACATAGCGTGTTTAGTAAGAATTGATCTAATCCTATTTTTATTTTGCATATTTACACTTCACAACATGCTCTCTCTACACACACCCAACATCACACAGCTTCATGAGCTTCACCCTTACATGTAAGTTTATTTACACTTTCTACATTTCCTTTATCATAGTATTTTGCTTCACCACATCACTAGAATAAATGGGGGGGAAAATGTAGTCATATAAAATGGTAGCATGAGTGTGGTCTATGACACCGAACCCATAGGTCTTTATTTCATAGTCTCATGACCCTTCTAGACACCTTTTTTCTTATTCCTAATCTTCCCAATCTTTCCAAATGGTCATTCCACCTCAGCAATCTAGGATTTCCCAAGCTAATCCTATCCCCCTAGGTCTCGCACCTATAGGATATGATCACCCAATTTGGACTATAGTTTAATACCCTAGGGTGTTTTATTTTAGTGCTTCTATCCAATTTCATTTTGAGATCAAATGGTTATTTTTTTTTGTTCCTATCCTTCATCTTGTTGGCCTAGCATGAATACATTCAACCCATGACCAATATATCTCTAAAAAATCCTATTCAAAGATTATTTAGAAGGAGGTTGATAAATATTACAAAATAAGCAATAATACAAGCAAAACCATTGAGATAACTTTCACTATTCTTTGTATACACGCATCCAATATAGCTACAAGCATATCCAAATACTCACACCAGTCCCTAGCCACCTCAAACACACCTAGTTTAGCATTTTTGCATATGCATTACACTATTTCACAAAGCACATCAAGTGGGAAAAATATATATGGATTGATCTCTCTTTGGAGTATTAGTATGTTGGCAACGTACCCACATAAGGGGTGTGGATACATGTTTAGTGTACCTTACACACACTAACCCCCCATTATTTTTCAAGTTTTATCAAAGCACAATGAAGTGTAGGGTTTGAAAATTAAATCATCTCTACAAGGAGTTTTGTATACTTTCAACACTCAATATTTCATAGGAAGGCTCACATAGGGACAAAAAACAAACCCCAAAAACCTAGGTCTTTGTGAGTAGTTTAGATAATAGTGTCAGATTCCAAGGTGTCTTATTTTAGTGGTCTAATCCTTTCACAAAATGAAAGCTAGATCCTAATTTATAACACCATCTCAGTCCTGGACAATGAATATTAGACCTTGAAATAGCCATCTCAATTCATTTTAAGGTAAGTCTTATTTTCTCCATATTTATTTCTATTTATAGAAAGGTTAAAAATATAAATAAATTATACAAATCAATGATTAAATGATTTTAATATTATTTACTGATTTATTCAACCCAAACCCTCAACTAAATTAGGAATAAGACTCCAATATTCCCAAAAGAGTTAAATCAATATGATAGCATAGTATATGATTTTTATATTTATATTTTACACATGGGTGTTAAAATTATTGTAAAATATATTGACATTAACATAGGGTTAGATGAATAACAATTGATGAATGCAATAAGATCTAGTGTCTCAAATCCTCCTAGACTAATCATATTTCCTTAATGTGTGATAGTCAACATTACTATTAAATATGTATTCCATGATAAGGATTTGGAAACAATGCTATAATCAAAAAATCTATTAGTGTGGTGATGTTAAATGCAATTAATGATAAATAAGGTGGGATACCAAATCCCTAAAAAAAGATGTACATATGTCATAGTCTCTACTTATGTGGTGCACTTCATGGGATCTAAATGATCTTATAAGTTTGAAAATTGAACTAGCTATGATTGAAAATATGTCGATGCCCCTAATACCAATTTGTATAATCTAATATTGATTCCTGTGCTAAGCTATATTGATCTACAATATCATATAAGGTGTTATCAAATCATGTAGGGGTGATACATTTTTGTATGCTTTGTATATATGATATTTAAAAGTATTGAGTCATGCATAGATACATATTCTACATGGCATTCATCTTAACACTAAAAAACTAGACAAGGATACCACATGACATGCATGAGTGTCATACATTATCATAGTGATTCATCTTAGTATCATAGAAGAGCACAAGGTTGCTGAGAATAATAAAGTATCTTTTGGCTACATGATCTTGTGTATAATTATCTGATGTGAAAATTATGTCCTTATTAAAATGAGGCATACAAGCTAAACAATATACAAGGAGATACCGTATGTTTGATAGTAAACTAGTTTGCTTAATACAACCTAAATTTTATTGGTATGTTCCACTGTGGACTATATAACCTTTATGTAATATTATTTCATTGTCTATATGCCTACACAACAAACACTATGTTGGAAGGTGTGTTCTCTTAGAACACTCTAAATACTTATTAAACTAACTTGCAAGTTTTATGGTGTTAAAATGTGAGATATGTGTGATAACATAGAATATGATTTCAATATTTAAATTTTTCACATGGGTGTTGAAATTATTGTAGAATCTAACAATATTATCCTAGGTATGGATGAAAAACATCTGATAAATGTGATAAAATATATTGTCTAAAATCCTCCTGGATCAAATGTCCCTCCTTAATGAGTGATGGTCCCCATTGTCATTATATTTGGATTCGATAGTATTAATTTTGAAAAAATGATATAATAATAAAATATATTAGTGTGGTGATTCTAGATATAATTCATGAAAAGCAATATGTGATTCTAAATCCTTAAGAAGAGATGTACATAAGTTATAGTGTCTACTTATGCAGCACACTACATATAATCTAGATGATCTTACAAGTGTGAAAATTGAATTCACTATTATTAATAATATGTTCATGCCCATAATACTAATGTGTATAATCTACTATGGATGCCTATGAATCTTTAAGGATGTGTATGACCCTTTTAACTCAAGAGTTTCATGTGTAGATTCAACAAATGTCCATTCTTTGCACAAGAATGTATGAGAACCAATAATGGTACTAGAAATGGTTGTTCCTTTTGTAGAGAACACAAGGATGAAGGTACAAAATTTGATCAATTATATGAATATTGTGATGATAATGGTTTCAAGCTAGCTCAATAATATGGTGTGTTTCTCTGACGATATCATATTTGCATCTACTGTAGATAATCCATGTGATGTTTTTTGCACTTATAGTGCACATATTTTCATTGAAGCATATGCCTTGGTTGGTATTTTTATTATTATTATGTAGATTTATTATACTTAAAATCCTTTACTATGTGCCTAAGGTTGCTTCTATGTTAAACACTATTAATAAGCTTATAATTATGATTTCCTGCAATATATCCATCAATATGTACACTTTATTCTATGTTGTAGTAGTGTAGGTTTCCACTAGAATACTATGGGTGTGACTATAGTTTCTTCTACATTGATTATGACTGAGATTCTCACACTAATTATTTATCTCTCTAATGTATTTTATATGGTGAGAAACCCAATGCATAAGTGAGAAAATATAAGCTATATTTTTAAAATTGTAATGTGGAAGGATCGTTGGCACTTGACTATGGTAAGAAGTGTATGAAGCCTTCTTAGTATGTGTTGAAACTAATATATACAGTACCCATGTTAAGTGGTATTATCTCCATCTATAGGTGATTGATTATGATTTGGATCTTATTTTCCACACGTTTTCCTTCATATCACATTTTTTACAATAATTTATAACCAATTTCATTAGTGTGCTTCTCAAAACAAAAAAACATGATTGATGATGAATTAGACTAATATGAATGACAAGGAATTGTAAATTTATTTTTTATCATTGTTTATGCCTATCATTTTAGGATTGAATGTGGTGTGACATTAATGACTAGAGGATCAAGAATTTGAAACTTTGTCAACTCATCTTTGAGTTACTCAAGATATTTTTCCTTGGGAAATATATCCTTGTGTACATTCTAAATGACACAAATACATATTTTCTCAGGTTAAATAAGGTTTTGGTAGACATGGTCAATAAGGCTAACATTATGTGTCATGAGGTATTCTAGCTACTTCATAATGTTTTTAGATCTTTTCTGTTTGAACTAAAGACCATATTTTAACTATTGAGTCTAGTGATATAGATGTTGGACCTCATCAAGCAAGTGCTTGTTGTATCCCAAAGACATTGGAGGATACACTTCCATTTGCAAGTTGTTCACCTTCCTACTCACTCTACCCATGATTGAAGTAAGTAGGAAAAGGTATCACATGTCAAAATATCACTTTGAATGGAATGAAGTGTGGTTGTGATCTAATACCAATGATCTAAGGTCTAGGGTAGACCCAGTGGATGACTAACTTATTTTAAATCTTCCTTTAGTTTGGAAATTTTATTCTTATATTACTCATAGTCACATGTGACCTAATAAAAAAAATACATAATTAAACATATTGAGTGTATAAATAGGGAGGTTTATTGATGTTAGTTAGGTTGGAAAAAAAATATATATAAGTAGTCACAATAACTTATCCTACTATTTTCTTCTTTCTCCAACTAAATTCATCTTTTTTCTCATACTTGAGCTCTAACTCGAGTTTCAGTTAAAACTATGTTAACATTCTAATTTTTCCTTCACTTAAATTCAAAATCATTATCTCCAATATTGATGATAAGTTATAGGAAGTCCTTCCATAGCATCACATTGTGTTCTAAGACTAATTGAATGTCTAATAAACCCCTCAAAAGTAATCACCAATTTGGTATATTTTTAGAGTAAGCTAGATGAACTAGGAATAACATCAGAAGTTGCATA
The DNA here is from genome assembly GCA_037957365.1 of Torreya grandis. NCBI lineage: Eukaryota > Viridiplantae > Streptophyta > Pinopsida > Cupressales > Taxaceae > Torreya > Torreya grandis. The sequence continues at coordinate 2,084,401 of JARHVA010002206.1, forward strand.
AAAAAAAAAGAGATGGGATAAATGAGATTAAAATAATTGAATGAATAATATTGATATTCATTACAAAAAATGGGTTTGAATCGATGACAGTAAAACAATGAAAGAGGGGGAGAAAAAACATCGAAAATAGCAATTACTTATTTAAGAAAACCCTTTGACATTAGAATTTCACTCAAAATGCTAATTTTGAGGCTTATTTTTATTTTTTAGGACTATGGAATGTATCCCTAGGTTGATAAAAAAACTAAGTAATAAATAAGGGATTTAAATATAACAATACCAACAACCACTGATTTGCTCAATAATTAATTTATTTTAATATTGTATAAATAATAATGAATTAGAAAAGGTGTACTTAGCTAGAAAATATGACTGAGATAGATAAGTGGTAGGACAAGAAGTAATGCAAGAGCAGGGCATAATTTCATTAGTGGAGAATAGGTACCGGGACCCTCATCTACCACTAGTGTTCCCCTATTTTCCAATAACACATTGTGTTATTTACTTTATGTGTAATGCTAATGACCATATGTAAATGAAGTAATGAAATTTTAGGAAGACCTTAATATTTTTGGAAGACTATGCTTATATGACTAAGTCCTAGATAACTATCTAATCTATGATTTGACTGATTTTACTATGAAACCCCAAGCCTCTATGCTTGTTAGGGTTTTGATGAACACAAGTAGAAGAATAGTGGATATAATAGAGTAGGTTGGGCATGGATTCAACACCCCTTTTGATGAGCCTTACGTACATACCAATGCCTTGAAATGGGATCAAATCCATTGTATTTATACCAATCTAAGTGTCATTGTAAGTGAGAATGATGCTAGTATGCCTGATTATGAATGCCACTTTCAATTATTTTGAATGTGAACTGAGACTAGAAACTTGAGTAAAACTGAGACTTGACCTATTGTAGATGGTTATATGAAAAATAGGGGTAGATAGGGATTAATAACCTTAATTTTCACACCTATTTTTAATCTTATTCATTAAAATTTCAATTTATCTGATAACTAAATGGGAGTGGTCTTTATATAGTTTTCTAATGCTTGTTGAGACATGAAATGAGTCTAGGCTGACCCTAACATGCATCAAAAAGTGATAATATATTTTTTAGTGTCAAGAGAAGATAAAGGCCAATATAATTACCCCATTTGATAGTAACACACTATTCTATAGACTAATGGGGCTACACTATTGTCCAGGTGGCTAATACATGTGAAAAAGGATTAGGGATGCCTAGGTGGTGGCTCAATGCAACTCTTTGTATATCTAAGCATGGGATAGATGCACATAGAAGCTAAAAAAGGATACAAAGATGCCCTAAGATAGATCTAGGGATAAACTAATGATATAGTAGTCATAAGTGACACAGATTGCGTTAAAAAGACATTTTATATTACTATGTCTCCCCCCTTATTCTATAAATGCAACAAATTAAAATGATTAGGATGAAGTAAAAATGAATGTATTTTTACTTACCTATAAGGTGAATTCTATGAATGTGGGTCTATGTTTGTTAATTATGCTCCATTATGTGTCCTTATTGGGTAAACAAACCAATGTAAAAACCTAGTGAAATCATGTGTGTGTGTGTAGATCATGATCAAACGATGAATAACTTAGATTGATATAATGTATTGGCTAGTGCTTAGGTTTGGGTTGCTCAATAACTCAATCTAGCCTTGGCTCCATCATTATTGACCCCTATTTGGTGGATCATAATCATTGAATAAATTGGATTGGATTGATGGCTTATCCAATCTTTTTATGTAAGTGGCTCAAGAACTCAAGGAAGTCATGACACAATAATTACCTACTTATTTGTAGTAGAAGAAGCTAAAATTGAAACTTTGGGTGTCATGAAGCTATAAAATATGGCTTTGGGCCACTCATGATCTTTGAAATGTGTTGGGTATGGATCGAAGTCACCAAAATTATAAAGTATAATTGGCTAGACACATGTACAAAGTATATGATCCATATTTTTTAGGGTTAATAGAAGATAAATGCCAATATAATTACCCCATTTGATAATAACGCACTGTTCTATAGCCTAATGGGGCTACACTATTGTCCAAGTGGCTAATACATGTGAAAAATGATCAGGGATGCCTAGGTGATGACTCAATGAAAATATTTGTATATCTAAGCATGATAGATGCACATATAAGCTACAAAAGGATAAAAATAGGCCCTAAGATAGATCTAGGGATAAGCTAAGGATAGGGTGGTCATAAGTGACACTCATTGCATTAAAATGAGATTTTATATTACTATGTCTCCCCCTTATTCTATAAATGTAACAAATTAAAATGATTAGGATGAAGGAAAAATGAATGTATTTAGACTTACCTATAGGGTGAATCCCATGAATGTGTGTATATGTCTACTAATTGTGCTCCATTGTGTGTCCTCATTAGGTACACAAACCAATGTAAAAACTTGTGAAATCGTGTGTGTGTGTGTGTGTGTGTAGATCATGATCAAATGATGAATAACTTAGATAGATCTAATATACTAGCTAGTGCTTATGAGTGGGTCACTCAAGAACTCAATCTAGCCTTGACTCCATCATTATTGACCCCTATTTGGTGGATCATAATCATTGAATAAATTGGATTGGATTGATGGCTTATCCAACCCTCTTATGCAGGTGGCTCAATAACTCAAGTAAGTCATAACATAATCATTACCTACTTGTTTGTAGTAGAAGAAGCTAAAACTGAAATTATGGGTGTCATGAGGCTATAAAATATGGCTTTGAGCCACTCATGATCTTTGAAATATGTTGGCTATGGATCGAGGTCACCAAAATTCTAAAGTATAATTGGATAGACGCATGTATAAAGTATATGATCTTGTCTTTTATGCAGCATTTTGGATGTATGTGACCTTTTAATCATATGAAATAGAGTAGATAATAGAAAGAGTCTTTACTTGTGTCATATCAAAAGACACAAATGCAAATAGAAAAGACTCTAGAATGCTCTATATATAGTGCTCAGAGTTAAAGAAATATTGTTCAAATATGTGTTATAGAGATTAATGAAATAGTTTTATTTTGGTTTTTCTAATAATATTTTATCTATGTTTAGTATGTAGTGAATACTTTGTATGCCTTTAAATCTATAATTCATTATGGTTATACCACCTGTTTCCATGTGTTATTTTTGTATTTTCATGCAATAGTGTGCTTCTATATTTAACCAACATTCTACAAGTCTGAATTATTGGGTTTTATTTATCTTTCCTCTCTACTACATAAGCTATACCTTTAATTAGTGTATTCTATAGTTTTCCAAGAATCTCTACTATCAAGTGTAGTGAGTGTGAAACCATTTTGATGAAATATGTTGTCATGGTTGACAGGACAAAGGGAGATAGATAGATGGATACATGAGAGAATCTAAAATTTTAGAGAATAAGAAGTGAGGAGATTCAAAAAAAAAAACAAAGGAGATTATCCAAGAGCTATATATGGTGAAATGTATAAAATATTTTGGTTTGAGTTTCCTAAAATGTTAGCTGCATGGCTATTTAGGTTTGAATATTATTGCTTTAACACAAGGAGGATAGAACTTATAGTTTGGATAGAAGATAAGTTAGACAAACTAAATAACTTGGATATAGAGTAGACCCAAGTAGTAGAATACTAGATGATGATTATAATTGATGGTTATATTACTAAATTTGTAGTGCAAGGATCCAAGGATTTTGAAGCTATGAAAGATTGATTTGTCTACAAAATCTTGGGAATTTTTAGTTGTTACTATAGATTCTAATTAAGATGTTAGTTGTGTAAAAGGCCATGGTGCCTACTCCAACCAACATGGAGTAGTCATTTTGGGCACCATGGGGATGCATGTAGGAGGGAAGTGAATGATGAGGATTTGATTAAAATAAATATGAACCTGATCCCAAAAAATAGAAGGTGAAAAGACGCAGAGTAAGAAGAATATTATGGGATTAGAATGGTAACTATGACAATAGAGACAGTGAAAGATAATAATAAATCTAGAATTAACTTCATATTTGATTAGACGTAGGAAATAAAGTGTTAGAGCTAGAAAAATTAGGAAAGAAGATGTTATGATGGATATATGTTGAGAGAATATGTGAAAGGTGTCACATGCACTATAATAGTTTTTGTTAATATCTCAAGCACAACCACAAATAATGCATTTCATTGTGGCCATTGTGGAATATATTTTAAATTAATCTCTCCTTATTCAACCAATGATAATGCTTAAAATGCATATTGCATTAATAAATATAAAATTGTCTAAATTTTGACATACCAATTTTAAAACATTCCTTACATAAAAGATACTTGAAAATGGCGGCAAAGATTTGCCTCCAAATGGTATATTAATATTGGTAGGAAATACTTGGAAATTTCCACAAAACCTTACTTAAAAATGGTAAACTAATTTTGGTAGAAACTGTGGTAGTAGAGGAGTCGACGCTGGGTGATTCTAATTAAATAGTTGTGGATATGGTCATGATCACACTTGTAAATGGATGGAAAGGGAGGAACGAAGAGGAATAGAGAAGGTTGCTTCAAAAGTCAGGGTTTAGTGTAGTGAAAATAACGGGATTTTTTTTTGATATATTTGTAAAGTTGAAGATTATAGAACTCAAGACGTTGTCATACACATTATAGTAGTTTTTTTTTTAAATATTTCAAATATAATTGTAAATAATAATTAATGAAATCACTTTTCAATTAACTTCTTATTTAACGAATAAAAACATTTAAAATAAGTATTATATTAATAATTATAATATTTTTTCTAAATCTTGATATATTAATTTTAAAATATTCTTTGAACATTATTTAGGTACATTTTTCTAAATTAAATGTAACATTAACATATATTTATTATATTATTAACTATTTAAATACTCATTATTTTATAATTATAAAAAGGAAATTAAAATTGGACAACTCATTGTCATATGAATTACCTAATATTTTCTTTATTTAATGTCTAAAAGCCCTAGTAGGGAATTTTAATGGGATTTTAAATGTGTAATTATGTGCACGGTTATTATCGTACACTAACATGACATATTTTGAAATTTTAATCAAGATTGACCATTAATACATTTTTATCTTATACTTTAGTTATATAAAAAAATTAAAATTAGGTTATGTCACAACAAAAACGTTTTAAGTGACAAGATTGTATAATGAATAAAAATCACTATAAATTAAAATTAAAATTAAAATTGGACAACTCATTGTCATATCAATTACCTAATATTTTATTTATTTAATGTTTAAAAGCCCTAGTGGGGAATTTTAATGAGATTTTAAATGTGTAATTATGTGCACGGTTATCATCGTACACTAACATGACATATTTTGACCTTTTAATCCAGATTTACCATTAGTACATTTTTATCTTATACTTTAGTTATATAAAAAAATTAAAATTAAGTTATGTCACAACGAAAACGTTTTAAGTGACAAGATTGTATAATGAATAAAAATCACTAGTATATAAATTTCAGCCAAGTCTTTGTAGAGCTTTTTGGACATGTGATATTAGGGATATATAATCGTGTATATTTCATTTCATCTATAGATTTTCCATTTTCTTTCGCTAGAAATGTGTCGTCACTTGTGCAGAAAAGTGCACTTTATAGGTGTACTTATACTAAATCGCATCCGATGTTGGCACAAATGGATTTTGGATTTTATCACATCAATGTGTGCCTTCTATAAACATGAACTTCAGTATCCCTTATGAACATACATACTAGTGTTTAGTTAACATTTTCATGTGTTAATGTGTACGGTTGGTCTGCATATTTGATTATGTCATTTGCTTTGATTTTAGGTTTACGCAAATGCATGCTCATATATAATCTATCTTTGAATGATATTGTGTTCACATGTTGCTTTAATATACACCGACTTGCGCCACATTCATGTTCACTAGATTGTTGGGTACTTAATTGGATAATGTGCAAGTCTCGACAAAGAAAATATATACATACGAACAAAAATTAAATGGAAAGTAGATATGTTGATTATATAATTGAGGATTATCATGTACCATTTTATATGTGAAATTAGTTGGTGAATAGTATCTAAAGAAGAATGAGAAATGAGATTAGTTTAATTTTGTGATGAGGTAATAGTAGACCCAGAACGGAACTTTATTATGGAATGTGCAACTTATAATGACATCTGTATCATGTACAAAGATAACTTAAAGGTTGAAAACTTAGTTGAATTATTTGAAGAGAAAATAATAGATCAAACAACAAGTTTTCTAATCAAGATCCATAATAGAAGAGTTAACATAAAAAAAGGGTTTGAAAATGTAAATGATTAGTAGAAAAACCTTCATGGTAAGAGATTGTGTTAGCATCGGTAGCTTTATAAAATCTATTGGTCCCATATACTACTTGGGCTCATGAAATTTATTAATATATTTCATTCATTCATTAACCCCTATGAACCCCTTTAGACCTCTATGATTATATCACATATACACTATTATTATCTAGTGTGTTGTATATAAAAGGTGAAATTGTATTACATAATGGATTTTATTAAAATTTATGACCCTTGATTTATTGAGAGTGATCAAATAAATTAATATTTAATAGAAATATATAAAGTAAATTATAATCAAGACCAATACATGACTAACAAAATCATTAGGATTTCATGATTGTGACAAATGTCACTCATCCCTTTGTCATGACCTCAAACTCCCCCATAAAATATTTCAAAAAGAATAGTCTTTGTTAAGCATATGGATACATTAATCAATAAACCATATTTTGTTTTGTTTGAAGTCTATAGAATGCCCTTAGTCTTCCTCACTTTATTCAACTAGTTTAAGGCTCGAAACCCTACATCATTGCCTCTATAATGATCCTTTTATTTTAAGACTAAAACATGAGTAATGATAGGGAGTAGATAATGTGCATGCGATCAATGATAATTGATTGCCCCTAGGGTTTCACTATAGGAATGGTGGAAATAGTGGATACATGTTATCTATCATTTTTATTGTGAGCAAATCAGAACTTGGTGTGGTAATGGGGAAAGTTTTGCCAAAGTTGGTTCCCTCATTGACACTTTTTCTATTTCATTTAATTTTGGGCATGCCTTTTATTTCATTTTTCTAGACAATTAAATCATGTCATATTATAGAAACAGTTCCTCTCTAGATATAATTGGTTTTTTATTCATTTGTGTGTTAATAACCTCAGTTATTTTTGACATAATTTTACTTTTCATGATAAAAGAAAATGAATTTAAATTAAGGAATGATATTTTATGGCAAGGAGGAAATAATTGTCAAATAAATGTTTGTATTTAGAAAAAAACAATATAAATTATTATTTTAATTATAACATCAAGCATGTAACATGTTTTCAATTAAAGATGACAATGAATTTATGTTAATGATTTGATTTATAATATGATTATTTTAAGTTTTATTATGTTTGTGATTTTGTTCTATTTTTTTCAATTTATATATTACTTCATAGATTTTAGAAAAAAGTTGATCGATGTTAAAAATATATGTTACATACACTCTATATTAATTAAATGGTGGAATAATTTACATGATTAACTAAATATTAGAATCTTAATATTATATATCACTAAAATTAATTATTTATATATATTTATATATATATATATATATATATATATATATATATATATATATATATATATATATATGCTTTTGTCAAGAATTATATTATTTGTTTTTATCACGTCAATAAAATAAATGTCTAAATGACATGTGTGCATACATATTTTTTCAATTAATGTGATATTTTATATGTTATGCATATATGATATTTTACATAGTAATTCCAATATTACAATGCAAAACATAAGTGGTGATGCATTTCAGATCACTACATGTGATCCATCATCATTAAAAAATCATGTATGAGGAACGAATCAAGGTTATTTTAATAGATTCCACTAACTTAAAAACTAAACATCTGGACCACCATTATAAAAATTATAGTTAGTATGGTCCATGTTTATCATTATATAATATTATAAATACTAAGGTCCTTGAGCACATACTAAAGCATTATTATTATGCTTAGTTATGAATAAATATTAGAAATGCTAGGAAAATAAACCACATGGTATAGCTAAGGTAGCCACTACCATTAATCTTAGCCATTACACATATTACACAGGGGTTGGTAGAATTGTGCAACTTGTATATAATATAAATAATAGGTAAAAGTACATATGCATACAATTAGTAGAATATTAAATAATACTATATCTTATGATCAAAAAAGGATAATCATCATAACTAACACATCTAAATTGTGTTATCATCACACATGGTGGGGAAATTAGGATACCATGATTATATGGGGATGAACATCCCAACTAATTTACCTAGTATTAGAAGAGATCATTTGAAACAAGATGCTCAGGGCATACACATTTTTAGGAAGCTGTAAAGATGGGCAATTAGAGAGAGAACAATGCCTACTCACTTTGTTTATGTGTTAGTCTCTTTTTTGTCTATCGCTACCTATGTTACAATATATATTGTCAACATGAAGAAGTTACCACAAATGTTTACAAAAGTATATAGTTACAATAAGGATTCATATTGTACCTATATGATGGTTCAATTTACATGTAGGTGTGGAAGTTTATATTATATCTATGATGTATAGCTAAAAGTATCCTTGACATGGTGTAGAATTGGAAATTCCAACTAACATGCCACATGATAGAAGAGTTATTGTACATGGATGCTGAGGCATGCATTGATGTAGACTGATCTACATTATGTTATAAGGTGTTGTTAAATAATGTAAGGGTGTTACATGTTTTTATGCTTTGGCACTATTATTTTAGTGATGCAGTAAGACATGCATAGATATGGATGCTCTAAAATTTTCTTCTTGATGCTAAAAAAGTGGACAAAGATACCATAGACCCTATACCAATGTCATACACTATTAAAATGATTCATACTAGTGATGCAGAGGAGTACAAGGTTGTTGAGAGTATTTACAAGTGACACAAAAATACATAATATTTATTGGATACATGAGCTTGTGTATAATTGTGTGATGTTCACGTTCTTTCCTTAGTGCCTTATGTTAACTTTGGATGAGCCAGACAAGCTGAGCAATACACATAGAGATATTTTAGGTCTCAAAGTAAGCTAACTCACTTAGCATAGCCTAAGTTTTCTATGTATGATCCATTGTGGACTATAAGACCTTTATGGAAAGTGAATTTCATTGTCTAAAGGCTCACACAATTAACATTATGTGGGAAAGTTTGTTGATCCCTCAAAACAATCCAAAGAATTCTAAAACTAATCTACAAGGTTTTTAGTGTTGAACTTTGAGACATCTATGATAAAATATAGTATGAGTTTGATATTTCCATTTTTCACATGGTTGTTAAAATTTTTGTATAAGATACTAATATTAGTGTAGGGATTTACGAATAATATTCAATAAATCCAATAAGATATGGTGTCTCGAATATTCTTGGCTTAATGGTCCCTCCTTAATGAGTGATGGTCCCCATTTGCTTTTAACCTTAGTTTCCACGATATGGATTTTGAAACATGCTCCAATCATAAAATATAATATTATGGTGATGTTAAATCCAATTAATGAGAAGGAAGGTGGGATTACAAATTCATAAAAATATATGTACACTTATGTCATAATGTCTACTTATGTGTCACACTACATAGGATTTGAATAATCTTACAAGTGTGAAAATTGAAGTCACTTTGATTGAGAATATGCTGATGCCCCTAATACAACAATGTATAATATACTATGGATGCCTATTTAGATTGAAGGATGTGTACAAAAATGTATGATAACTCATAGGGGTACATGTAATGATTATTCCTTCTATAGAGAACACCAGGATGAAGGTCCCAACACTCATAAGTAGTATGATCATTATGATGATAATGGTTTCAAGTAACTCAAGAGTGTGGTGTGTTTATCTAATGAGAGTATATTTTCAATTGTCATGAACAATCCATGTGATGTTACATGCACTTATAATGTGCATGTTTTTTTTTAGGCATACACCTTGGTTGGCATGGTTGGTATTGTTTCATAGAGTTATTCTACTTGGACATATTCACATGTGGAAAAGGTTTCTTCTATGTTGAACTATACTAATAAGCTTAAAATTATGATTTATCATGGCATTCCTATCAATATGTATGCCTTATTCTATGTTGTAGTGGTATAGGTTTCTAGTGAGAAGTCTATGGGCATGAATTTAGTGTCATCTACATGGATTATGACTGAGATTCTTGCACTAATTCTTAAACTCTCTCACATATTTTATATGATGATAATCACAATGCACAAATGATAAAATTAAGGCTATCTTATGTAAAACATAATGTGGAAGAATAAGTGTCACTTGACTATGGTGAGAAGTATTTAAATCATTCTTAGGATATGTTGAAACATGTTTATCTAAGACCCATATTACATGCTATTATATCCATTTTAAAGGGATTGATGATTCCTTGGATCTTTTCTATAGGCCTTTGCTTTGATATCCCATTTACTACAGTATCTTGGAACCTATTCCTTTAGTGTGAATCTAAAAAATACCAAACAATATTGATGATGAATCGGACTATGGTGAATGAAAATAATTTTAAAGTTCTCATTTGTCATTGTATCCACATCACATTTCATAGTTGGGTATGGTGTGGCACTAATGACTAGAGGATCAACCACTTGAAACTTTGTGAACTTAAATACAAGTCACTCAAGTTATTTATCCTTGGGACATATCTCCTACTTTAGATTATGCATGTCATGAAGACATCTTTCCTCAACTTAAACAAGGTTTTGGTAGATGGGATCTACAAGGCTAACATTGTGTGTCATGAGATATTCTAGATACTCTATGATGTTATTCAATCCTTTATATTTAGATTGAATAACATCTTATAATTATTTATTCTAGGGCCAAATATGTTGGATATCATCGAGCAAGTACTTGTTGTCTTCTAGAGACATTGAAAGAGACATTTTCATCTTGGAGTTGTTTGCCTTCCTACTTGCTCTACCCATGACTTCAAAATATATTAAAAGGTATCACATGTCAAAATACCACTTTGAATGACATGAAGGGTGACTTTGATCTAATCTAATTGATTTGTAGCCTAGGCGAGTCCTTGTTGACAACTGACTTGTTTAAAATATTTATTTAGTTTTGAAATTTCATTCTTATGTTTTTCATAGTCCTATGTGACCTAATTAACAACTACATCAGTAAATATCTTGAGCATAAAAATATGTAGGATTATTCTTATCATTCAAGTTGTAATTTTTTTATATTTGAGTAGTCATAATCACTTATCCTACTCTCTTCTTCTTACTACAAATAACTACATTCATCATTTTATCATCTTACTTGAGCTATAACCTGGGTTCTTCAGTGACAACCATGTTAATATTGTCTTGTTTCCTTCATTCAAATTCAAAATCATTGTATCTAATATTTGTGAAAATACACTTAAAAAATTCAATTTCAAGTCACATCTAACAATGAAAATTTTAACTTCTACCAAAAAATTTAGTTACCTAATACATGATTGAAACATGTGTCAAATATTAAATCACTAGATTTAAAAACACAAATAATGCACCATGTGTTAATTTAGACAATTCTAAAACTAATTTGACAAAAATTCTAATTGTGTTAACTATATAAAACCTTATTAGATGACTCTAAAACCATTCAATCAAAAAATAGAAGCTCCATATTGCACTCACATATGTGACATGATACTAAAATTGTCTTGTGTGTCTGGTCAGGATTATTTATGTCCATCACTTGAATAAACTACTATTATCCGTCATCATTACCACCCAAATGATATTTAAATGTTTCATTGCTTTTGTGTTCTATATGGCTTTGCCATTCCCTTGTAAATATGATCAATGGTCATGGGTTTTGCATGAGACACAACTATCTATTTACTCTCTTTCATGTAATCCTCGCATATTTTTTACAATCATCATTAGTCTGGTATAAATTATGTCTAAGGAGAATATTTATTTTTTCTCACAAGTGAGAATAATGAAGTTATTAAGTGTTAACTTGAGCTATAAATTTTTAAATATCAGAATAAAGTTGAGGGTGGCTTCAATAATGATTTTATCAAATGAGGTAATTTAAATGAAAAACATAACAATGTATGCAGATAAGAATAGAATTGGGAGATGAAAAATGAAGGATATGTCCAAAGAGACTTTTATTTCACACAAGTATGAACTTGAAAAAGTGTGAAGTAAGATATAAGGTAGAGGCATACCATCATCCCTTGAGGTTTAATTGTTGTTGATGTAACAAACCATAGTAATCAGATCTCCTGATGCCTTTGTCCACCCTTAAAAATAGAAAATGTCCAATCGAATATGGCAACTCAATGTAAGTTGTGGGCCCCTTTGTAATGGGTGAATGACATGTAAAGACTGGAATTTTTTTTATTATGACCAAGATTCACGCACATAGAAAAGATTTTTTTTATGATTTATGTTTGTTAATTAAATTAAAATTAAAGTATCAATGCACATGAATGAATCTAAGATGAAAATGATAATGATAGACAAATTGTGATTAATAACATGAGAGATTGAAAAAGGTTTGTAAGTTCGAGGTATATCAAAATGTCATTAATTAGTCTCATGGAGGATATATGAAATGATCTATATGTGATTTTAGAGTAGTTTATAATTAATGAATCATTTTTGATGTCATTTAAAAAAAGCTATGTGGGTAATTTAAGGTATAATTTTTTGGGCTTTAATTAGAACAAAGCTTCACAATTGAAAGCATTAAATTCAATTTGTTCGATTATAACATTATTTACTATCTACGTAACTTTAAAACAATACATCTCACTCATCAAATTTAGCAATATATAAAATCAAAGTATATAATAAAAATATTTTAATTTATATTTTCATTATACAACACACCAATTATAAAAACACAAAACTACATAACTTACTTACTTTGAATACATAAAATTATGTTTATACTATTACTATACATAATACTTATAAAACATAATATTATTCATAACATATTATATTATAACAATAAATATTTAAATTATTAATAATATACATACCCTCACTTCATTAGTTATTGTTCTAGAATTGGAATATGATTAATTAAAAAAATTTAGGTTTGCATCCGATTAAGATTAATTTAATTATTATGGTAGATCGTGCATTATATTTTTATCATACTACAAAACCCATTAAAAAATATAATATAATTTAATATTTAAATCAAACGACACATTACATTTGGAAGATAATAATATTTCTTTGTGGTAAAATATGGATATTACTTTTTCCATATGACTTAAACCTACATGTTTAACTGGGTTAAAGTTTAAAATTTCATGTCAATGTACCAACAATGCAAAACGAAACATGCAACATATATTTTATAATTTATTATTTAAAATATATTATTATATTGTTTTATATATTAAATTATTTTAAGTGTTATAAAATTATTATTTATTTTTAGATTTGTATATATTATTTTATATACTTTACTATTATATAATATATAAATATTATTTTATTATTATTATATTTATATATTTCATTTTATAATAATTATAAAATATAATATTATTGATAAAACATTATTATAATATTTATTTTAATATTAAAAATATACATACCCTCACTTCATCAATTACTGCTCTAGAATTGAAATATTATTAATTAGGTATTTTTTGGTTTACGTTCAATTAAAGTTAAGTTAGTTTCATTATTATGGTAAATCATGTATTATATTTTTATTATATAATAGGGGGTTTATATAATAAAATATTATATATAATATAATAATGTAAATTAATATTAGTATTTATGAACACATTATTATTTGGATGATAATAAGTTTTCTCTGTGGTGATATATGGAAAACATTTATGCCATATAATTTATATTTATACGTGTAATTACATTAAATTTTAAATTTTCACGTCAATATATCAGCAATATAAAATAATTCATGTTGGTTATATCAAGGCAAGGTGTTGACATCTTTGATTGGTCATTTTCTATTGTCAAGGGTGGAAAAGGACATCACGAGAGTTGATTTGATTTTAATAGGGCTATACGTCTCATGTAAAACTTGAATCAATGATACAATATCATTGATGTTGGGACAAGATATTAAGGTCCTAAATACTATCTTGTAGCTTCCATTCATCAACGATTTCAATATATTGACACCTAAAACAGTTACATCATACTTAAAAACATATGGAAACACCATACTCAGATTCTTGACTTGATGAACTCTCAGAAGATACACGTAGAATGTTCAATAACATATCTAATCTATAATTGCAATCTGTAGTTTCCAATGAACTATTTCAATTATCCAATATAAAATTGAAACAAATGTCATTTCAATAAAATCATATGTTAAATATCCAACAACTCCTTTAAAAACATAGAAAGTACACCATATGTCAATTTATACAGGTTTCAAATTAAATAGACAAAAAAAATTATTGCGTTAACCATATAAAATCTAATTAAATGATTCTAAAAACCATTTAAATAAAAAATGAAAAATACTTCTTCAATAAAAAAGAGTTTTATATTATGTAATCTAATTAATTGATAAAAAATATTATAAAAAGATTAAAAAATAAAGACATATCCCTTCGGACGTTCGTTGCACCTGCTACTAAATAAAAAGTTAAAAAAAAAAAAAAACGTTCGGAGAACAAATCCAGGTAAAATGGCATGGTCATATTTATTAGTACAAATGCTGGTTGCGAGTTTGAGTTCGATAGAAGCTTTCCAAACCCCACAGCTAAAAGAACAGAATTATAATGAAAGAAACAAATGCGGTTATTAAACTATTGACTTTGCTTGCTGCAACTACATCCCTATTTTTTTAAATGTTAATGGTATTGATACGGTAGAAGTAGGATCTTCTAGAAGTATTTCAAAGGATCTGTTTTTTTCTGATTAATAAAGTGTGCTCTTTCGTCGCCCACTTATAAACAGTTTATTCCAGATGACCTTTTTGAAAAAATAAATAATTGTACATAAGAGTTTATACGTAGTAAATTTACTCATCCCTCGAACTTCCATGAAACCACATGTTCTGTGTAGAAGTGACCGACAATCGATCGTTGTTAACAAACAACGTGTTGCATGTGCTTCGGGGAAAGATGTGTACTCTAAATTAAATTTGATGGTTGTATGAACTTTCTTCCCATTTTTACTTTTGACTGTGATGGTTGTATGAACTTTTTCCTATTTTCGCTTTTGACTTCCTCATTTTTTAAATGAGGAAAATTTTAGTGAACTGCCAATTTATTTTTTAAATGATTTTATCTATTTAATTTATAATAAATAAATATATAGTCTTTTTTATTGATAAATATGGTCTTTTAATGTTTCCTTTTAAAAAATTGAACATGCAAACTTTTGAATTATATTAATTTTTAAAGATCAATGTTTAATATAAAAATAATAATTAATATGGAGGGTTGATAGTCAAATTAAACTCTCACAAATTACGAGTCATGATATCATTTATGATGGTTGAACTTACCTATCAAATAAATATTCTATAATGGTTATCTATCTAACATTGTTTTTCAAAAACTAATATTCAATTTTAAAGAGAAAATAAAAAGTAAAAATATATTTTATTAAGTTGAATGTATTTTATTGTCATGTTTATAGGTTAGATTCATCTAAACATAAACTAGATGTTAAATCTACGATAGAGATGAAGCAGTGGAAAAAATCCATGACTTGCAAGGTTTATTTTTATTACTAGTATGAAGCTAGTATAGATTCATATCAACATTTTAATATGTCATTCACATCACATTTAAACTTGCAATGTGGACATGGTGTTATATTTCATGTCATGTTTAACCTTGACAATGTTCAAATTGCATTTAACTGCTATCAACCAATAGATCTTGTTTGATTGCTAACATGGCTATGTTGCATTAAACCAACATGGCAATGAATTTCCAATGTAATGTGACATTTAAGGCATGAGTCTTCACTTCATTTACTATAATCTATATGCACAATTATCCATTTTACCTTTGAAGAACACCCATGCATGAATATAAGGATGAATTTTTTTGGGTTTTGAAAAATAATCTTTATGAGAAATTACACATCGTCTATAATTACTATAGTAAATATCCATTTTATAATATCTAATTGAAACTGCATGCTTTCAACCTTGTGTCTTGACCACCAATTCACTCCACACTCGATTAGATAAAGGCTATCAATAAAAACCATAGTGCAGATGATAGTTGAACTCAAAATACCCTTTTATGCCATTTTTTCAATAATTTCAATGATTTTTCCACCATAAATGTTTTATGTTAGGGATAAATTTAAAGTTAATGACAACAACACAAGTATAGTGGTAAAAGAGTTGTGATCTTAATATTAACTTTGCTCTATCCATTGCGCTTTGAATCACAATAAGATGCTTTGATGGCTCAGTATGATTGACATGAAATGAGTATTAAATACCTACAACCTTTGAATGGAATTTTGTATTACTAGATTATTTTAAATTGAAATTCATAAATATTCCAATGCATGAAATTATTCAATACTTTTTATAGTCTAAGCTTCTCACAACTCTTAACTCCAATGGTCTCTAGGAAACTTGGTCTTACAATACATGTTTTGCATTACCAACACCACCAAGAAGTTAATAAAATGGATCTTCATCAATGCTAGATGAGTATATGACTATGGAATATTCTATGCCTAAAATAAAATGGGGTAGAAAGGTGGGGAGAGGAGGTAGGTTGAAACACATGCAAGTCATGGAGTTGGGACATTTAGAGGACCAGCATACAAGGGAGTCTTTTAGGATGGAAAATCCAAGTGTAATATTCATGTGTCATCAAGACAATTTGCTTATACAAAGACTCATATTTACATGGGAGTCATGTTTTTCCATGATTTTTGTATAAGTTTGTTTGGACAAAAAAATTTGAATTAAAAGTTAGATATTATAATATTACATTTGGATATGTTGCTTCTATATTGATATTAGCACATTCAATAATATGAGAAAAAATATTTTCTTATTAGTATTTTATAATATCAAAAATTCCATTCATAAATTAAATTTCAAGGTTGAATAAAAAAAATTACTGACCCGGTGTGTGATAAGAGTTAAAACTATTAGTTTCCCCAAAGGTGCAGGGTATGCCATAAGGGATGTAAGTTTCCATTTTGATAAATTAGGTATTCATTTTAAGCAAAAAAGTGTAAATTGGTTGTCATATCAAATTTGAAACTCATGACCACTAACCTCGTCTCACGTTTTGTTCACAAATTATTAAGAAACAAGAATATGATATTTTTTATGAATGTTATAATGATAAATGAGGTTGTGTGTTTCTTCATATGCTCTGATAATGTACTATGCAGGGATGATACATTTTGATTTTAGATGAACTTGAGAACTAGTGAATTAGTGGGGAAGGGCAAGTCCATACATAAAATGAATGTTTTGAAATATATTAAGGTGAGTTAGGTGGTGATCATTAGGGGAAATGATAGTGTCCATCAATGAGAGACTCAAAGAAACATGCAAAAATACACATACAAACTTTAATTTTTGTTCACATCTAACAATGAATTTTTTAGCTTCCACCAAACATTATGCAATGCATGATTGAAATAGGTGTCATATATCTAATGACCCTTTTAAAATACAAAGAAAACACCATGTGTCAATTTAGACAATTCTAAAACTAAATTGACAAAAAATTTAATTGTGTTAATTATATAAAACCTTATTAGATTACTCTAAAACTAATTATACAAAAAATGGAAGCTACATCTTACATTCACATATATGGCATGTCACTAAAATTTTCATGTGTGTGTGGTCAGGCTTATTCAAGTCCATCACTTGAATAAACTATCATTGTCCCTCACCATTACCACTCAACTCACCTTGAAATGTATCATTGCTTTCATGTTTTGTATGGAATTTTCCTTTCCTTCTTAATGGGGTCAACAATCATGGGTTTCACCTTAAACATAACTATCAATTTACTCTATTTAATATAATCCTTGTCAATTTTTTTAGAATCATTATTTTTCTAATATCAATTGTGCCTAGTGAGAATATTTATTTATTTATCACAAGTAACAAGAATGAAGTTCTTAGTTTTCACTTGAGCTATGAATTCATAAAGATCAACATAGAGGATAAGGTGGCTTTATTAAAAACCATATCAAAGGAGGTAATTTAAATGGAAAACATAATAGTCTATGCAATGAAGGACACAATTTGGAGATGGACAAACAACATATTCAAAGAGAATTTAGTTTCAAATGAGTATGAACTTGAAAATGTACAATGAAATATACAAGATAGAGCCATAAAATCATCTCTAGAGGTGTAATTATTTTTGATGAAACAAATGACAATAATTAGATCTCCTAATGCCTTTATCCACCCTTCACAAAAGAAAATGTGCAATCAAATATATCGACTCTGTGTAAATTGAATACCCCTCTCCAATGCACGAATAACATGAAAAGTATTAAATTTTTTATTATGACTAATATTCATGCACTTACAAAATACTATTTTTTTATGACTTATGTTTGTCAGTTAAATGAATATTAATGTATTAATGAACATGAATTAATCTAAGATGTAAATGATAATGATAGAAAAGTTGTACCTAATAACATGAGATATTTAAAAAAGGTTTGTAAGTCCTAGGTATACTAATATGAGATTAATTAGTCTCATGAAGGATATATGTAATGATCTATATGAAATTTTGGAGTATCTTTTTGGTAGTCAATCATGTTGTACATCATCTAGATAAGAATGTGTAGGTAATTTAAGATTCAGTGTTGTAGGTTTCAAGTGGAACAAGGCCTCACAATTGAAAAAAATAAATTTAACTTGTTCTAATGCAAAATTGTTTGTTAGCTACATAACATTAAAACAATGAACCTCAATCATGAGATTTAGCATTATGGGCAAGTACACAAAGTTGGGGGACAAAAATGGGCCTCCCTGTTGACATTATTTTTGCTGAAATTTTAGAAATATGTATTTTTGTAGATATTTTTAGATATATATACTCCAAATTTGAAGATAGTGTAAGAACATGCAATGTTACATTTTGAGTCTAGTTTCCAAAACTTTTTTTTTTAAATGGTTAAGTATAACTATGTCAAAAATTTAAAATTTAAATAAGAAATCTAGTATTTTTAAGAAAACACAATATATAGATGGTTGTGCAACCCACCATTTGAAATTGTGTTTAATATTGTTTGAAACCCTTTATTGAACATTTATATAAGATCTTATAGTTTGTGAACTATATTTATTTAAATTTTTTCAATAAATAATTTTTTAATGAATTTTACAAGTAAATAGATCTTGAAAAATGATTAAAAAAATGGATAGCCAACCATGCTGCCTCCCTAGCTACCTCCAACAAAAAACATTTTTAATGTGTGTAAATTTAGGAATAGTTTGTGACCATATAACTTGTTTTGCATTGGATCAATGAAAAAATAATTCAATGAACATGTATAGGCATGCATATTTATAGCATATAGTGTCTTAAAAAAGGTATAGTTAGAAATCAACATAGTTTGAAACCTTAAATTAGTCTAAAAATTATAAAAAATATATCTTTGGAAAGAGGAGAGTATGCCCATCATGATGGTATTAAGTTTTTAAATTTTATCATTGAAATTTGTATTGTATTTGGTGATCAAAGTTAAATTTTGTTGTTTTATATCAAAACTCTTAGACTCAATTGTAGAATGATAGGTCCAAGCCTTTGACTTGGGAATCTAAGACATTACCAAACCAAAAGGTTTGATGTTTGAATTCAAATTCAAATAGCATTATCATGTTAATAATGTGATCACTTTATATCTTCAGAACACCCAAAAAATTAAATTTGCTCTTAATCTCAAATTTTATATATGTTCTAAAATGTTATTGAGATCCCTAATAGTTTTGTTCTTTCATGTCATATAAGAAAGGCCCATAACCTAGGATAGTAAATTAATGTGTCATGGTATCACATTAGACTTCAAAAATTCTATGTGTATTTTAATATGTTGACTTAACTACTTATAATTACATGGTTTTAAGGTGTGACTCATTATAAATTTTAAAATATAAGTAATTTTATCATGAGAGGTCATAAAATTAATTTTTTAAAACTATGGCCAAAACTTAGCCTTTGGAGTACTAATCTAGCTATGCATCTAAAGTAAATTGGGGCTATTATGAGCCCCTTCAACCTAATTGCATGACTATAAAATGTGATTTTGGGGTTGATCAGTTCTAATTTCATCATCTTGATTGAAATAAAGAAATATTATTTAAACGTAAGTTTTGCATGTATAGAATGTTGTTTTGAGCTCAATAAACTTGAATGCCATTAGCTAATGAATGCAAATGATGAGGAGTTTAATTATGAATGTAGTTAGGTTCAAAATAAGCCACATGAACCTATTTTAAATTGTTATATCATGTGATTTGAGTGAAATTAACCCTAATATTACATAATATATAATTAACCAAATAGTTAATTTATTTAATCAAGGAGCTATTTAAGGCCAATTTGAACCACTTTAAGAGGAAGATATGATTTTGGGAAAAAATATATTTGATTATATCATGAATTAATCTAATTAGTCAATTTGTGTAATTATGGGTGTGATTTGGGAAAAATTGAGCCCCAAAACCAAATTTATGGTTCAATCAAATTTGTAATGTATGCAACATGTATAGCTTAACTAGCCCTACTTTTATTTGAAATGCAAACATGAAGACAATTGTCAAAAATAGTTTCAAACAACTAACATTTTATTCAATTACATTAGTGATTGGACCCTATATCCTATAACTTAAACCTTATACCATTTACCTTAAACCCTAAGACACAATACGTAAACCCCAAACCTCATAAATTGTAGACCCTAAACCCTATACTAATTACTTTATCCCCAATTAACATATTTTATAGTAAGAATTATATTCATATGGATGAACTTTACCAAAATTGCATCACTCATTACTATAATTTACTAATTGGTTCAATCTATGATGATGTGGGGGATAGTTGATCCAAAATCACATTCTTTACTCATAGATCTAGGTTTAAGGAGCTCAAATTTCCCCCAATTATGTTCACAATTGTACCTTATATACCATAAAATCTATACACTAATCCCTAAATTCCCAATCCCTAAACTTTAAATAATAAATATAAACTATTTAAACCATGAACCAATCATTTTAGCCCAAATTAACATCATTTATACTAAGAATTAAGCTCCCACCCTACTTAATTTGGCCTAAATTGCACGATTAATTTCCACATTTGACTAATTCACTTAATTTACATAATTAAATGGGGTATAATGACAACCCAAAAACATATTTTATAGTCATAAATGGGTCCAATTGATTCAAATTTTCCTCAGTTATCTTTGTGATTGGACCATGTTTACCATAAATTCTAAACCTTATAGGTCTTAAAACCTAGGACCTAAAGCATTAACCCTAGACCTTGTATTTAAAACCCTAATCCAATCAGTTTAGCATTAATTAACATCATTTAGAGAAATAATTTGGTAGACATTACTTAATTTATCCCAAATCACATTACTCATTGTCTCAATTTCCTAATTGGCTCAATCTATGATGATGTGGGGGATAATTGAGCCAAAAACACATTGGAACCTATTTACACCCTAAACCATATATGCATTAAAGCCTAAGCCCTAAGCCATAAACCCTAAACACTATATCATAAAATTTAAACCATAAATTCCCTATTTACCAATTGATTTAGCCACATTTAACATCCTTTGTAGTAAAAATTATGTTGACATGGTATAGAGTGAATATATATTATATACACCCTTAAACGTAAACCATATTGCTTAATCCCTATTACCTAAACACTAAAACATAAATTGTAATCCCTATGCCATAATGCCCTAATCAATAAATCAGAAAACTTATGCCCTAATGGGATAATCCCTAATCTGTAATCTATATTAGGAATAATGTGATCATATTATGTAATAATATGATGATGTTATTATTGATATAAATAAAACTCTATTTTTAACATCTATTTTGATTCAAATTAAGAATTTTATCCCCGAAAAACATTCTCTTTATACTTCTATAGGACCTATGAGACTTGTGTCCTTCTTTTGACCCCACATTTGAAAAGCTATGAATTTTCTAATGGGTGACGAGTCACATTTGAGGAAGAGGAGGAAGATGAAGAAAAAAACACCAGAAGAATTAGAAGAGTTGATAGAGAAACACAACATACAAATGTAGAAACTTCATTTAAGATAAGTTAAAAACCCTAATCCTTATGATCAAATGCCATAGACAATGAGATAATTAACAATAATGAATTATAGAATGATTAAATTGACCATAATGAATTGAATAATGATGAAATTAACTATAATAAAATGAATAATTATTAAATTGAAAATAATGAACTAGATAATGTTTTAAGTTTACATTCAAAGTTCTAAGTTATTTATTTTGTTGATGATAAGTTAATATATGATGATTTACCCCCCATGAATGAAAAAAATTTGATGGAAAAAATAGCGATGAAATTAACAATCAATAAAATTTCATGGAAACATATAATGAAGAAATAAATAATTCATAAAATGTCGTTCCACCACTAAAAATGAAAATAATAATGATTTTGAAACACCCTCTCAACAAATTCTACCATTAATAACACTTCAAGGAATTATACGTAGAAAAAGAAAATAATTTATTAAAGTTGATGAAAATATATTAGAAATAATGTATAAAAAAATATTTGATCATCTTTCAAGAAGGCGGGCTCAATAGATTTGGTATAGTTTCTTTCATAATTTAGATTTTGATAGTCAAGGATGTCAATTATTTTTTTCATTGATAAAATTGATTAATATGAGACCTATAATGTACAGATTAGGACTAAGAGCATGTACGATGCATGATTAAAACAATGAAATTATTGAAAATGTACATGATGCATATCATATTGTAGGGCCAAAATAATGCACCAAAGATTATAATGATGCCAAAGTATACTTAAAACTTGTGTAGTAAGTGGACAAATAGGAAAAAATGAATGCCTTAAAAAAATCTAAGCACTTAATTTAAACTAAAAATCATTAATGAAAGCAATTAAAAGACATGAAAGAATTAATGAACCTAATACCAATGAGCTCTAGGCATTCTATGGTAGACTTATATGAAATGGCAAGACTATAGTCTATGTTCTCAAAGAGTTACTCAATTTTAGAAAGATAATAGAGGAGTTTCACCCAATGTAAGAGTTGTAGTGAAAATAATATCTAGTTCTCGTAACCGTGAATCACATCTGGAACATTTCTTGGATATGACTTAGACATAATTATACTATAAGTTTTTGGAAAAACATCCAAAAATTTATACTATTCAAATATATTTTGATGTGGCCAATGTTTTTTATGTAAAAATAAATCATACATACACCACTTGTTGTTGTAGGCAACATGTTGGATTTTCAATGCACTATGATGTTTAAATGGAAATTACGTCATTTGTGGTGGCTTGCTAAAATTAAAAAATTGCATCCATGAGGAGACTAAGAGTGCAATTGGATAGGAGTTAGTTGGTTTAAGAAAATATGAATCAGTGACTTATCAAGTAAAATATGGCAAGTAATCCAAAATTTGTGAGCTTGATACAAAAAAGATACATGTTTCCAATTTTTTTTGTCAAATTAAGGCAGATGATTGTTTAAGAGTATAAAATCACACACACAAGGATAGATGGTTGGATGAACATTTCAAGATAAGAAAGGATACAAACCACTTGGTTTGATTGATTTAATAGTTTACTTTGATGAAAATTAAACATTCAAACCAAAAATGGAAGTTTAATCATAGTATTATAACCCATCATAAGTTGTCATATTCATGCATATAGAATTCATGCATGCATCTAATAGTACATACCCCCAAAAAATATATTAATGGAGTACCATTTATATATCAATGATGATAAATCACATTATTCAAAGTATGTGCAAGGTTGTTTTCAAAATTTATATCAATAGCTAAGTCAAAGGAACATTATATTCAATGAACATTACATTTGGGCAGACAATTGCACATCATAATTCAATAATGCACAAATGTTTTATTGCTTAAGTGGAATGTATATTAACAATAATGTAGAATGTGTTTGGAGTTTCATCAAGGTTGTCCATGGAAAAAGGGAGCATCATAGTGATGGATCATGTATAAAAAGATCCATTACAAGGGAAGAGTTAAAATTCAAAGAGAGTACTGATTTAAAATATGTAAAATTTGTGGTTGAATGGAGTAATGAGAACATGTTTCATGAGACATTTTTTATTAATAAAATAATAACACTTGAAAAATTATGAAGGTTGTATGTCTCTAAAAATTTAAAGAGATCTCCACCCATTTCATATCTCAAATGCAAGTTCTTGGACTATTTATAAAATACACTTGGAATGTTTCTATTATGCATGTGTGGCCACTATTTGGAATGAGTGTGAGTCACAAGAGTGGGTGGATAGCTATATTTCCAAACATCTAATTCCAATCAACACATATTAGGTTCCAACAACATTGCAACTTATAGATATGACATTGTTAGATGGCTTTGACCATGTATTTGATCTAGTACATCCACATAGAATATTTTACATTATGTACACTTTCTTCTCATTATATATCTTCATAGTGTTACTATTTTTTTGTGATTTATGTCATGTTTTTACAATTATTGTAGATGAGGACAATAAAGAAGGCATAGATTACTACTTTTGTTGGTGTTTAGAGAGAAATAAAAAATTAAATTCATTAGCTTCTAGATGGAGAAAACATTAACAATCCCACTAGGTCAATGGTAATCACTCGAACTTGGCTTCAATGATTTCCTAAATTAATTTAGATCAATGGTTTTTTGAAGAGTTTGAAATGCACGAGAAGATGCTACACTATTCAAATTTGATTTTTGCAATGAATATTCAATTACAAAGATATCATGGGAGCCTTTAAACATGAATCTATGGAAATTTCATAATCATACCATGAATCTATTATTGATACTATCAAGGTTAGAGTAGATCCTAGTGGTTTGTTAGATTGAAATACGTAAGTTTGTTGAATTTTCAAGTGTAGATGTAACTAATTTCACCAAATGTGTTTTATTTTATAGGTAGTACTTATGAATTTCTTTTCTAATTACTTATTAACAAAAAAATTTAGGTTAGTGGTGCTAAACAAGTATCCACCTTCATGTGGTTGGCATCATTAATAAAGAATTCCATATTATTCAAGCTTAGAGAGGCTAATTTTTTAAGTATTAAGTGTTTCTGTGCTCTTGAATAGTACTAAAAATGCACTTATAAGTGGACTTAGATGTTGTGGTAATGGTAACATGTGTAATTTTCCTATCTAGACATGATTGATGTGATATATTATCAACTGGAGGTCCTAAAGGTAGAAATGGTAGTTTGAGATGAAAAAGTTGTTTATTAAATGCTAAAAAGTTGCATTTTAGGACCTATCACTAAAAATTGTTTTATGAATTATTCTCACATGTTTCATATAAGTGATACAAGGTGTGATTAGAGGTTTGATAGGCTATGGTGGGATTTTAAAGTTCATGGATACGATGTATAAGTCTCATTTTATGTGTATTTGAACTTAGGCTAGAAAATTATACTTTTCTTATATTAGGAAGTGTGTTCTTGAAGCCAAAACACGTAGTGGGTTTATTGATTGGGCATGATAGGAGGCCAAGAATTTGTCCTAGATTTTATACTCCCCCATCCCCTAAACATGTTGGTAGTGCTAGTTTTTATTAGGAAGCATCAAAAGCAGAGTTCTGTAACCAAAACATTTATTATCTGTGTTTCCACACTATTGAATGATAGTGAAAATATACTTATGAGAGGATTTGATTGTTGTGGTGGTGTAATAAAGTGTACTTTTAATATATATATACATATATATATATATATATATATATGTGTGTGTGTGTGTGTGTGTGTGTGTGTGTGTGTGTGATCAAAATGATATATTCTCAATTGGAGCTCCCAAAGGTAGAACTATAGTTGGAGCTCAAGAAGTTGTAAATTCAATGCCAAAAAGTTGCATTTTAGGACCTATCACTACAACTTATGCCATAGATTATTTTCAAAGTTTCCACTTGAATAAAAAAATGTGAGATTAAATTAATTTAATATGATTTGGAAGGATTTTATGGTTTATGGAAATGATTTACATGTTTATTTTTATGAATGTTTCAACTAAGGCTAAAAAACTACATTTTTCTTGTATTGAGAAGGGTGTTCTTGATCCCAGAATGGGTTCTAGATTTATCAATTAGGAATGATGGGAGTCCAATAACCTAGTATTGGAAATTATCTACCCAAATTAACATGTTTGGAGATCTATTTATTGGTAATGAAGCATCAAAATCAGAGTTCCATAACCACAACTTCAACTTTGACAACATTTATTGTCAATGTTTCTACACTCCTGAATGGTAGTAAAATATACTGATTGGAGGATTTAAACATTTTTTTATGTATTATCACATGTAATTTGAATATGTATGTGATCAAAATTATAAATTACCAATTAATGATATTTGGAGTTTAAGAAGTATACTCAATGATAAAATGTTGCATTTTATGACCCATCACTGTAACTTGTGCCACATATTACTCTCAAAGTTTCCACCTACGTGATATGTGGTGAGATTATATGGATTTAATATTTATGGGAGGTATTTTATGGTTTATGTAAATGGCTTACAGGTTTTGATTTTACATGTTTTTGAACTTAGGCTTTAAATTTACATTTTTCTTGTATTAGCAAGGGCTTTCTTGAGGCTAGAATGGGTGGTGGGTTTGTTAATCAGGTATTATGGGAGGAAAATAACCTATTAATTAACATTATCCTATAAATTAACATGTTTTAAATACTATGTTCTAGTGAGGAAGAATCAAAATTAGAGTTCTATAGCCACAACTTCAACTTTGATAACATTTGTTGTCAGTGTTTTCGTGCTTCAAAATGTTAGTCAAAATGTAGTTCTGAGTGGATTTAAATGTTATGTTAGTGTGAGAACATTTAATTTGCCTGTCTATATGTTATATAAGTGATATATTCTCAACTATAGGTCCTATAGGTATAAATGATAGTTAGAGTTCAAGAAGTTATCTATTCAATGCCAAAATGTTACATTTTAGGACCCATCACTGTAACATGTGCCATGGTTGCTATCAAAAGTTACATATAATTTATCCAAGATGAAATTATATGGATTAAATAGGTAGGGTAAGGATTTTAAGGGGTTTGGAAATGACTTGCAGGTTTTATTTTACACGTGTTTGAACTTAGGCTAAAACACTACACTTTTCTTGTATTGGGAAGGGCATTCTTGAGACTAGAATGGGTGGTGGGTTTGTCTATCAGGCATTATGAGAGGAAAATAACCTATTAATATACATTATTATCCCCATAAATTTTTTTTAGTGCCATTTTTTGTTTAGGAAGCATCAAAATCAGGGTTTGGTAACCACAACTTCAACTTTGACCCCATATATTATCAATTTTTCTACGCTACTAAATGGTAGTGAAAACATACTTCTAATTTAATTTTAATGTCATGGAAGTGTGAGAACATGTGAATTTCCTATATATATGTTATTTAAGTGATATATTCTAAACTAGAGGTCACAAAGGTATAAATGATAGTTAGATCTCAAGAAGTTATTAATTCATTGCCAAAAAATTACATTTTAGGACTCGTCACTGCAACTTGTGCCACAAATTACTTTATAATGTTCCACCTAAGTGATCCTACATGTGATTAGATGGTTTAAATATGTAGGTTAAGTAATATATGGTTTGTGGAAGTGAATTACATGTTTCATTTTATGAGTGTTTGAACTTAGGTTTAAAAACTACATTTTTTTGTATTGGGAAGGGCATTCTTGAGGTTGGAATGGGTTGTGGGTTTGTCAATAGGGCATGATAAGATGCCAAGAACCTAGTATTATATGTTAATTCCCCTCATGAATGTGTTGGTAGTGACATACTTTGGTCACGATTAGTTATTTACATATTGACGTATTACTTTGAGCGAATTTTTCTACTTCATCTTATTGTTAATCCGTGTATGGTTGAATGGAAATGAATTATTTATTTTCAAATGATGCACGGAACTTGTGTAGAAGATTTAATTTTATATTTGAAATTATCTATAAAATATTTTAATTTTATTATTCATTTAGTGTGTGCTCTTGTATAAACCTTAGCAAACATCTCTCATACGTATAGTATTCCTCTCTCTTGTCCAAAACCCTTCACTTACTAAATTAGTCAATTATCCCACATGAACACAATCCTTTCTTTGCAAAATTTTCATAACTTCATCCTCCTTGTCCTTTAAAACTTGTCAAAATTATCTAGGATCATAGACCTAATTCATGATTATAAGTTTTTCTCCTCTCTCTAAGGCTTATATGGGAATCCACCTGGTCAATTGAGTCTTCTAGCACACCTAATCCAACTGTAAAATTTGTAAGTCACATCTAGTAAATCCCTTATTATGTTCTCTTAAATAGGACTATATAAACAATATCAATTTTTAGATCAAACTTATACCTTTAAAGCATATCCTAAGCATTCCAAGGGGATATAACACACCCATACATGATTCATCACTTACCAAGGACCTTTATGGACTCCAAAAACTCAATCAAACTCTTTTCATAGGAATTTAGTAAACTATATCTCCCTACTCAGATTGAGAGCTCTTATCTTGGCTTCAGTTAACACTAAACATGACAAAATAAGACTGAAATATTAAAATGAACTCATCACCTATTTCATTAAATTTTTCCATGATTTCTATTCCTAAAACCACCTTTACTTAAGGGTGAAACTACCTATCTATCTTCCTGTAACCACTCAATCCTCCACACACTTGTAACATAGCATGTTATTTTATGTTTAGGCTTTAATGACACTATCAAGCATTAAAGTTCATTAAACTACATTAAAAACACAATGATAAGGAGGTTTTTCCACTAGATAACATATTTTTTTTTGATATTCATAAATATTTACACTAAGATCCACTATCATATCCTTGTCCTCATAGAAAACACAATTTTTCATCTTCTCTCTCTATTTATCCCTCTTTCCTAAACATCCTACCTCCTCTAATGACTCATAATACTTCCAACTACTCTCCTAAACTACACCCCCATGAAACTTTTTCTCCCTCTTTTTTGCCCATTTTTGCATTAAAGTGTATTTTAAGTGTTCAAGGTGATTTGGAAGCTAGAATAGGTTTGTGATACAATATATTTTTAAAGATCAATTTTAGGAAGCCTAACACCCTTAACGAATAGGCCTAAAAAGTAGTATAACTATTAATAGGTTTTGAGTTGTGTCTATATACCTCAATAGGGAATTAAAGTACATCATGAGTGAGGTGATGAAGGTTCTAGAGGAATGAGGTGTTAAAGGGTCCAAAACTAGTCTCAAGAATGTGCATTAGGCCTATTGGGCCAAATATCCCTTGAATGGAAAAAGTACAATATAGTGTAATGTAGTGTGGAATTCTTAAAAATTATATTTAGTGGGTTCAATTAAGGTTAGATAAGTGGATATAAGAGAAAGATGAAGTGTTATTGAAATTATTAAAGATGAGTAAGGTATCTAGGCATAGCCAAGCCAAGGGAATGCATAGTGAGAGAGTGTGAAGAATGAGTGACAAAAAGAGTGTATTGTAGGATAGTAAAGGAGCTAAGCTTACAAGAGGTATTTATATATATTACTCGAGAGGTGAGGAAAAATATAAAGGAATAATAATCATAGAGGCCATACAAGTAGTAGGCCTGGTTTCAAGAAAAGCTAGATAAAACTAAATTAGATTTAGGTGAAGATAAAAGATTAGGTTTGCAAGTATAGGTATTAGAGTAGTAAATTTGTAGGTATTTATGAATTATTTTATGTCTCTACATTATACAAGTATGAACATTATTGGATATGGGTCTTAAATGAAATCAAAATATGATAGCGATTATTTAAAAAGTTGTAAATGGGTGGTGATAAATGCAAAATAGATAAGAGTGTCATTAGTTTTTTCCACTACACACAATCAAATAAAAAATTTAATTTTAAAAATATGGGAGATCAGAGACAAATAACATTTTTTAAGTCCTCATTTGTGTACGACATGAAATATGAATTTGAAAGATAATAGTTCAGAATATCAAAACTACACTATACGATAACATTATAAATTAAAACTAAATATAAATTAAATATATTAACATAATTTGGATGAAAAATTGAAAAAAATCATATATTAACATGCATAATGTCAATTTTATATATATATATATATATATATATATATATATCCATGATAGGCATATAAAAAATTACATCATCTACCAACATAGTGTATAATGTCGGGTGAATGTCATATATGCATATATAATGCCAAAAATGTGTACACTGCCATATACACATATAAAAAATCACATATCATGTAAGTCATCCCAATGATCAAATGGCCTCCCTCTCTTTACCTTCCTCAAATAGTACTCTCCCTGGGATGCCATGTTGGTAGATAGAGATCCTTCAAATGCCTTGGATTGTTCCAATGTCTAACTATGAGTCCTACACTCATAGCTCATTTTAAGCTTAACCTATTCAAGTATAAGTATCATTAAAAAAATAATATAAATTAC
This sequence comes from Torreya grandis, assembly GCA_037957365.1. Classification (NCBI taxonomy): domain Eukaryota; kingdom Viridiplantae; phylum Streptophyta; class Pinopsida; order Cupressales; family Taxaceae; genus Torreya; species Torreya grandis. The sequence goes on from JARHVA010002206.1 coordinate 2,115,324, forward strand.
ATTCAACCAAGTTAATAAGTAAATTTTAAAATAGAACAAAAATCATTTAAAGATGCACTTACTACAAGGTCGTGGTCCTACTCAATCTACTTTTGATGCTCAAATGAGTAAGTGGCAGGCTCAGCTATACGAATAAGCATCTAAAATAGGGAATAAAAATGAGAAGTTTCCCTAATAATCATTTGAATAGGAATATCATATGTCATGGGATCTACATATAGAATACATTTACATAAGTTATATATTTCCCAAATATGTAGTAACATTATTAAAACAAATCTATTTTTACAATTGAAAATTACAAGTTAATATATACCTCTATGAGCACCTGCATGAATGACATTGTAATACTAATGCCTATGTTTATCTTGTCTTATATTGATGGAGGATTTTCTAGTTGAGCCATCAACTAAATTCAAAAAAGGTCTCACTTCTCTATAGAGTACCAAAGATATATATGACATGCTTTTCTCCTTTATTAAACCAATAGTGTATATAATACCATTGTACATGAATTTTGAGATCCTTGATAGATAAATTTAACTTCAGTACAATTCAAGTATGCATAGACTAAATATACATAGAGAATAAGATTAACTAAAAATTATCTATGTATAAGTAAAAGGATAGAAAAATGTAGTAGTGGATGGGCCAACATCTAGACTCGTATATGTAAAATGGTTACATAAAATCAAAACCTAAAAATTTGGACTATGATAATGGAGGAACCATATCCTACTGGAACATAAAAAATTACACATATATTATTCAATTTCTATAATATATATTTTTTAGCTAAATTAAACTTTTAAATATATCTTAAATTTAACATGACATTTATACAAAATATACATACATCTATGTAGTGGGTGATGTCTGCACACCAATTATGCTTGCCAAAAACTCATCACTCATAATTATATCATCCAATCCATCTAAAACACCAATGCCATTATCATCAAAATGTCCAATTCATATAGCTCCATAAGATCTACAAGGGTGGTGTCAGGTATGCACATTAGGTGGCATATCTCTAGCATGAGTCTTTAAGAACCTACTCGTATGCCGAAAAAGTGTACCATTGAATGCACTAAGTAAATAAAGAGTGTCAATATTCATGACCTCCTAAAATAAAAATTGGATCTTAGGTTTATGTGTGTTTTCGAAATGGATCATTACATGTTGATTAGGTGTATGATGTGCACCTAGTTGATCAAGTTTAAAGCCTTTCCCTTAGCCCTAAAGCTTACTAAAATGAAGATAATTTAGAATATCATTAAGGAAAAAATTACATTAGAGTTTCCTTAAAAAAAAAAATGGTAAGTCATGGTTATTACATACTGGATAATAAAACACCATCCATCATTGGCCTTTGAAATTGGCTCTGATTAAATTATGTTGTCAGTAATGGATTGGGAAACATTTAGTAGTTAATTGAAATGGTGCATTGGTGGTTCAGTTAATGAATAAGGCATAAATATGTTTTATTTTAATATATATTTTTTCTTTACCTCATATGCTAACAATTTATCATCATAATAATCCCTACAACCATTTTAATATGAAGCTCATGTATTAATTTCACTCATTATAGAGTCAACTGGACCTAAAAATGACTCTAAGGAATTGGATAGATCGGTATGGTGGGTGTTGGTGGAAGTGAAATCCATTACTATCCTAATTAATTCCTTAATTTCAATTTTATTTTCCATAATGTGGGTATCTAGATTATTCTGATTACCTGGGGGATTTTGTGTAATTCTAGGTGGGTTAGGTGGAGGATTAGGCTGAGAAATATGAGGGTTAGGTAGAGGGTTAGGAGGAGGTTTACACTGAGTAATAGGATAGTTAGCAGGATGTGATGTTCAAAATAAATAAATTTCCATTTAAATAATGAAAATGATAAAAAAAATACTAAAATTTAGGGTTAATAAGTGTCAATTTTTAGCACTTACATTTTCTATGTGGTGGAATTGTCAATTATTCAATGTGTCGATCTTATTAGGATGAATTATGGAAAGATTTTTCCTCACTATGGTAAAATGTGATCATGGAGTGGAGGAGAGTGAGGAGAACCCAACATAAGACGTGGAAATTTTGCATTCAGGTTCACTTTTTATTTTTTTTTATAAATGACATAAGGAATGCAACCATGTTTTTAATGGGATCCTATTATTTATATTATAATAATGTGATCACATTATGTTTTAATGTGATTATATTATGGATGTGAAACTATATATCCATAATTCAGATAATGTGATCATGTAATGTCCACATAGTTTTTCTATAATTTTGTGGACATAGCCTTAAATAAAATAAAAGTATATAATATAAATATTTAAATTTGTACCTTCATTTTACAAAGCCCTAATTTATGAAAATAAAAAATTAAAACCCTTACATAATATATATATATATATATATATATATATATATATATATATATATATATATATGTTTATAATATTAATATATAATAACTAATAATATAATATAACCATATCTAATAATATAATATTATATTATCATTAGTATATTAATATATTTAGCTATATATTATTTATAAAATATAGTATTACTGATAATATATTATATTATTATAATATATGCTTTAATGCTAAAAATATACATACCCTAAATTCATAAATTACTCTAGAATTGGGATATAATTAATTAGGTATTTTTTTGGTTTATATCCAATTATGGTTAATTTCATTGTTATGGTAGATCATGTATTATATTTTTATAATACAACAGGGGTATCGTATAACCATATAATATTATATATAATAGAAAAATGTAATTTAATATTTACATTAATAGACACATTCTGTTTGGAAGATAATAATATTTCTTTGTGGTGACATATGGATAACACTTATCTTATATAATCTAAACCTACACATGCAACTACAAAAAAATTTAAATTTCCATGTTAGTGTATAAGCAATGCAAAATGATACATGTCAGTTACATTAAATCAAGGTATTGACATATTTGATTGGTAATTTTATATTTTCAATGGTTTAAGAGGATGTATGAGATTCAATTTGATTGCAACAAGGATACACGTCTCATATAAAATACAAATCAATGATTCAATGTCATTGATGTTAGGACAAGAAATTGATATCTTAGAATCTATCTTATAGCTTCCAATATATTAACACCTAGATCAATTACATCATGATTACGTACATATAAAAAAACCATACTCAGATCATAAACTTGATAAATGCTAGGAAGATATATGCAATAACATTCCACATCTCTAAATGCAATTTGCAGCATCCACTAAAATATTTCAATTACCCAATGTGGATTGAAATAAGTGTCCTTTCAATGAAAATATGGGTCAAATATATAATGAATCCATTAAAAACATAGAGAATACACCATGTTAAAATTTATACAAGTCTCTAATAAAATAAACCAATGTTCTAATAGTATGATCTATATAAAATCTAGGTAGACGACTGTAAAGCCATTTGGACAAAAAGTGGTAAGGTTTTTTCAATAAAATATGCCTATCATAAAATCTATTTAATTGGTGGAGGATATTATATTATAATATATACTAATTTAAATAAATACATAATATTAAAAATAACACAAAATATAAAAACACATCCCTCTCGACATTCCTTGAAACATTAGATCAACTGATAGTAAACAAAAAGTAAAAAAAAATTAAACATGAATCCATAGGAATTTCCATATTAATATATAATAAACAAATATATAATATTTAATGAACTTTTTTATAATTTATTATTTAAAATATATTATATATTATAATAGTGACATGTTACTAAGGTTTGTACGTGTATTTACGTGGGCTTTTTTGAGTCCATCTCCTAAAATAACCTATCATTGAAAATTTTCATGGAAGATTAAAGTGCCAAGAATGAACACCTATTTTGACCATATAAATAATCTTCAACATATTGAAGCCTATGTAAAATAGTGATAACACATAAAATTAAGGAGATAAATAGTGGACATACTACAAACTCTACAAGAATAATCGAGTGACCAACCACACTTTTAGTTCAAATTTTCTTTAATAACATAAAGATGAATAATATCTATAGATGTCTAAAATCATTTTATCTCAAGTATGGGCCCTGCACCTCACATCCATGCAATAATGTGGGAGTAACTAATGTATGGAAAAGTCAAATCTTTGTCTAGAGATCTTGAAATTGGATATAAAAACATTTTATTTCCATAGATGCCAATGTTACATATCCTTTACTAATTATTTCTTATATTGCATATACAACGCTAAAAATTAGTTTAGGTAAAACCAAACCTAAGTATGTGTAAGATTTTACCATCTTGACCTATTTTTCTTTCTATGTCAAATTGATTTTAGATGTTATTTTATTGGTTAAATGAAATCCCATGATTTCTATCTTTCCAAGAATTACTTCAAGTGTATTCTTATAATAATTTTTTTTTAATGTATCAAGTTGATTTTGAAAACTTGTAACTAAGTGTAAAACAAAATAATGTCACCTATGAATAATAAAATAGCTATGTAAATTGTAAGGAGGCTACAAACACTCATACCACCCAAAATTATGGAGATAAGGTATTGTAATTTATCAAAATAAATCCCAAAAAGAGTAGGTGAGAGTGGACAACCTTGTTTCACATCTATGATACTATGAATGCTATATAAAGTGCCCATTTTGGTATGAATATGCCCAAAAATTGCCTCATATAAAGTCATTAGTAGGTTAACTACTAAATCAAAAATACCTAAGTCTTTATTCATTTTAATCTAAAGATGTCTTTGTACTATGTCAAATGACTTACAAAATTCTACAAAATAAAAATATACCTTCCTTTGATACACCAAAATACCTTCAACATAAAAAAGACAAAAACCACAAAATGTGCATCTTCTATATAAGTTGCAATATTCTTATTGTCCTTTCATGTACACCCCCTATCATAATTATTTGGCCCCATATAATAATCAGTACCTCTCCCTTGGGATGAGTATGTCATATAATTTTAATTATTCATCAAGTTTGAACTACTTATGAATGTATTAACCTATCATAGTTATCTTAGGTAAATCTATATAGAAGATGTTGAGAGATATCATTTTTGAGTCTCCTATAATTTATTATTAAAAATATAAATTTATAGATGCTACACACACATAATATTTAGTATAATATTTTATAGTTTATTGTTTAAAATATATTATATATTATAATAGTGATGTTTTACCGAGGTTTATATGCATATCTGTGTGGACTTATTCAAGTCCATCTCTTGAAATAATCTATCATTATCCTTTACCGTCATCACCAAGAACACCTTGAAATATTTAATGAATTTAATTCTTTGAAATATTTGGAATCAATTTTGTTTTTATTTTGGTGATTGTCAATAATTTTAGTATGGGTTTGCTTGGACAATGACCTTTGAATTAAAAGGTAGATATAATAATATTAAATTTTGATATTGTTTCTATAATGATATTAGTGAATTTAACAATTTGAGTGAAATATATTTTGTTATTAGTATTTTTAAATATCAAAAATTCTTTCATAAAGTGAATTTTAAGGTGGAATGAAACTTTTTATTTTATTGACATAGTGTAAGGATTAAAACTAGTAGTTGCCCCAAAGGTGAAAGTTACATCAGAAGGTATGTAAGTTTATATTTTATAAAAAAATTATTTGTAAAGTGAAGAGTCAAATTGGTAGTTATATCAAACTTAAAACTTATGACCCCATATCACATTTTATTTACAAAGTGTTAAGAAATAAAAATATGATATTTTTTGTGAAGGTCATAGTAAAAATTGAGATGGTATGTTTATTCATTCAGTGTGGTAATGCGCTATGTGGAGAGGAGACATTTTGTTTTATGATGAAAATGAGAAATGTAAAATTGGTATGTAAGGGCAAACCCATACAAAAAATGCAAATAGTTAAAGATATCAAGGTGATCTAGGTGGTGATGGTAAGGGGAAATTATAAGGTCTCTCAATAAGAGACTCAGATAATCCTAAGAAAACACACTTAAAATTTCAATGATAGGTCAAATATTAAAATGCAATCTATAGCTTCTGCCATACTATTTCAATTATCTAATGCATGATTGAAACAAATGTCAAATTTCCAACAACTCTTTATAAAACATAGAGAATGATCCATGTGTCAATTTGGACAAGTCTGAAACTAAATTGACAAAAATGATAAATGTGTTAACTATATGAAACCTAATTAGATGAATATAAAACCAATTAGATGAAAATGGAAGCTACATATTGCATTCACATATGTGACATGCCACTAAACTTTGCATGTGGGTCTGTTTGGGCTTCCCCAAGTCCATCAATTGAAATACCATATCATTTTCCATCACCATCACCACATAAATCCCATTGAATTTTTTCATTACTTTCATGTTCTGTATGAATTTTCCCTTTCCCTCCAAATGTGGTCAACAGTCATGGGTTTCTCATGAGACACAACTATAAATTTACACAACTTCTTGTAATCCTCAAGCATAACCATAAACAATGTATTTCAAGTTAAAATAGTTGAACACCTTTTATTTGGTTTCATTGTGGCTATTGTCAATCTTGTATTTATTCCCATCTTAATTAATAGTTTAAAAAATTGCACCATCCTTCATTTCCATGCTATCCATATAAAACCAATTTTTCAATAAATCTTGCCTTTTGATTTCATCCGCAATACAAATTTAACCTTTGATTTGACCCTAAATTTCAAATATGTTGTACTTATTATTTGTTTAGTATATATATTTTATATAGTTTCTTTAAATATTTTTAATATATAAATAAATATGATATAATTTTGTGATAAGAAATATTTTATAAAATAGAAAAGGGTTATTAGTCAATGTTAAGGTAGGGTAATGGAATAACTTTTCAATTAACCTCTTCTTCTTCAACTAATGACCACATTTAAAATACATTTTACATTTACAACTATAAAATTTTATCTAAATCTTGAAAAATTAGTTCTATAATATTCATTAGATGTTATTTAGGCATATTACTCTGAATTAAGTGCAACATTAACATGTGTTTCTTATAATATTAAAATTTTAAATAAACATTATTTTATAATTATAAAAATGGAATTAAAATTGGACACATCATAATCATATCAATTACCCATTATATTCTTCAATTAACATCTCAAAGTAATATTTTCTTCTTTCAATGTCTAAAAGCCCTAGTGGGGAATTCAAATGAGATTTTTACTATGTAATTGCTCACATGATTGTCATCATACACTAACATGACACATTTTTTAATTTTAATTAGGACTTATCATTAGTAAATTTTTAGGTTATTCTATGATTATTTATGTAAAAATGTTAAGTATTAGTTATGTCACAACTACAATATTTTAAATGACAAGTACGTATAATGAAGAAAAAATTTAAGATATCTAGTAATTCATTTTAAAGCTTGTTGGATATATCTATCTTTGCAAGACACATTATATTAGGTTTATATCATCATGTATAATTTGTTGCATCTAGAAAATTTCCATTTTCTTTTTCTTGAGATGTGTTGTCACTTGTGTAGACATGTGCACTTTATATGCTAGGACCTATACTACACCCCATCCAATGTTGGCATAAATGGATTTTGGATTTTATCACATTAATGTGGTCATTCTATCAACATGAACCATCATCTCCATCATGTACATACATACTAGTGTTTAATTCACATTTTGATATGTTATTGTGTATAATTGATCTACATATAAGGTTGTGTTATTTGCATTTTTTTTTTTTACACAGGTGCATGATCATATATAATCTACATTTGAATGATATTATGGTAAATATTACTTTAATATACACTGACTTGTTCCACTTATTCATGTCAACTAGATTGTTGGGTACTTAATTGGGTGATTTGATAGTCTTGATAAATTAAAGACATATATAGGAATAGAAATCAAAGATGTTGACTTCAAAATTAAGGACTAGCTCACATTTTTTTATATGTGAAACAAATAGGTGGATATTACCTAGGCAAGAATGGGATATAATATTATGTTTATTTTGTGACAAGGGAGTAGTGAATACATAATGGAACTTTATTATGGAATGTGCAACCTATAATGACATCCACATCAAGTACAAAGATAACTTAAGGGTTGGAAACATAGTTAACTTGTTTAAACTAGATAGATTTATTCAAACAACAAGTTTTCTAAGAAATATCCATAACAAAAGAGCTATAAACAATAAGGGGTTTTTGAAGTTTGCATGATTAGTAGGATAACCCTTAGCATGGAATGGATTTTTAAAATCCCTTCTTTCATTCATTAATTCATTGACCCCTATGAACCCCTTTTTACCTTCATGATTATATCACATACAGATTATTATTATATAGTGTATTATGTATAAAAGGTGAAACTATATCACATAATGTATTTTGTTAAAATTTATGACTCGTGATTTAGTGATAGTGATCAAATAAATAAATATCTAATAAAAACATATGAAGCAAATTATAATAAATTTACCACTTCATAAATAGTAATACCATTAGATTTCATGATTATGACAAGTGTCACTCATCCCTTTATCATGACCTCAGAGTCCCCCATAAAAAAATTGAATAATAATAGTGTTCATTAAGCATTTAAATGCATTAAAAAAGAAATCATGTTTTATCAATATTTAAGGTTTTTATGAAGCCCTTGGTCTTACTCACCTTATTCAATAGGTTTAAGGTTCAAAACCCTACATCATTTTCTTTATAAATACCATTTATTTTAATACTTAAACATAAGTAATGGTATGGAGTAGGAAATGCATAAGTGATCAAAGATGATTGAGCACCCCTAAGGTTTCATTGTATGAATGGTAGAAATAGTCATGTTATTTATTCTTAATATTGGGATGAAATTAAAAGTTGGCATGGTAGTGGGGAATGTTTCTCCATAGTTTCTTCCCTCATTGGCACTTTGTAATGTCATCTAATTTTAGGCATGCCTATAAAAAAAAAATTTGTTAGAGAATCAAATCATTCGATATTCTAGAAACAATTCATCTTTGGATGCAATTATTTTTTTATTCACATTTGTGTCAATAAACCCAATTATTTTTGGCATAATGTTTCTTTAGTGATACAATTAAATGAATTTAAATTAGGTGACTATAGAGATTATTTCTAAATTATATAGCACATCAATGTTATAGACATAGAAAATAGATATCATAGATGTACCTTTAGCTTTAAACCTTTCCCATTGCCAAAAGGATTGCATATACTATCTCTGCATTCCTAATGTATTATCTCTTAGTTGGAAAAATTTTATTCTAATGACTTAGACCTTATATCTAACCTAAAGTGTTGTAAACTTGTTTATCCTCCATAAGTTCTAGACTTCCACCTATTTTGTAACTGCCCAAACACTTACACCCAAGTTAGACGTTTATGTTGATGCAAGTGTCCTATTCCAACACAAGTGACTAGCGCCTTAAAGTCATCTAATTTGAAATTAAAAAATATACCTTTGGGTGACATAAGTTCTTTTATGCTAGATATTATCTAAATGGATTTGTATATATACAAGATCAACCCTCATTCATTCCTCACCTAGCACAGACCAAAAAGCACTAAATCAAACACTCAAGTCAACAAAGCTTCCCTATTTTCTCCTATTTCCATACTAGTAATACAGAAAACATATATATAGGTCTGAATTACTGAAGGAGCAACCCAAGAGCCATATTTTCCAAGTTACAATCTAAGTCATTATTTTAGTTACTTATCACACATTGCATGATTCACACACAAGCCAATACATAGGGAATAACGACATAAGTTTAAGGCCCTCTTCAAAGAACTAGTTATGTAGGAAATGCACATTGATAGAGTTTTCTTTGGTGTATATTAACACCATGTGCACATTAACCCATTTATTTGACAACCACTAGGAATAAGAATAACTAGTGTCTTTTCTATTTGGCAAAGAGTGAAAGTATATTACCTATATCTAAATGAACCAAAGTGAAAGTGACACATAACCTAAAAACATCTAGGTGATAGAATCTAGTTTGAATAGGTATTTAATATTAGACACATGTGTTTGATTTATATAGTAGTATCGATATAATTATCCTAGGTTAATGCAAGTGTCTACATATATAGAGGTATAATTTCCAAAATCAAGTGATTGATCTAGAATATAGATCCAATATACTTTCTACATATTTTATATTTTGATTTGTATTAGCATGAAAATGAGCTAAGTATCTTGTGCTCATTATCATTTTAATATTTATCATAATTATAATTTTAATCTTTAGAATCTTAATACAATAAAGTTAGTATATGTTTTATTTGAGTTTTACAAATAATTGACCTCAAGTATTAGGATCTTACATGGAAGATAGGTTCTTGGAGCTCTGTAATGGGGAGGCAAAGAGTCATCCTCCATTGATGGTGTCCCAATCTCTCTCTCATTTTATCACCTTGGTTTCCTTTGTCTCTTTTGTTTATATGTGTTATTTCTTATGGTGCCCATGGTAGATTTAATTCATTAATGTTTTTATTGTTTGGTTTATTTTTTTATGTCTTGGATTTTTTTTCCCCATGCATGCCTACATCCCTCCACCTATTTTTCCATACATGTAGCCTTTTGAATCAAGAGAGTCTATTGTATTATATACATTTGTATATGGATATTGATAGAAATATAATCTAGAGTGTGCGACGAGTGAAAAGGATGGTGATTTTAAGGAAACATTTGGTCCTTTAGTGTATGCTAAATATCTCAATCTCAATGATAGTGAGAAATTTTCAGTTGAGGTGGGTGAAGGAAAGGCTAGAGCATCAAATATATTATGCAATAATATCTTGTAATAAGAAGAGGTGGCCAAGTATTTAGAGGATGTAGAATTTATTGTCAGTTCTTCTAATGAGACTAAGCATGGAGAGAGGGTGTCTGTCGAATCCCAAATTGGTAAGCAACTTAGACCTAGAGAAACCCTTACTCTAATCTCAAATGTTTCAATGGAGAAAGGCCTCTTGCAGGAAGAAACCCATTTTAAAAATGTTGGAGTTTTTTTGTCTATTTAATCAAAAATTCTATCCCATCTAGATTTTTTTATAACTCACTCAATTTTGTGTGGGAAAATAAATTGATAATTTATAGTAGTTTATGTAGAATGGTTCAAAAGGGAGTGTTTATGATTTTATTTAAAAACTCAGATATACAAAATAGTATTATAATTAAATCCTTTTGAAACATTGGTCAATTTGTTTTTTAGGAGATTCTATGGAACCTTGACATGGGCTAAAATGACCTTGTGTTCAAAACAAATCTTATTAGGTAGACATCAAAAATGTTCCTATTCAGCTATGGAATTTATTACCTCAAGCTATGAAGCTCCTTAGGGAAGTATTTAAAATTGAGGACACTATAAGGTCCTTGGCATATATTAATTCTAGGGTTTTAATCTCCTTAGAGCCTCTTGATGTAATCCTTGAATCCTTAAGTTTAAAACTAAAAGGGACCTCTCATATTTGTGATGTCAAAGGGATGAGAGGTTTAAATGACTATATTTTATGTAATAAATATGGATATCTAAAAAAAAAACATACTGCTCTTGGTTAACAAGGAGTACCTTAATAAATAAAAATTCTAGGTGACACAGAAGGATGAGTCTATAATGTGTCCTCTTCCAATAGAAGATCTATTTTTTTTTCTAAAATCCCATCTTTAGAAGTGAACCCCTCAAAGACCATGCCTCCATTTAGGAGTCTTTATGGAGAAAAAATATAGTAATTTTTAAGAGTGTCAAGGATATGCCTAAGTTCTCTTCCTAGATCTCTAGCTCCTTTGTACTTTTTGTTGACATGATGACCTACATGTCTGATTTGCATAGTTATATGCCCGATGATTTAGATGAGGCTTTCCTTGATCAAAAAATTCCAATGGATTATTTTAACTCATAGCTTAAGTATTCTCCTCTACTGAGTATGTGGTCATTTTAGCTGATATTCCTAATATTAATAATTTTACCCATGACAACTTGCTATTAACTAGCTAGATAGAAAAATGTGATGAATCCTCTCCTATGTTGGTTTCACCAGTGATGAAGTAGCTAAATAATTTAGTTTTTATTTATGATCCTAAGGTTGTTTCACTTTTATCCCTTATGGAACCTAATGTGTTTTAAATTTGTAAGCCTCAAAGGGGTGTCAAGAGACTCAAGTTTGACATTGCCTCTCTCCCTCATTGGTAGTCCCTCATGATTGACATTAAGAAATCAAAAGATATCCCCCTTGAATTTATTGATTTGGATAATAAAAAGAAATCAAAAGAAAATAAGGTCCCTACAAGCCCCAAAGTCAGACTAAGTGATCCTCCCCCATATCTATTTTATGAAGATTATAACTTGGAATGTTAGGGCCTTGAAAACCCCTGGTAGGAAACCTTATGTGAGGTAGTTTAGTCACTATAGAGAGAATTTGGACTTCTATTTACTTCAAGAAGTTAAAACTATAGGCTCCCATCTATTCCTAGTCCTTAAATTTATTTGGCAAAATGTTGCTCAGGTTTCTACCAATCATTAGAGAGGTAAAGGATGGGCCTCCATATTAATTAACCCTGATTGGCAAGAGTTTGTTATTGATCATGGTGTTTCTCCCTATAGTAGATTTGTTTTGTTTTATTACAAAAATGTAATAATTATTTTGGTCTTTGTAACATATATGCTCCCAATGATTATAGATAGATATGAGCTTTTCAACTAGCTTGCAACCATCCTCAAAAATGTTCCCTAGATCTTTGGAGGTGATTTCAACATGGTGGAGGAAAAACAAGATAAAATTTGAGGGGATCCTTAGTATTGGAAAAAATAGAAAGGAAAAAATGCATAGACTCTTTGAAAAAATAGATTGAAGGTCTCATGTATACTTGGTACAACAATCAAATTAGTGAGAAAAGGCCTTATTCTAGACTAGTCAAATTCTACATTTATAGTGACTCTTTGTAGATGACCCCAAACAACTAAGGGAATGTGTTTAATGTTATGCCCTTCATCATTTTTTATCACCATCTCTCATTGAGATTGGTGTCTCCCTGATTGATGATGCTGGTAAAGACTCTACTTCTTTAAAAGGGCTCTAAAATTTTAATGTCTCTCACTTGAATGATTAAGTCTATATGGATGGTATCCACTCTTCCTATAAAATTAGGAGGATCTCAAGTAAATATACTTATGAAAATATGAAATTGAACTCAAGTATACAACTATCCAAGAACTTTTCAATAACATATGGACAATTTAAGGCTAAATGGTATAAGAAAACTACTAGGACAACTCAAGAAAAGTTAATTTTGGTTGAAAGTGCTCTTGAACTTAACCCCTCCAATGGAAGGCTTATGGATGAAATAAATTCTCTAAATCATTAGATTAGACAATATCAATGCTACCTTGCCAAAGGAGCTTAAATTCACACCCATTTGATTTGGATCAAACTTGGGGATATGGGGTCCAAATTTTTCTTCCATTTTTTTATAATTAAGAAAATAAAGAGAAAAATATATGGCATTGAGTTCAAGGCTATTCTATCCCATGAATATAATGTAATTAAATAATCCTTATTCAAATGCCACTCCAATATCTTTTTGTTTGATGGTCTAATTCTCATACTAAATAGAACAAAGCTCTTTGTGATCATTGTATCCCAAAAAAGGTTTCACAAGACAAAGCCAATTATTTTGATAAAGCTATTTCAAAGGATGAAGTCAAAGAGATAATTAATTTGTTAAAAATTATAAAGTTATAGGTATTGATGGATTCCCTACTATGTTTTTCAAAGAAAATGGGGATTAGATGGCCAATGATTCTCTTAAGTCTACACTAAAGCTATTTTTATTGGTTCCTTGGGCCAAAATATAGACATAGGTGTTATTAAGCTCATCCCCAAGGATGGGGACTCCCACCAGATCAAAAATTGGAGACCCATAACTCTCCTAAATGTATCCAATAAAATCTAGGCCAAAATTTTGGCCAAACATCTCTCCTCACTTCTTCTTTCAATAGTCTTTAAAACTCTGACAAGTTTTTTTGGGGAAGATATATTATAGATAATCTTATTACTAGCTAGGAGGGGATGTATTGGGTCCCTAATTCCAAATAGGATATGAGCATGATTTTTATCAATTTTGACAAACCTTGTGATAGAATAGAATGTCCCTTCATTGAAATAATTTTTAGAGCCTTTGGGTGTCAGGACATATTTTGTACAATGAGTAATGTTCTATTTAAGGATGCATATGTTGTTGTTGAAATGAATGGGGAGCTTAATGAGACACTTTATCTTCAACAATCTATCAGACAAGGATGCCCATTATCCCCTTATTTGTTTGTGATAGTGGCATAATCCCTTCACTTCTTTTTAAGAAGCTCAGAAGTGGATCCAGTTGTCAAAGGAATTACCCTACCTAATGAGTCTGAGTTGATTTATTTTCTATTTACATATGATACTACTATGTTTTTCAATCTTCAAAAAGATAATCTAACCCACGTAGCCTTAAGGCTATAATTTAATTATTTTGCATTTGGATCTAAAGTGGTTATGCAAACTTGTTTTTATGCTGAGTTGGAAGGACACCCATTCAAATTGGATTGCACCTTTTATCTAGGAAAGGAATGGGCCTAATCAATTAGTTAGATATATGGACATTCCCTTCACTCGTACCCCTTATTTAAAGCTCATGTAGTAATGGATCTGTTTTAAGGTAATAAGAAGATTGAGAAATGGAAAGGCCTCCTAGATTCCTTTCCTAGTAGGATTCAAGTCTGTCAAAAAGTCTTAGCTTCTTACAATATATATTATGCTTCTTATAGGCTATTTAGTAAATCTCATGTCAATCTAATTCATAGAATTATTAGATATTTCCTATGATGAGATGGCAAAGGAATTAAAAAAGACTTGTTATTTTTTGGCAATTCTACATCAAGCCTAAAATTGGGGGCCTTGGCTTCAAAGACCTACGGATTCAAGGTATTACCCTTTTTGTCAAATGGATTATCAGAGATTTCAAAGGTAAAGAGCCTTGGAAAGTCTTAGTCATAAATAATATTTTGAGAGGTTACCTAAAGTTAAACCAAATTAGAAAGGAATCAATATTGCAGACCTTCTTGTTGAACCCTTTTCAATTAATGTAGTTGGCTCCCCTATCCTTGCTTCAATCTAGTTTGCCTAAGAATCTGTCAAACCTTTTATTACTGCTAAACATATCATCAATTCGTTTAAGACATGATTCTAGGGGTATATATCTCTATTATGTAATCTATGTGTCAACAAGAGGCATCTTGCACTCACCAAGGGTTGTTATTCCTTTGAACAGTTCACTAAAGGGTTGACAAATTTTAAATATCTCTACTCAAAGAATGGTATCACCTCGTGGATGGAAGTTTGAACTAGATTTGAAATTCATTCTTCTCTATGTAGGATGTATACTCTCCTACTAAAGACTTTACACAGAATAATAATGTATCTTTTATGGATGAGGAGGTTGAATTTTGGGATGGTGTTAAATGGTTAAGGGTCCATCCCTTTGTGAGTTCTCCACTAAGATGTTATGTGTTAGCATGGGTAAGGGAGTAATATTTGTATGATTTATTATCTATAACAAAATATGCCATTATGTTTAAACAAGAAAACAATACATAAATGACATATTAGATCCTAAGAATCAAGGGAATTGTTGAACAGGGAATAGAAAATGTCTATAAAGCATTGGAAGCAGAAAAATAAAGTAGACCTTTTGAATTAATGAGAAATATTATTCAGGTCTCATATATTGTCTCCTTCATTGTTATTTATTAATTATTTTAGTATTTATTTTGTAGTTATAGTTTATGTTGCATGAATGCATATTATTCCTTCTTGCTACTAATCTACATCGAACAATTGTGTGGTTGCTAGGATGATTATTGTTAGGTTGTGCAGCTAAAAGCTTCACTGATGCAAGCAAGGAAGGAGGTTGCGAAGGGTTGCAAAGTGTTACTATCACTGGTGTCGATCAAGCCAACCGACGTCGACAGGGAGGAGATAGGAAGGCAACTGACATCGGTTAGAATTCGGCTGGCGTTGGCACCCCCCAGGTAGATAGGGACCGACGTCGGTCACCTGTGTGGTTCGACTGTGAGTGTTTTATGGGCAGTTAGCTAACGAACCAAGTGTTTGCATGTCAAGAGCCAATTTTAGACTCAAAGCTGTGGATATAATTATTGTAATTGGATGTCTAATTATTGTTTGCATGAGATCTATTTAAGAGACTCATTGGTTGTATTGTAAACTAGTGCTAGAGAGTAAGAGAGCAATAATATAAGCTCCTTCTGTGTGTGAGGTGAGCAATGGTGTGTTCCTCTTAGTGCCACAGCACCAAGTGTGGGTGTTGGATTGGAGAATCAGTAGGGTTCTTCATGTATGTATGATCTTGGTCATCAGGTGAGCATGGCTACTTTAGGAGATCTACATGATAAGTAAGATCATTGATTTGCAAGTGTATGTGTGTGCAAGGTCAAGGTTCATAGGTGTGCAGAACCAAATTGATTTGCATGTGTGTAAGATCAGATAGGACAGCAACACAATAGGGAGCAGAATCAGGTGGGATCTACTTGGAGTACAGTGTGTACTTGTGGAGTGCGTGGAGCACAGGTGTAAGGTGAACACCAACTCAGTGTTTGAGTTGGGTGTTAGGACCTAAGGGAGAGAGCTTTGAGGGAAGATTTACTGTTTATGCCCTAGAGGTGTGGGAGCCCTAGAGGTGTGTAAGGAAGAAGAACTGTGGCAGCCTTCTTTGTTGTATTTTCTTTTGATAGAGTTTTAATACAAGTTGTGTATTGTCTTTCATATCATGTGTTATTTCTAGATTCTAGTTACTTGTGTATTATGGTTAATTTTTGCATATTAAGTTGCTTGGTAATCAATTGTGTGCTTCCATTATTTATCCCAAGACATGGTATCAGAGCTAAGGTTGTAGGGAGCAGGTTTTGTGTTTGGTTACAGGTCACTCAGGAGTTTTTGATTGAGTGGGAGTAGAGCAATGGCAGATCAAAGTAAGCTAAGAATGGAGGAGTTTAAAAGCACAAATGATCACTTACGGTCCTATGGAAAGAAAGAGCAGGTAAAAAAATATTGTTGGTTGGTAGCAGATCAACATGAAGGAACTGAAGATGCAGATGTTACAGGTGTTGTTGCACAAGATGCTTTGGAAGATTTCTTGGATAAAGTTGAATATTGGATAATAGATTTTGTTGCCTCTTTCTATGTAGCCCCAGGGAGAGGAGCTGGTGAGCCTTGCCAAAGAATTGGCAAAGGAGAAGTGAAGCTGAAATTGCAGGTGGCCAACACATGGGTGTTGAAGGAGGTCATGCAGGTCCCAGGTTTGGAGATGTGGCTAATTTTTTCAAAAAATTTGGGTGATGAGAGATGCACAAGAAATCTCACAGCGGATACACTTGAATTAGCTAGTGGTAAGAAAACATGTACTCTTTATCTACTTGTTTATATTATTGATTCTTCTTCTGTTGCAGAGATGTGGCTTCGTAGGCTTGGTCACATGAGCAGGAAATAGATGCATGTTCTTAAGCGGAAGACTGATATATTTGATAGGCTTAAGAACTGGAAAGCCTTGGTGTTTATGGAGGAGATGGCAGACAGAGACTAGTGGATGGGGCTGGATACTTCTGAGCAGGGCAGGTTGGACATGGGATTGATTCAAAAGAGCTCGCGGGTAAAAACTCATAACTTACAGGAAAACATAGGTATCGGCATCGGCAAAAAAATTGACGTCGACAGTAGGTAAGACCGACATCGATCAGGAGGACCGACGTCGACAGCAGGAGGACACCAGGATAGGCACAAGAACCAACGTCGATCAGATGCAGACTATGTGGTGACCGAGGTCGGTCACTGTAACGAATTTTGGGTGGACAACAAGCTATCAAGGAGTCTCAAATGCCCATATGGAGGACTGAAGGTGGTAAGTAAGCCTCAAATTTGTTGTTCCTCTTCTTTATACTAGTTGCTAACTGCATAGTAGGAAGGATCTAGGAAACAATGGGAGCATGGCATGGAGAGATTGCAGAATCAAGTAGAGATTTGGTAGGGTTGCCAACAGGTATGAAAGCACAAAGATGAATGGATACCTTAGTTGAAGAATAGAGAGAACGGACACGTGAGAAGGAAGACCAGGGCATATGGTGTTGAGGAGCTACAGGATAGTGGTACAGGTTTTGACAGGTGGAGGATAAAGCATGGCTTCAGTCAATGTCAGGGTAACTACTGTGGTTTGTCTTACCAGGTAGATGATGAGTCATGACATCATTTTGTTACTGTATGTGGATGGTATGTTTGCTAGCAGGTTTGTACATACAGGGTTTTGTTGAGCTAAGGATAATATTAGTTCAGTGGTTTGCTATGAAGAATTTGGAGCAGCAAAATTTTTTGGCATGGGAGGCATGGAGATCACAAGTTGATTTTGTCTCCAGTGGGAGCTAATGTGAATCAGGTGTTGGCGAGATTCATTATGCAGGATGCAGAATCGGAGCACACTAAGGGCTAGACAGTTCAATGTCTGAAATCACATGAGGTCTGGTATAGGCCTGAGTTTGGCCAAGCAGTGGGTGTTGTTAGAGAGTTAGGAGCCAATTCGGGGAAGTGGATTCTCAAGGATGTGAGAGGGACTAGTAGCAGGGATTCATGCTATTCAGGGTCAGGACTTCACTACATGGATTTGTAGATTCGGAAGTGGCAAGGTACTCGGATGACAGGAGGTGCACCACAGGTTGTGTGGTGGGTTGTCTTCAGGATTGAGCTTGAAGAGGGATACAAGCCAAGAAATAGATTAGACGGGGTACAAGTACAGGTACAGTGCAACTATTTATCTCCAAGTGGGAGATTGTTAGGTTGTGGCGCTAAAAACTTCATTGATGCAAGCAGGGAAGGAGGTTGCGAAGGGTTACGGAGTTTTACTGTCGCTGGCGTCGGTTAGGCCAACCGACGTCGGCAGGGAGGAGACAGGAAGGCAACTGATGTCGATCAGAAGTCGGCCAGCGTCGGCACCCCCCAGATAGATAGGGACCGATGTTGGTCACCTGTGTGGTTCGACTACAAGTGTTTTACAGGTAGTTAGCTAACGAACCAAGTGTTTGCATGTCAAGAGCTAATTTTAGACTCAAAGCTGCAGATCTAATTATTGTAATTGGATGACTAATTATTGTTTGCATGAGATATATTTAAGAGACTCATTGGTTGTATTGTAAACTAGTGCTAGAGAGTAAGAGAGCAATAATATAAGCTCCTTCTATGTGTGAGGTGAGCAATGGTGTGTTCCTCTTAGTGCCATAGTACCAAGTGTGGGTGCTGAATTAGAGAATTAGCAGGGTTCTTCATGTATGTATGATCTTGGTCATCAGGTGAGCATGGCTACTTTAAGAGATCTACATGGTAAGTAAGATCATTGATTTGCAGGTGTATGTGTGTGCAAGGTCAAGGTTCACAGGTGTGCAGAACCAGATTGATTTGTAGGTGTGCAAGATCAGATAGGACAGCAACACAACAGGGAGCAGAATCAGGTGGGATCTACTTGGAGTAGTGTGTACTTGTGGAGTGCGTGGAGCACAAGTGTAAGGTGAATACCAACTCAGTGTTTGAGTTGGGTGTTAGGACCTAAGGGAGAGAGCTTTGAGGGAAGATTTACTATTTATGCCCTAGAGGTGTGGGAGCCCTAGAGGTGTGTAAGGAAGAAGAACTGTATCAGCCTTCTTTGTTGTATTTCCTTCTGATAGAGTTTTAATACAAGTTGTGTATTGTCTCTCATATCATGTGTTATTTATGGATTCTAGTTACTTGTGTATTCTGGTTAATTTCCGCATATTAAGTTGCTTGGTAATAAATTGTGTGCTTTCGTTATTTATCCCAACAATTATGGGTCTCAAGCTTAGTGTTGTGCAACATGTTTGATGGTATGTCTCTTTGGGGCAACAATTGGCTATACCATCCACAATCCTCCATCGTGTTTTATCCAGAGATTGAGGGATTATATTATAAAAGATGGAAAATTCATTTGGAGTGTTGATCATTGCTGGTGTGTGTGGTAATGAAATCACTCTTTTGTAGCATTTCAATGATCTGGCAATCCAATTGAAATGGTCCTTGTGTGGGTTCAAATTGCGTTTTAATTTATAGCAAACAAAAGTCAATTTTGCACTTCAAAGATAGCTTTGGAATTTTTTTGAATGGCTCTAGTGTATTTGTACTCCTAGGCATTATTTGGGTTTGGAGGTTTTCTCTTTCCTGCTTTGGACCTTGTTGATCATTATTGATCATTGGTGGGTGTCTGGGGTGTATTAAAACCATCCTTGTGTAGCACTTCATTGGCTTGGCAATCTAGTGGAGGGGTCCTTGAGGTTGGTGCAGGTATATCTGCACATCACCATCTGTCCTTCTATCCTTGTTCTGTTCCATTGTTTCGGCCATGAAAAACAACAAATCCTGGTCGGTTAACTCCAATTCTTTTCTCAAACCCTTGACCGATGAATTAAGACAAAAAGATTGTCACACAGGTGGAGTTTTATTTTAGTGATGCAAATCTACCCACCGACAAATATTTAATGAAGTTTGTGAAGAAGGATCTAGATGGATTTGTTCCTAATTCAGTTTTGGCATCTTTCAGTAAAATAAAAACTCGTCAATAATTTTGCATTTCTTGGAGCTGTTGTGAGGACATATTCACAACTAGTTGCAAGCGAAGATGGTAAGAGAGCGAGGCGTCTGCATGCATTGCCTGATATTGACTCTGAAGAGATTCGGTCAAGCATTCTGGTTGCGGAAAATATGCCAAGTGATTATTCTATCTAAAATCTAGAGCAATTATTTGGTCACATAAAAATGGTGTGTGTTTTCCATCCGTATGGTCAAGTGTCCACCAGACCTTCCACGAATTATATGCTTTTCAGCAACAGGGTCCACGCAGTTGTGGAGTACGAGAATGTTGAATAGGATGAGAAGGTTGTATTGGAATTAAATGATGGAGGAGACTGGACAAGTGGTCTATGAGTGCAATTACTTTCGAGCAGATGGGGAAAAGTGTTGGCAGACCCAAAAAAATGGAACCAGGTGGAAGGATTAGTAGTACCATTGAGAAAGATGCATCCATAATATCCCATTAGAGGCCCTCCATTGCTGGTGCCGCTACAAGGTATTATTCCGCAGGACATATTTCATAAAAACCTACTGTTCTCAAGTTCTTCGTCCTTGAGACTGAAGCAAAATCTTCCTGACAGATATCTATGGTCCGCTTTACGGGAAAATCTAGAATTTTCAAGGGTGAGATGATGGATGCGAAGAAACTAGCAAGTGAATGCAGCCTATACGGCGATGTGGGATTTGTGTAGCATCTCCTCTTGTGCAAGAGATGAAGCTATCATTTCCAGCACACATATTATAGCAAGCTTTATCCCGATTTGGATATGGAAAGATGGGCTTGTGAATGGTGCCTGTTTGAGGAGGAAAATAATGGTACGATCAAAGCTAACCTGGGAAAGCGGAAGATGTAAAATAAGGTAGGGACAATAGACGAGGATAGTATCACGACCCAATGACCCTAACAAGTTTCACCACATACGGCTCTGTTTTCGACAAGTTTCACTGATGGAAAAGATGCTAACCAACCTATTCCCCCCTCTTGTCTCCTCTCCCTGATGTAGAGTTTTGATGAGCAAAACGAGATTTGGAAAATTATTGAAGATAATGTGAATCTCTTTGCTAGCAAACTGGAAAAACTCATTCAAAGGGGTGGTGTTGTAGAAGTTGATGAGGTGCTAGAACATTTCAAATCTAATAACATGAAGTCTTTAATTAATAAGGTCAACTCGTTCACTTCGTCATTGATCATTGGTTTGGGATAGATGGGACTTGGTGCAAAGACCAACATTATAGTGTGACCTATTCATGTGGATTCTGATCGGGATGATGATACATGTATGGACTGTACCACTTTTAGAAGGGCATATAATGACATGGTGATGTAGTTGTTGGTTCATGGTGTGACCCCTATTTTGGGTTGTGGTTTGGGTGTGTTTTGTTATTTCTATTCTGTTGGCACTACCTGTTTGGGGTAGTTTTTTATATTGTAATATTGACAATTAAAATTTTGACTATTGGGGGTTGTCTTCACAGATTTATATTTTTTGATATTTTGCTAGTTATTTTGCATTGATGATTCATAGACTTGTATTCTTGATATATCAATATTAAAATAACAATTGACTTGCTTTAGAGATAATTTACCACCCTTGTGCCCTAGGCTATCTCTAACCCCTTTAACCATAGATTTCCCATATCTATATTTTAGGGATAAATATTTGGTGAAACCAATATTTGAACATCATTATTGCCTAATCATATCATATATGATGTTTCTTACATGCTTTGTCTGAATCTTTGTGTTCTTTATCTCTCTTATCATGGATGATATTGATTGCTTTAATGACTATGCGTATGAAACTCTCTAAATTTCTATGAAATAAGGGGTAAAATTGATTAGTCTTATATTATTCTAAATGCTAAAGCATCTAATCTAATGTATTTAAATGGTCATAGATATCATCCCCTAATTAGGCCCATGATCCCATTATTTTAAGAGATGAATTGATCCATCTTACTTGGAAGATAAAGATCCTCTATCCGTACTTCCAACACCATCATATGATTTTGGCCTTTGGTATCTATTCAAATATGGATACAAAGGACAAGGATTGCACAAAATTAAATAAGGTGTAACCCACCCTATATCTTTTAAATATAATACAAATTGGCAAGGCTTTGGATTTTAATAAAAATCCATGAGTTATCAACAAATCATGTCATTTAAACATGCCATTCATGCACATTCTACGACCAAAAAGGACACATATGAGGAAGATGTTCCTTCATATAATCACCAAAAGCTCCAAAAAATACATAAGTAAATTATAACTGATTTACCAATTGCTTATAAGGGGGTTATTCCTTCAAATAAATAAATTAAAATCCCCATAATTCCAACATTTCCAAATAATATCCCCCTTATCAGGGGTGAAGATTTTTTTCCCTCCATTTGACATGGAAATTTTTTAAAGGGTAAACAAGACATCATAGCATATGTACCAAATAACATTACTATTCAAACGAGGTGCCTTTACCAAATATCCCTCAAACACCGATTACTATATCTCTATAAATACTGAATGATCCAACCTCTTCAAATGATATACCAAAGGTACCAGAATTCATAGATCCAATACCATTACCAAAATTTCTTAAATTTACTGATTCAGAACTTGCACTTGTTATCTATGAGGATGAAGATACTCATATGCCTAGCTTCAAGAGAGTTCATGGATTAGAATCGATGATCACACCTATGCCAATTACCACCATTCCAATAGAGTGTCTTATTTTTATGATGAGCACTATTTGGGATCTTCAAAAATAGATTTTTATACTTCAAATGTAAATGGATTTCCATAACACTGATGCAAATGTGACCTCATTTATTAATAAACCTATTACATAATATATACTTGAATATCCTTATCAACAAGATTTTGAAATACTAGATTCACCTCTCTTTTTGAGTGATAAGAATGCATTTGATCATGATTAAATATGTAATTACTTTTTTCAATGGGCAAAATGTGGCAAATTATTTCACATGAAATTTTTGGTGAGGCTCATAATTGGTTTTAAAGCCTACCAAATGGATGATTAACTAATTTTTCACAATTAAAAGATGAATTATTTATGGCTTTGAATATCCATTAGGTGCCAAAACTTGCATTATAACATTTTCATAATTTCAAACAATGTGATGATGAATCCTTTCAAGTTTATACCTTTAGGTTCAAAACTACATCATATGAACTAACATTTATACCTTCAGATTTTGAGTTATACTTCATTTTTAGTACAGGTCTTCTTTCTTCATTGAAAGAAATAGCATTAAAAAAACAATATGTGTCATTTACCCATTTATATGTGGATGTGTATATATATGCTTCATTCATACTTAGTCATCCAAAGGAATTTAACATATACTCTTATAAATACCAAAGTTTTATTCCTCATACAAAGAAGGGAGATAAATTGCCAAATGAATATTATGAACAAAAATGTGGTGTTCAAAACCTTTATATTGGACATATACAAAATTTACTCAATATGGGACCAATCCAACATCCACATCCTATAAAAACACTCCAAAGTAAACAAATCAAATAACATCCATGCCAACAAGGTTTAAAAATCACTTTAGTCATGGGTGGTGATTATTTTTGACATAACCATATTGATCCTACACAAACAAAAACTACTTGTAATGTAAGACATTTTCAACAGTTTGGATTTTATCTAAAAGATATACGAAGCAAAGTTAGTTGGAAAGTCTCCTTGGGAGACATAACAATACCAAATTTTTGTGGTCCAAAAGTGATTCAAACATGGGTTAGGCTTATGCCAAAAAAATATCCATATGCATTCACATTGGGAAATATTTGGTTATCTAAAATGGATACAAAAGTTGACTGAAATCAATATGGTATTTCTTTTTCTCATGAAGGTAAATTGATCCATATTCCAAATGATAGAATTGGTTCTTATACTACACATGCAAAAAATGAGGAGGAACATGATATTATAATTTCCACTTATCTAACCATGATTCAAATTTTTTAAAATATCCAACTTAAGGTTCCAAGGTCTCAAGTATTCGAAAACCACCAAAAAAATCATAAAAGTTCAAAAAATCGAAAAAAATCCTCAGAATTTACACGTTCTATTACCTCTTTGGCATATATGTTTTTGGTTCCATGTTGGTAGATGGAATGTTAGTATTTTATATATACACATGTGTTTCACATGTTTTTTTAATTTGATTCAAGCATACACATACACATGATTTATGCACTTTTAGATGTTGCACCTTTCATCTACTCATGTCATATGGAAATTAGGAGCATCCACCTATATGATCAAGATACATCCAAGTTATATCATTCTATAGTCACTTTAGATTATCATTTTTGAGATCCTATATGTACATACACATGCCTTTATCCATGCTTATATATTTCATAGTGTACTTGATATGTTATGTGCTTAACATTTTTTGCTAACACATATATACAAAGAATAATATGATATGTTTATGATGGTTGATTATGCTTTCATTTATGCATTTCATTGATTATTTTACCTTGCTATTATCTTTATTTTTTTAGCATTTTAATATGGTCCTTTATTTTCATCTCCTGTGCCATTGTTACTTCTTTGACATTTTAATATGTCATCCCTTATTTTATGTTGACATATGAATATGTCAATCCATGTTTTGTGGACATCTAACTAAGTCATGTCCCTTTGATTGTGTGTCAGTAGAGCATGGCCCTTGATTTAGGTCTTCTTGAAACATTGTCTTTTAAATTATTTTTAGTGATATTGTATATGCTACTGATTTCTTGTTGAGATTATACTATTACTATCTAGATGTTTCCATGATCTACATAATACATATTAAGACTTGGTTTGATCACATTTTTTTTGTTTCAATGATATATCTACCTATACCTGTTCCCTCTATGTGCTACATGGTCCATTCATAATTTATATGGTAATCTTATCATTTTATGATAAGGTAAGTACTAGTTGATAATTTACCTAACCTCAGAATGTGGGGATATTAGTGGGGGAATTCCATATAGGCTTTACTTCCACATTTGTTAAAATATTCATATTATAGTGTGGGAATATTCTAAAAACATGTTCTCCACATTTGTCATAATTAAATTTTTTTCAGGGGCATATTTTTGAAACATGTTCTCCACACGTATTCATTATTTATCATACCCATATTATAGTGTGGGAATGTTTTGGACACATGTCCTCCACATTAGCACTTATACTAGTTTTGATATTCAGATTCTAGTGGGAGCATGTTTTGGAAACATGTTCTCCACACTTAACACCATTTTTCAAATTTAGATTATAGAGGGGACATGTTTTTTAAACAGTTTCTCCACACTTACATTGTTTTTGAATTGGCTAAATTTATAGTTATATGATTTAGATACACATTGGTGGTAAAATTCTATACATTGGTACCATTGGTATACACAATTTAAACATGAGACATATCTAAGGTGCATATGCTATGAAATGTGTGAATAAAATTAAAAAATCAAATCAATTTCATATTTAAAACTCTTTCAGGTGTTGTCATCATCCATTATGTTGGACTTTTATAAACTGTATTGAATGAATGTAGTTTAGTATCTGGTTTGATTTTTGGTATTTTTAAGGTGATTAAATCATGCAATACTACCAAGTTTATAGGTTGGAATTGATTACAGCATACAAACTCAATATTTTTATAATGTAAGTTATTTTGGTTTACTCACACTCAATAGGTTATAAGTATGATTGGGTTGCATAATTGAGTTATCTCAATTATCAAGTATAAACTCATCTTTTATCCAAGGTTGGGGGAATGTATCCTCCAATACATTTCTATCTCTTCACTTATATGCACTTTTTATATTTTATATTTTGTCCTAATCTTAGTTTCAGTGATTTATAATGATATATCTTTTAAATTAAATTTCCAAAAGGAAATATAGTTGTATCAATACACATGTGTACTCTTAGACCTTTTTATATTTTAATTTCAATAATTTCAATGATTTTAATTTCAAATTATATGTAATAATTATATACACTAACATGATCATAGTTTTAGATTATTCACCAAAAAATCACTCATGTTGGACTCCAACAAAGGCAAGGTGTCTTATAAACACCTAGGTACATATTTCTTCTCCTTTAAACCAATAATTTCATTAGTAGATTAAATTAGGAGCAAATGTAGACACCTTTTATGAACTTATATAGCATGTAAGTCTTATAATCTTGTAAAATACATATCATGGATTTACCTTTGGCTTATAAATGTTTTCCATTGCCAAAAGGCTTTCATACACTATCTCTTTATGTCTACGAGCTTATCTCTTAGTCTTACTATTGTTATTCTAATGACTTAGAACTTATATATTGGTCAAAATTTTTAAACTTGCTTATTCTCCATCTATGCAAGTTATATACTTGCATATTATTTCTAACTACCCTAACACTTGTGTCTAAATTAGATGTCTACATCAATGTAAGTGTCCTATTCAGATGCAAGTGTCCTATTTAAATGCAAGTGTCTAGTGCCCTAAAGTCATTTAATTTTTAAATGTAATGTATACCTATGGTCAACCTCAGTGATTTTATTTAATATATTCTCCAAAAGGATTGGTATATGTATAATATCAACCCTCATTTATTCATCACCTAACACTGAACAAAAATCATTCAATCAAACATTCAAGTCAGCAAAACTTCCTTATTTTGTCATATTTCCATATCAATAATAGGGATAATATATCTATAGGATTTTAATACTAAAGGATCATCCCCAGAGCCATATTTTACAAGTTAAATGATAGGTAACTATTTTACTCACTTATCACACATTACATGATTCACACAAAGGCCAACACATAAGGGAGAACTACATAACCCTGAGACCCTCTTTAGAGTATTGGGTATGTAGGTAGTGCTTATTCATAGAGGGGCCTTTGGGGTATCCTGACACCATGTTCCCACTAACCCATTTTCCCCATAACCACTATGAAGATGAAGAAATAATGTTTTTTCTATTTGACAAGGACTGACAATACATGACCCATATTTGAATGTACCAAAGAAAAGGTGATAAGAACCCATAAGCATCCAAGTGGTTGCATGCAGTTTCAATAAGTATTTTATACTGGACACCTACGTATAGTTCAAACATTACCATCTATGAAACTATACTAGGTTGACACAAGTACCTGCATCAATATAGATAAAATTTCTATAATTAGGTGACTGATCTAAAATCTATATATAGTGTACTTTTTTCCTACTCTAGATCTAGATTTATATTAGCATCATAAATAGCTAAGTATATTGTGTTCATTATCATTGAAATATTTAGCATATTTTTACTTTATATCTTAAACATCTTAGCATAATAAATTATGTATATGTTTTACCTAAGTTTTACAAATAATTGTCTTGATTTAGAGATAGTTTATGACCCTTACACCCTAGGCTATTTCTATCTATTTTAACATTGGATTCCCCATATTTAAATTTTAAGTTCAAATAACAATGAGATCTTATAGAAATTAGGAAGCAATTATCGAATCAATGCGTATACTTAATGAAAATCAAGATAAATTATGATTTACTATTTAAATTATAGTTGTAATCCTATACAATATTTATAATTAAATGTGCCAATTAATTCACATTAATGATTTGATTGAGACCATGATTATTTTAAGTTTTATTTTGTTTCTGATTTTATGTTATTTTTTCATTAAATATATTACTTCATATATTCCATAAACTAAGTTTATGGTTGTTAAAAATATATGTTTTACATCCTATAATATTTAAAAGGTGGTATAATTTACATGATTAACTAATAATTATGATCTAAATATTGTTTATAAATATATATCTATAAAATAATTAAACAAAAAAAAATTATATTAATATTTTTCACAATAATTCTATTATTAGTTTTTATCATGTCAATTAAAAAAATCCTAAATGACCAGTGTGCATATCTATTTTTTCAAACATTTCAATATTTTGTATGTTGTGTATAGTTGACATTTTTCATAATTATTTCAATATTATAATGAAAAACATAAGTAGTGATGTATTTGAGATTAACCCCTATGATCTGTGATTAGTAAAAAATCATCTATGAATAATGGATCAAGGCTTTTTTCAAATATGTCCACTAACTTATAAAATAACCATCTAGACCATCATTGTCAACATTGTAGTTAATTTGGTTCATGTTTATAATTTTATAATAATAAATACTAAGGTCCTTGAGCACATACTAAAACACTATTATTATGCTCAATTATGAAAAAATATTACTATTACCAATTCTATGTAAATCAACCACACGATTTGGCTAAGAAAGTTATTATAGTTCAACTTAGCCATTACACATTTAATATAGAGGTTGGTATAATGGTGCCACTTTTGTTCAATATAAATAATAGGTAAAATTACATATGCATATAATGAGTAGTAAGATAAGGAATTCTAGTTCCTCTAGTTTAAAAGTGATAAACATAAAAACTAATTCATTTGAACTGTAGTGTCATCAAACATCATGGGGAAAGTAGGTTCCTTTGATCAAAGAGGGATGAACATACCAACTGATTTACCTAGTTTGGGAAGAGATCATTGGATACAAGGTGCTCAGGGCATATAAGCATTTAGGACACTATAAACATGACCAGTCAGAGATAAAGAGATAAAAATGGCCACTCACTTTGTTTATATGTGATTCTCCCATATATCTATCCCTATCTATTATACAATATATATCATTTCCATGAATTAGTTACAACACATGTTAACAAAGTGGATATCTACAATAAGGATTCAATTTCTACTTGTGTGATGGTTCAACATCTAACAAGTGTGGTAGTTTCAATTTTATCTATGATGTATAACTGAAAATATCCCTAGCATGGTGTAGATTTAGAAATTTGAAATAGCATGCCATGTGGTAGAATAGTTTTGGTGTGTGAATGTTGAGTCATGTACTGAGCTAGATTGATCTATGGTATGTTACAAGGTGTTGTTGACACATGTAGGGGTGCTATGCATTTGTATGATTTGACACTATGATGTTTAGAATGCACTAAGTTAGGCATAGATATAAATTTTACATGGTGTTCATATTGACACTATTAAAGTGGACAAGGATACCATAAGGCCTATATGAGTGTTGTCTATTACTGCAACAATTCGTCTTAGTGTTTTAGAAGAGCATAATATTTGAGAGAGTATCTATGAGTACTATGGAAATACAATATCTCTATTGGATACATGAGATTTTGTATATTTTTTTGATGTGCACATTCTTTCCTTAGTCCCTTACATTAACTTAGGATGAGCCAAATAAGATGAACAATGCACAAGGAGATATTGTAGGTTTGTGAGGAAGCCAACTAATTTAGGACAACATAATTATTTTATGTATGATTTGTTGTATACTATCATTCCTTTATAGAAAGCTCATTTTTTTCTAGAGGATAAATAAACTAACACTACATGGGAAGGTGTATTGATCCCTCAAAACACATTGAATACCTATAAAACTAACATGTAAAGTTTTTAATGTTGAATTATGAAAGATGTGTGATAACATAAAATCTATGTTTGATATTTTCATTTTCACGTGGCTGTTAAATTTGTTGTAGAAGTTGATAAAATTAATTTAAAAATAGATGAACAAAATTTGATAAATATGATAATATTTATTGTCTCAAATCCTCCTGGATCAATTGTCACTCCTTAATGAGTAATGGTCCCCATTATTGTTAAATTTAGATTCCATGATATGGATTTTGAAATAATGATCGAATCAAAAAATTTATTAGTGTGGTGATATAAAATCTAGTTCATGAGAATGAAGATGGGATGCCAAATCCCTAAAATGAAATGTACATATGCCATAGTGTCTTCTTATGTGGTGCACTACATGTATTGTGAATTATCTTGAAATCATGAAAATTAAAATAGTGATGCTTCATAAAATGATGGTGCCCATGATACTAAAGTGTATAATCGACTATAGATGCATATGAATGTTGAAGGATGTGTATGATAATTTTAACTTAATAGTGAGGTGTGTAGCTTCAATTAATGTACATTATTTTCATAAGAATCTATGAGAATCAATAGGGGGACTGGTCATCGTCATTCCTTCTATAGAGAAAACAAGGATGAAGGTCCCAATTCTAATTAGTTGTATGACCATTGTGATGATAATGGTTATAACTAGCTTGATAGTATGGTGTGTTTCTCTGATGAGATAATATTTGTGAATGGAGATGATAAGCCATGTCATGTTATTTACATTGATAAATTTCATATTTTCATTAAGGCATATGTCATGATTGGCATTTTTACTATTATTTCATAGAGTTATTATACTTAGAAGTCTTCACATCTGCCAGAGGCTGATTGTGTTGAATGTTGCTTAGAATCTTACATTTATGATTTATTTTAGAATCTATTTCACTATGTATACCTTATTATATGTTTTAGTGGCACAGGTTTCCATTGAGAAGATTATGGGTGGGACTATAGTTTATTTTTCATGTAATATGTTTGATATTATCACACTGATTCATTAATTCTATCATAGATTTATTATAGTGAGGAACCCAGTGTGAAAGCAATAGAATTTTTGTTATATTATGTAAATTGCAATGTGGAAATATCATTGGTATTTATTTATGGTGATAAGTGTCTTAAGCCTTCTTAGGCTATGTTAAAACCATTGTATCGAAGATGCATGTTATGTGGTCTTCTCACTATTTGGATGGGATTGATAATTCATTGGCTATTATTTTTTAGGACTTTTCCTTCATATCCCATTTATTTTAGTAGATTGGAACCAATTCCATTAGTGTGTTTCTCAAAACTTCCAAACAAGATTGATGATGAATCAAACTAATGAATGACAATAAATTGTAAAGTTCTTATTTGTCCTTGCTTAGACATCATATTTTAGGATTAGGTGTGGTGTGGCACTAATGAATAGAGGATCAAGAACTTGAAACTTTTTGAACATACCTTTGAGTCAAGTTATTTATACTTGTGATAGAGCTCCTAATCTATATTCTATATGACAAAAATGCATATTGACTCAAATTAAACAAAGTTTTTGTACAAATGATCTACAAGGATAACATTATGTGTCATGAGATATTTCAACTGGTCTATGATGTTATTGGATCCTTTCTCCTTTTACTTAATCTTATCTTGTAACTATTGATTCTAGTGCC
The DNA here is from genome assembly GCA_037957365.1 of Torreya grandis. Lineage (NCBI taxonomy): Eukaryota > Viridiplantae > Streptophyta > Pinopsida > Cupressales > Taxaceae > Torreya > Torreya grandis. The sequence goes on from JARHVA010002206.1 coordinate 2,147,343, forward strand.
ACATATGTTTGATATCATCAAGCAAGTGTTTGTTGTCTTCTAGAGAATTTTAAAGAGACACTTGCATTTGTAAGTCTTTCACATTCCTAATCACTCTATTCATGACTGAAATAAACATTAAAAGTAACACATGTCAAAATACCACTCTAATTGACATGAAGGGTGGATTTGAACTAATACAATTGATCTAAGGCTGAGGGGAGACCTAGTAGACAACTAAATTGTTTTAAATATTCCTCTAGTTTTGAAATGTTATTCTAATATTGTTCATAGTCCTATGTAACCTAATAAAAAACTACATCATTAAATCCATTGAGCATAGAAGGATGTAGGTTTATTGATATCAATTAAGTAATAAAAAAAATATATATTTGAGTACTCATAATCTCTTATCCTAGTATCTTTATATTACTCAAAATTACTAAATTCATTTTTTATCTTCATACTTGAGCTCTAACACATGTTCTTAAATGAAAACCATGTTAACATTCTCCTTTTTTCTTTATTCAAATTCAAAAATGTTGTCTCCAATATTGGTGATAAGTTATAGGAAGGCCTTCCATAACATCTCATTGGGTTGGAAGACTAATTGAATGTTTAACCAAACCCACAAAAGCAAATGCCAATTTTGTAGATTTTGAGAATAGGCTAGATGAACTAGGAATAACATCAAGAGTTGTATAAAAATAAACAAGGTGAGATACATCAGATTAAATTAATTGAGCCAATAATAGTGACATGCATTTTTTAAAATGAGTTAAAATTAGTGAGGATAAAAAGAATGAAACAGGGGTAGAAACATCATCAATAATATAAATTACTTATTTAGGAAAAAATTTGACATTATAATTTCACTCAAAAAATTAATTATAATGCAAATATTCACAAATCATAATTTTATGGTACTTAAAATATGTGTAGCAACATGGGGACGTATGGGGAACATAGTGTACAAAATTGACTTCTAAATAATCTTAAGACTTGGAGTTTACTTCCCCATAGAAAAAATTATTTATTTGGGAATCATATGACTCCTATTTTAACTTTTACATTTCCTTAAATTCCTTTACATAAGCTTGCCTTACCAACATCAACCAATTTGATTATGGATTAATAACTATTAGCCATATCCATAAATTTACTATGTTTAGGGTTGGGCTGGTGTTTATATTAAAAATTATCCTTATAGATGATGGAGTTTAATTATATTTTATCTCTACGAAGAGGATCACATGGCCAATATTTGGCTTCTCATAAGTCACAAGGGACCAATTATTCCCCTGTAATTCTCCATATGATAAATTTTTAAATTTTTCCTCTCCTAGGGATATAAGAAGTTTTTGTAACATCACTAGCTTATTTTGATTTTTAAAAAAATAAATTTATGTAGAAATGTGAAAAGATATCTCAATGGCAATGAGATGGTTAAAAGAAAACATGGGTTAGACATGAGAGGGATGGATGGACCCTTTTATTCCTATCACTAAGCTATCTTAGAAATAAAACCAACTTCCATATTTAGATATGGTATCTCTCATGCTTGCAAAGATTTTAGGGAACTTGGTATTATGGATGGATTGATGATGGGGATAAACACATTATAGATTTTGGTGTAGTTGTGGAAAAGCATATGATTTTAAATGATAGTTCAATTAAAATGTATTAAATTAATTTTCATAGGAGACTAGGGTCGAATAGTTTTTCTATAAATCATAGTATGTAAAACAAAAAATCAACCAAATATGAATCCATATGGAAATTTCTTCCTTACTTGCATTATTTAATTAATTTAAAAATATAGAAAGAAATCAATTCACCCCAATTAGTAAGGTTTCCTTTGTTGAGCATATTATGGAGTAGGTATATCTAAATAATATTGACATGGTACATATAAGCTCTCATCAATAGTTAGTTTAAAGATCATGGAATCCCTTATGGGTACCGTAAAATTTTACACAAAGTATTACATGTCTTTTTTAATAAACTTTAATATTATAGATGCACTTCTTTAAAATATAGTAAATTTTGTGCTTATTATTCTAATTGGAAATCCACTATTTCAAATAAATAAGTGAATGTTCTAGAAATTATAACATTTGTTGAATGGAATATATGTTGACATATTCAATAATTCTTTTTTTATGGAATACATTTTCCACCCTTAATATAAAAAATGGCATTATCTCTATTCATTTCCCTAAAGGAAATACTTCAAACTTAGTAGTTTCCCCATGTTAAGTATTTTACCTTATTTAATGATAAAACATATAAATGTTTATTTAATATGTATAAAATTTTGAAATATTATTCAAATCAAAATATATGAAAATTAAGCATAAATATGAATGTAAACTAGAAATTACAAAAATTTATATTGATTGACAAGAGGCATATGCTAGATATAGTAAATATAACCAATAGTGAGATACTTAACATCTTCTAGTTTCTAGTTGACTACATTTGATGTATGATAGTGAAAAACATAACAAGATAGGACTATAATAGCTTGTATGTGATCTAGGTCTGAAATCTGAAATAGAACTATGATAGTGAAAATGATCCCTAAAATAGAATGAAAATAGAATGATCACTATCATATTCCTATCCCTAAAATAGAATGAAAATTCCCAAATGATCCCTGAAACCGTAGAACATATACTAAAACTAAAATAACAAAAACTTTATATTGATAAATTAATGAGAACAAGGTGCCCTAATGAGGTATTAAACAAAATATTTTTAAATATCTATGCAAAAGGGGATTTATAACCCAAATCTATGCCCAAGATGACAACCATAAATAATCACAATGCTAGATATCCAATCAGCATAGTATGAAAAACATTTCATTGCATTTCATTAATAGGATATAATAAAGAACCACAAGTATTTTTCATTAACTAGAAAGAAAATCTTACATACACAAATTTTTTTAAATGTTGGCATTGGGACAAAAATGATGGATTTGCTCCATGTTGGATAGGGGATACATATATACATGCTCTTAGAGCTTGATAATAGATGTACGAAAGAAACCACTTTAGTAAAAGAGGAAAAATACACACACAACCATGACCCTAAAGTTTGGAAGATCCTATACTTAGGGGAAAAAAAGAACAACAACCCTGACAATAGAGGAAAATCTCTCTATTTATAAATTTTGCACCCTATTCAAATCTAAGACTATGGGTTACAATTTGAAAATTTTCAAATAATCCCTCCAAATTCCACCAAGATGCTCCCATCTATAAAATATTCCTTGCCAGGCATGAAATCTTCATCTATTTACAAGAAAAATCATTGATCTAATTTCATTTACAAAGAATGATGAATATTTACAAAAAACCTTTTGATTTCTTGACTAGAGATATCTTTTTACATGATCTATAAGGTGAAATTTTGTGGTGGAGGATGAATAAACTTTGTCCTCATGTGTAACTATCTAGAGATCCCCTTGACCACTTACTTGAATACTTGAAACCTTCATGGGTATATGTTTGTTGATAAATTATTGAAGTGTTGACTCAAAGACATAATGGATTGGCACTTGGTATTACATTCTAGGGTTATTTTCACACCTATATGAGGTGTACATCCCCAGGGAAGAGCCAGTGTTAGTGCCCAAAATTTCACTAGAGAAATTTATTCCTTTCTAAGTATAATTGCCTAATTTGTTTATCCCACTTCCTATTTCAAGTGTTCATCAGAGGTCAAGTGTCTTGTAGTGGTTTGTAAAAATCCAAGTTGAAGTCATGTCTAAGAAACTCAAAACCCTTGTTCCAACTACCTTAGCTTAGGCCCTTTGATTTAAATTCAAATTTGGTAGGAAAAATTTACATGGGAATGATTTAAATATGCAATGGACTTACTTTATTAAAAACATGACTAAACCTTAGTATAAAATTCATATTTGGTCACTTTTATATCCCATGGCCCTTAGTTCCTTTTATCTATTAGCATCATCTAATTAATGATTGGTCCCTTTATTATAAACTTAGATTAAAGTCCTATCCTACATCTTCTATCATATTTATTAGTCCATCAAAACCTTAGGCTAAGACTTTATACTAAGTTCTTTATTCACCAAACTCTAACTTAATTGTTTTCATGTTAATTGATAAACCAATCATGCCTAGCCTAGTGGATCGAAATCTAATGGTGTGCATGAACTCAAACAATGTTGATCAGATAGTGTGTACAAAAGTTAATAAGTCAATAATATTTATAAATGATGCACACTCACCTAGGTGGATGTGATCAAATGGTATGTGAGCAACATTGAAATGTCAAAGCTTCTAATAATTCCACGAGAGTGACAAATGTCACCATCTCAAGGGAAGTTTAAAAGATCTAATAGAGAGAAAAGATTTGAAATGTCAAATGTCCCAAGATATCCATGAGAGTGTTAAGTGTCACCATATTGGTGGGTAGTTCAAAGATATAATGACATACGATAGAGTCAACATGTCAAAACACCTATAAAGGTATATAAGAATGATAAGTGGCACCATCTTGGGTGCCTAGGTGACAGATCACTAGTTTATTAGCCCTTCCATTAGTCAATAAGTAAACAAGCCTTCAAGTAAGCATTGAGATGATGCATGTCATAAACACAGTGAATGGAATAAAGATCGACCAATAGCATTCAACTTCCTAGATCTTGATCTGATGGTGTGAAAGGAATGTTGTCTTTTCAAAGAAATCAAGGTAAATGAGAAGCTTCAACATGGAAAAAGGGCACTATCCCAATAGAGACCAATTATATAGAGTGTAGAAAACTCATAGAGCTACCAAATGGCATGATCTCAGATGCTAGGTACAAATATTGACCAATAATGTTCAATTAGCTAGATCTAAATCAACACTATGAGGTAAAGGTGTCCTTTTAAAAACAATCACAATAAATAGAAAACTACCTAGTGGTAAGATCTCAGAGGCCCAAATCAAGATCAATAGTCTACGATAAAGGTTAGGGCTAAGGACTCGAACTAAGATCGATGGTGTGTATTTGATCTAGCTTCAAGACTGCACAAAAAAATGACACATGTCTAGATTGAAGCCATGTAAGTGGCTTAGTAACTTTTAAGCCTCATGAATGCCTAGTTGGAACTAATATGGCATGCCACATGTCAATATGTGGTAACATTTGGCTTAGGAGTTAAAATTTATGGATCCTTCATAAATGTTCAAGAATTTGAAGGATAAAAGAAGGTTTGTGGGCCATTCTAGAGCATATGTTTTCTTGTTTATAATTTTTGCCTCGACCATAGCTGGATCATCTCAATTCCATCATTGCAAGAGAAATTTGTTCCATGGCATGCATTAGAGGAAAGGAAGTTGTCTAAGAGGTTCTAATTGTGCAAGCAAGTGGTCAAGGGTATCTCCAGATAGTTACACATGAGGAAATAGTTTATTCGACCTCCACCATAAAATTTCACCTTCCAGATAATGTGAAAAGGTATCTCTAGTCAAGAAATCAAAATATTTGTTGTAAATCTTCATCATTCTTTATACAGGGAATTATAGCAATGTTTTTTCTTACAAATGGATGAAGATTTCAAGCATGGCAAGGAATATTTTCCAATTGGGAGCATCTTGGTGGAATTTGGAGGGCTTCTTTACAAAATTTCAAATTATAACCCATGGTCCCATATTTGAATAGGGTGAAAACTATATAAATAGAAGGCTTTTCCTCTGTTATCAGGGTTGTTGTCTATCTTTATTTTTCCTAAGTATAGTCTCCTCTAAATTTTAGGATCATGTTTATGTGTGTATTTTTTCTCTCTTGTTAAATTGGATGCATTTGTACAACCATTATCAAGATCTAGGAGCATTTCTACATGGAGTAGATCCACCATGCTTGTCCACATGACAACATTTTGAAAAATTGGTGAATGTAAGATTTTATTTCAAGTTAATGGAAAATACTTGTGGTTATTTATTGTATCCTATTAATGAAACGTTTTACATGCTATGTTGATTATATATCTAGCATTGTGCTTATGTATGGTTGTCATCTTAGGCATAGATCTTGGTTATAAACACCTTTTTGCATAGAGATTTGGAAATATTTTGTTGAATACCTCATCAGGGCACCCTAGTTTTTGTAATTTAGTAGGAAAAAGTATTTTAGATTTTAGGTTTAGTATATGTTCTAGGATTTTAGGGATCGTTTGGGCATTTTCATTCTATTTTAGGGATAAGACTATCATAGTCAAAAACATAATAAGATATGATATTTGCAGACTTAATCAAGGAAGTGTTTTAGATGTCTACCATTGATTGGTAGCTCCAATATTTCACCATCTAGGTCTCTCAATAAAAAATTATGTTCCCCACTCCAGTAGTCGATGGAATAGGGACCCATCCAAAAGGCATCAAATTTTCCATGCTTGCATTTCTCTCCATGCCTTCTGTCCCAAAGTAGAACAAAATCACCTACTCAGAAGGTTATTGGAATGACCTTCATGTCAAAAGATTATTCAAATTTACCTTGAACTTGAGATGTCTTTCATGAGCTTATCTTTGAATTTCATCAAGCTCAATAATCTGGTTCATCATGATTTCATAGTGGTTGATTTGTTCATCATCTTTTAGTTGTTACATGAACTTATAGGTTGGCAACTACAAATTCATAGGCAAAATTCCTTGAGCTCCATAGACAAGATCAAAAGGGATTTTGCATGTACCTCTCTTAGGGGTGATCCTGTTAGCCAACAAAACAAACTTCAATCATTCACCCCGCTTCTTATTATTTGCTTCCAATGTTCATCTAATGATTTTGAGTAATTTCTTATTATTGGATTCTACTTGCCCATTTAGCCGAGGGTTGTAATTGAAAGCATAGGTCAATTAAAGAATGTAATATTTGCACAATGACACTAAATCTTTATCTTTGAATCTCATGGAATTATCATCAATAACTTTGACAGACACACCACATCTACAAATAATTTGATTTAGCAAAAAATCCATAACCAGCTAGTGTGTAGCCTTCTTTGAAGGGACATCCTTAACCCATTTTTTAAAGTAGTCAATTGAAAATAGTATCCACCTATGTATATCACTTAATGAATCAATAATTTCTCTAATTAAATCCATTCCCCAATGTCTAAATGGGCCTTTAATTGTCATAGGTTGCAAAGGAAGAAACCTTGAAGCTTTCATCATCCCAGTAAAGTGTTAGCATATTTCACACTTTAAAATTTTTTGAGCAACATATTTGAATAGAGAGCGACACCAATAACCATCTCTCAAAATTTTGTGAGTTTTAACTTTAAGTGCAAAATGGTTAGCATATACTCCACTATAGAATTCTTCAATCAAGTCAGCAGTTTGTTCTTCTAGCATGCATCTTAGGAAAACCCCATCCAAATTATTCCATAAAAGTCCATTCTTAGTCAAGAGGTATTTTTGGTTAAAAAAATTAAGTGTCCTCCTTTGATTATTATCCAATTCAAGGGGACAATTCAGATTTTACATGTAATAGACAATGTCTTTATACAATGGAGACATGTTAAAATGACTCAAGGAATCATCAAAATTAAAATTAGTAGCATTTACCTCAATGAATTACAAATTGGTCTCAATCATGAGCCTGGCTAGACCCAACCCTCACACTAACATGTTGGTCTAAATATCTATGTCATACTCTTGCAACTTGTTGACCCACCTACATCTCTTGCCAGATACTTTAGTCTAAGTTAAAATGTCCTTCAACACGGTATGCATAATGTTGGGTGAATATTTTTTTGGCTAGCTAACTGGTGACCAAAATAGTTCCTATCACCACAGCATAGGGAGATGGGTCATCCTACTGTGCAGGTTTACTACATCAATAGGGGACAAATCTCTCCTCTCATCAAGGGGAGGTTCCCTATTAAATATGCAAAGGTTATATACTATAAATATATGTATAAAGTAAGACACATGGGTGGGATAAAACATCCATCTCTCTTTTTTCAGAGATGATGCTAACAAATAGAAGAGAAATCCTAGGTGATTGGTTAAGGTACTTCTCTTCTTTCAAAAGTAACTTTCAGCCAAGAGCCAAATCCCTTCTTGGAGAGTAGAAATCCTGCTGAAGCAATAAAAGGCACTTCTCTTATTTTAGAAGTGCTTGTTCTTGTAAACAACAGGATTATTTCTGGTAACAAGTGACTGGTAACTGGGTCCAAAGTATCTAGCAATCTAAGATGTAGCTCAAAATCTCCACCTTGACTACCCTAGAGAGAGGTACGAAAGACAATGGGGGCATAAATTCATCCCAAGGTCCTTTACTCAAAAACAAAAAATAAAAACACACACTGAAAATAATTATGTCAACACAAAGTCTAAAAGTAACTAGTTTCGAGACACCTTCTTTATCACTTCCACTAGCACTAATTGTTAAATTAAATAAACAAGAACACACTCAAAAGATACACATAAGAACAATCTCCCCAAATGGTACAATATATACAACACAAAGTCTGCAAATCACTTGCTTTCTCATTCAGATAAAATAATATGAAATACAATCTAAACTCAAAGTCTTAGTATTCACCTTTCAATTTGGGCAGAGTTTTGCTTCTATATTCAAGAAGATCTCTCTTCAAATGATACAAGAGATTACATTATATAGAGGCCTGAGGGAGGCTTGGCACTTTTTCCCATGGAGTGACCCATTCGACACATTCAATGTCTTGGATGCATTCTTGGTCTTGTCAGGAAGGGCCATGCTGGAGCAGGGCGGTTGCCTTGACTATGGCATGTTGATTCATCTCTAGTACCTCCTCCCAAGCCTAAATCTCTCATTCCATCACCTACTTAGCCATGCAACTGTCTATTCTACATTTAACTCATAGGGGACAAATAGATGGTGCTTTCAATGTTTGCAGGCCCCTAATATCTACCCGACAAACTGCTTCACCTACTAGAATTAACTCTTGTTGAGTTTCCCTCTTTCTCTATTCCTTCTCTTGGTTCTAGCCTTAGATTCTTTTGAACACATTCAGGTTCACGCTTTAAGTCTGGTAAAATCAATAGACACTTCATTGTGACAAATTTGATATTTGTGGGTTCATCATTCTTCCCAGCAACTCTCTCATGTCTTTCTCATTTGCCATGGCCACTTTCCACTGTGACGTAGGTGAGGACACGTGGCAGAATTTGGAACTTCAAAATAAGCTTATCAAAATAATATTTGAGACTTGTTAGTAGTTGGAGGCACGAATGCAAACATGTGACAGCTTCTACTACACTAGGATGGGACATGTGGCAAGTTCCATGCTTTGAAGCTTCATTTGAAACTGTGTCTTGGCACGTGATACTTGGCAGCTTCCACAACACTTTTGAGGATCGAGCCTTCGTGAAGGGAACTTGCACTTCAATATCTCGAATAGGGTCCATTTTATGTGTCAAGTGTCCCTCTGTAAGGGTCTTTGTCCTTCTAGATCTTCCTAGTGGCCTTCGGGATTTTCATCTTTGACAGGTTGTTGGTCCTTTATTTCCTTCAAACAAAATGTCTGAAGGAATTCCTTCAGATAATTTGTCTAAAGGAAATCCTTTCCTTGGCTTCATGCATGCCTCTACAATGTGAGTGCCCCATTTTATGACATGTGGCGCCTTCCACCACTTTTAACTAGAGACACGTGGTATCTTCCACTGAAACTTACCAAAGACACGTGGCATCTTCCGCTATTGACACTTGGTAGCATCTACCTTCTCAAACCTTTGTAAAACCATAGAAACACTTGGGGCTCAGTCAAGCTCTCATAGATGATGACACTTGTTAGCCTCCGCTGATCTCTGCCAGGGGCACGTGGCATGGTTCGCTGCTCTTAGAAAAAAATAGTGAAGGCTTTCATGGTTGCCACTTCTCACCCTCCATGGAACTCTAAGAGAAGCTTGTATCGAAAGAAGCCTATAGCTTATAAGGAACTTTGAGAAGCTAATGCCAACACATGTCGTGTTTCGCTTTACTCTTCTTTATACGCATTTCTTTCCTTAACTAAGGTAGCCTTTGAACCTTTGAACCTAGCACATTGAACCAATTGAACATTGAACCCATTGAATCGATGAACCAAAATGGTTCAAGGTTTAAAACTTTAATAGTTCAAGCTTTTGAGACTCGTTAAGTGCTCGGGGCTGCAAAACCTTTAAAATGGTTAAACTTTGAAATTTGTCAGGTGTGCTCAACTCCTACTGATGATGTTGAACCTTGAACCCATTGAACCCTTGAACCTTTTTGCTTAAAGGTTTAATGGTTCAATGGTTCAATGATGCTTAAGAGCTTGCTGATTAAATTCTTTTGATTGAAACAATGCGTTGACCCAATCTTGAAGATGACCAAGTGCTGGAAACTGGTTCTTTGATTGAACTCCCCTACAGAAGCCTTTGACCTATTGGACCTGCTATTCCCCTTACTAAAAAAGATTGAAAAATGAGGAATTTGAAAGCTTAGAACAAATTTCAAGAAGGAACGAGATTATTTTTGGCTGTGCAGGACCAAAATAGCTCATACATTGTTCCAAAAATGAGTGACATTTTTGGGGAACAATAGCTGGCTCCAGTTGGGGAACTTCCTTCAGATGAAAACATGGAACAGTTGAGGGGTGTAGAAACCAGAATCTCTGGTGCCTTGAAGTGTGACATTGGGCTATGGAGTCATGCTACCCAAAAAGAAAGGCTCCAAAAAATGAAAATTCAAAGCACTAAACAAAAATAAAGACTATACAGATATACCTATGTACAGGTGAACTTATCTGATACTTCATGAATTGAAGTAATTCAGACACTACTCCTTATGAGGTGAAGAAAAGGGGATGCCATCCTAATAAACTAGCAAGAAACCATTTTGTCCCTAGAAACGGTGATAGGCGAATGGAGCTCTCTATCGAGAAACTAATTTTTTGCAATCCTCCTCTTGGCTTTTTTTTCTTTTTACCCCATCGCAGGATGTGGTCTTCAATTTGAAAAGCATAACTCCTTGCTCTCTTGGCAAAGGGCTCCTTTTGCTAATTTTGGAGTACATGAGTATGGTTCACCACCATAGCTTGCTATTTTTCTAGTTTAGTCTAGCACATATTTTGATTGTCATCATTAGAGCCTTGACAAACCATCAGCTCAACATCTCCTTTGGTGTGAAGGAGTTTGATCTCTTCATCCTGAGTAGTCTTCAATTAGAGCAACAGAGATCTACATCCAGCATGAGTGGAATAATTGTTGTCATTGAATTCCAAGATCTAAGCATCATCAGAAGCTGATCTTCTATTATATTTCTCTTCATCAGAGATGGAAGGTCCTTCTTGATTTGTACTAGACCCTACCAGTTCTTATGATGCCTGATTTGGATCAAATCCTAGATTGTGAGCCACGGGACATTGATCAGCTGAGACATGAGCATCCTCTATGGTCAAGGAGTAATTACCCCTACCTGAAGGCTCAAATAGAATTTGAGTAGTAGGGGCTGACATTTGGGTGACCACAATCTTTTCCTCAGACAGGTTCACACCTAGCTCTTCACCAATGTTTAACTGCTCAGGATTGGCTTGCAGGGATTCAAACTCAGTCCTTTGAGTTTCATATTTTTTGACATGATCAATCATGTCAAATAACTGAGATGGACTTGGAAGAGAGGATGGGAGTTCATCCTTTTGGTTTTTGGGAGGGGGAGGACTGATCTGTGAAGTTAAAATAGAAGGTGCAGAGATGTTTGATGCACTAGCCTTCTTGGCAATCACTGGGTCCTTAGACTAGAAAGGTAGAGTGGTTCCCCACTTAGCAATTGAAATTGTAGGGTGAGTTCATTCCTCTGTTCTTTCTTTATCAGCTTGTTGGGTTGACTGATTCTTGGACTAGGTGAATACTTTGTATGATCCTTTGACTACTTCACCTTCACTTCTAGGTTCATCTTGGTAATTCAGGAAACCAATGTGGGAGTCACCAGTTGATTCTTCTAGATCCTCCTTGAAGAGATCAGTGCCATTTTCTTACTCGAACTCAAGTTGAAAATAGGAAACATGTTCTATTTCTAGATATCCAACTATTGAGTTGGTTAGAGGTGCTTTAAGGGCAAGGTTCCTCTGTGGGGGAGGAAGATGATTTGGTTGCCCTTGACTTCTAGCAGCATTGCCTTGATATGGTTGATTTGGGAATGTCCTCCTTGGTATATTTTTATATAGAGGAGCAGAAGACATACCTTGTGTCATTTGCCTTTTCAAGGCTAGCAATTCATTGCCAGCTTTTGTACCATTGGGTCAAAGGTGGCTGTTGGTGATTCAAAATATGAAGAGGGTTTACCTCTATTAGGATCTCTCCTTATCTTTCCTGCCAAGATAAGGTCATCTTCTAGCTCAGTAGCCAAGTCTTGAGCAGCCTCAAGGTTTATGTGTCTAGCCCATCTCAACAAAAAACTCACTTCAGGTAGTTGTGAGTTGATGAAGAAGCATTTGAGATTCTGAGGTGTCAGCTGGGAGACCATGGGAACCTTGTACCTCAGCTTATTGAACCTAGCAATAAAATCCCTCATAGGCTCATGAGGTTCCTTCTTCATCTGAGTGAGCTAGGCTAGCAAAGCATGCACATCCTTTGTAGGCTTGAACTTGGCTTCAAACTTGGCTTTAAGTGTATCCCAGTCAGTCACTGATCCAGCTTATAGATGGTAGAACCAGTCTGCAATAGCACCTTGTAGTGTCTCCACAAAAATCCTGACTAACACATCTTTGAATTCCACCCCTATCACACCACAGGCTATGCTAAAGGCTGCAATGTGTTCATCAGGGTGAACTATCCCATCACCAAATAATTTAGAGAAATTCTTTCTTGAACTATGTGGGAGTTCATGTAGAGGTGGAGTCAAGTTGAGTGGGCCAAAAAAGTTACCCCAAGGGCCTCGAACTGCCATGATTTAATTATCAAAGATAGGGATAACAAATTTAGGTGGAGTGGCTAGTTTGCAGAATAAAAATGGGAAAGGACTAGCCCTACTTCAGCTTGAGGATTGAGGCTTCAAACTGCACACTCTTTCCCATCAACTTTGGTTTTGCAAACTAGATAAAATAATTTAAGTGGAGGAAGATAGTAAGGCTATAATGATAATAGGTAAGACATGGAATGGAGTCGCCAGAGTCTATAATGGATAAGGGTTATAATGATTATGGGTAAGACATAGGTGATGTTTCAATCTGAAACTTGAGGCTCCAAATTGCACAAAATTACTGTGTCCCCAGCGGAGTCACCAAAAATTGTTGGGTGAATATTTTGTCAACCAGCTAACTAGTGACCAAAATAGTTCCTTTCACCATAGCATAGGGAGATGGGTCATCCTGGTGTGAAGGTTTACTACATCAATAGGGGAAAAATCTCTCCTCTCATTAAGGGGAGGTTCCCTATTAAATATGTGGATGTTATATATTATAAATATATGCAAAAAGTAAGACATATGGGTGGGATAAACCATCCATCTCTCTTTTTTCAGAGATGATGCTAACAAACAAAGGAGAAATCTTGGGTGATTGGTGAAGGTACTTCTCTTCTTTCAGAATTAACTTTCAGCCAAGACCCAGATCCCTTCCTAGAGAGTATAAATCCTGGTGATGCAATAGAAGGCACTTCTCTTCTTTTAGAAGTGCTTGTTCTTGCAAATAGTAGGATTCTTTCTGGTAACAAGTGACTGGTAACTGGGTCCAAAGTATTTAGCAATCTAAGATGTAGCTCAAAGTCTCCACCTTGACTACTCTAGAATGAGGTATGAAGAACAATGGGGGCACAAATTCATCCCAAGGTCCTTTACACAAAAATAAAAAGGAAAAACTCACACTCAACACAATTATATTAGCACAAAGTCTGAAAGTAACTAGTTTCAAGACACCTTCCTTATCACTTCCACTAGCTCTACTTGTTAAATTAAATAAACAAGAACACATTCAAAAGATAGACATAAGAACAATCTCCTAAAATGGTACAAGTTATACAACACAAAGTCTGTGATTCATTTGCTTTCTGATTAAGATAAAATAATATGAAATACAATCTGAGCTCAAAGTCTCAGTATTCACCTTTCAATTTGGCTAGAGATTTCCTTCTGTATTCAAGAAGATCTCTCTTCAAATGATACAAGATATCACATTATATAGAGGCCTGAGGGAGGCTTGGCACTTTTTCCCATGGAGTGACCCATTTGGCACATTTAATGCCTTGGATGCATTCTCAGTCTTGTCAGGAAGGGTCATGCTGGATCAGGGCAGCTACCTTGACTGTGGCATGTCGATTCATTTCTAGTGCCTCCTCCTAAGATTGAATCTCTCATTCCATCACCTACTTAGCCACGTAACTGTCTATTATGCCTTTATCTCATACGGGACAAATAGACAATGCTTTCAATGTTTACAGGCCCCTAATATCTTCCTGACGAACTACTTCAAGTATGTCTATTTATTCTATAAGATGCCCAAAAAAGCTCAATTACTTTTTAAGAACATGCCAAAAATTAGTGAGGGAAGTTAGTCTATTTATTCTATAAGATGCCCATAGCTAGTGGAAGTGATAAGGAAGGTGTCTTGAAACTAGTTACTTTCAGACTTTGTGCTAATATAATTGTGTTGAGTGTGAGTTTTTCCTTTTTATTTCTGTGTAAAGGACCTTGGGATGAATTTGTGCCCCCATTTTTCTTCATACCTCATTCTAATTTTTGGCATGTTCTTAAAAAGTAATTGAGCTTTTTTGTGTTTATGAATACCCTAGAAAGGGATTATGTTTGTATAATTTAGTTGAGTCATTGTAAATACACATATTATAGATTTACCTATCCTTATGGAGACCTATTTTTCAAGCATGTCTGCATATGCCTCAAGATGGATAGATACCACTTATATGTCTATGTTGTATTGATAAGACTAAATTGAAACCTTAGATGTTGTGTGCATACTGAACCATAGATGGAGTTATATTCCTAGTATATACTACTTATATATGTCTTATTTACTTCAGGAGGCTATGATGTGACCCTTATAGAGTCACTTAGCCTCTTGGATGAGTTAAATAGTGTTTTGTATATGCAATCCTAAAGTGTTATAAAATTCCTCTATTTTCTACATTTGAGTGTGAGTTTTTCCTTTTTATTTCTGTGTAAAGGACCTTGGGATGAATTTGTGCCCCCATTGTTCTTCATAACTCATTCTAGGGTAGTAAGGTGGAGACATTGAGCTACATCTCAGATTGCTAAATACTTTGGACCCAGTTACCAGTCACTTGTTACCAGAAAGAATCCTACTATTTGCAAGAACAAGCACTTCTGATCTTTCAGAAGTGCTTGTTCTTGCAAATAGTAGGATTCTTTCTGGTAACAAGTGACTGGTAATTGGGTCCAAAGTATTTAGCAATCTGAGATGTAGCTCAAAGTCTCCACCTTGACTACCCTAGAATGAGGTATGAAGAACAATGGGGGCACAAATTCATCCCAAGGTCCTTTACACATAAATAAAAAGGAAAAACTCACACTCAACACAATTATATTAGCACAAAGTCTGAAAGTAACTAGTTTCAAGACACCTTCCTTATCACTTCCACTAGCTTATTATTAAAATTGGTTAACTAGACATTTTTTGGATGTGTTTAATTCCATTTAGGTTGGTTATAACATTACCCATTTTGGGATGACTAGGATGCTAGTTGTGGGTTTCTAGTACTTTTCATAGAGTTATTGAATTACATTGAATTAGTTCTATGCAATGGGACCTTTGTTATTCTATTATGTACTTTGATAGATAACTTAAAAAAAATTGGGTTTGTTTCATCTGGTATCAAAGCCTATGTTTTAGAGTTTTTGGATGAGTTTGGACAGATTGCACTAATTTTTGGCATGTTCTTAAAAATTAATTGAGCTTTTTTGTGTTTATGAATACCCTAGAAAGGGATTATGTTTGTATAATTTAGTTGAGTCATTGTAAATACACATATTATAGATTTACCTATCCTTATGGAGACCTATTTTTCAAGCATGTCTGCATATGCCTCAAGATGGATAGATACCACTTATATGTCTATGTTTTATTGATAAGACTAAATTGAAACCTTAGATGTTGTGTGCATACTGAACCATAGATGGAGTTATATTCCTAGTATATACTACTTATATATGTCTTATTTACTTCAGGAGGCTATGATGTGACCCTTAAAGAGTCACTTAGCCTCTTGGATGAGTTGAATAGTGTTTTGCATATGCAATCCTAAAGTGCTATAAAGTTCATCTATTTTATACATTTGAGTGTGAGTTTTTCCTTTTTATTTCTGTGTAAAGGACCTTGGGATGAATTTGTGCCCCCATTGTTCTTCATACCTCATTCTAGGGTAGTCAAGGTGGAGACTTTGAGCTACATCTCAGATTGCTAAATACTTTGGACCCAGTTACCAGTCACTTGTTACCAGAAAGAATCCTACTATTTGCAAGAACAAGCACTTCTCTTCTTTCAAAAGAGCTTGTTCTTGCAAATAGTAGGATTCTTTCTGGTAACAAGTGACTGGTAACTGGGTCCAAAGTATTTAGCAATCTGAGATGTAGCTCAAAGTCTCCACCTTGACTACCCTAGAATGAGGTATGAAGAACAATGGGGGCACAAATTCATCCCAAGGTCCTTTACACATAAATAAAAATGAAAAACTCACACTCAACACAATTATATTAGCACAAAGTCTGAAAGTAACTAGTTTCAAGACACCTTCCTTATCACTTCCACTAGCTCTACTTGTTAAATTAAATAAACAAGAACACATTCAAAAGATAGACATAAGAACAATCTCCTAAAATGGTACAAGCTATACAACACAAAGTCTGTGATTCATTTGCTTTCTGATTAAGATAAAATAATATGAAATACAATCTGAGCTCAAAGTCTCAGTATTCACCTTTCAATTTGGGTAGAGATTTTCTTATGTATTCAAGAAGATCTCTCTTCAAATGATACAAGAGATTACATTATATAGAGGCCTAAGGGAGGCTTGGCACTTTTTCCCATGGAGTGACCCATTTGGCACATTTAATGCCTTGGATGCATTCTCGGTCTTGTCAGGAGGGACCATGCTGGATCAGGGCAGCTACCTTGACTGTGGCATGTTGATTCATTTCTAGTGCCTCCTCCCAAGATTGAATCTCTCATTCCATCACCTACTTAGCCACGTAACTGTCTATTATGCCTTTATCTCATAGGGGACAAATAGACAATGCTTTCAATGTTTACAAGCCCCTAATATCTTCTTGATGAACTACTTCACCAACTGGAATTAACTCCTATTGAGTTTCCCTCTTTGTCTCTTCCTTCTCTTGGTCCTATCCTTAGAGTCTTTTGAACACATTCAGGTCTGCACTTTAAGTCTGCTAAATCAACAGACACTTCATTGTAACAAATTTGACATTTGTGGGCCTATCATTCTTCCCAGTAACTCTCTCGTGTCTTTCTCACTTGCCATGGTCACTTTTCACTGTGACGCAGGTGAGGACACATGGCAACATCCATAGCTTCAAAATAGGATTATCAGAATAAGCTTTGAAACTTTGTAATGGCTAGAGGTGTGGATGTAGACACGTGACAATGCTCGTTGCACTGGGATGGGATATGTGGTGAGTTCCATGCTTATAAGCTTCATCTAAAACTATGTCTTGGCACATGACACCTGGCAGCTTCCACTGCACTTTTGAGGCTCCACCCTTCCTGAAGGGAACTTTCCCTTCAGGATCTTGAACAAGGTCCGCTTTATGTGTCAAGTGTCCCTTCACAAGGGTCTCTATCCTTGTAGATCCTCCTAGTGGCCTTTGGGCTTTTCATCTTCAGTGGGCTGTTAGTCCTTTATTTCCTTCGAACAAAATGTTAGAAGGAATTCCTTCAGACACTTTGTCTAAAGGAAATCCTTTCCTTGGCTTCATGCATGCCTCAGCATTGTGAGTGCCCTCTTTTATGACATGTGGCACCTTCCACCACTTTTAACTAGAGACACATGGCATCTTTTGCTAAAACTTACTAGAGACACATGGAATCTTTCGATGTTGACACTTGGCAGCATCTGCCTTCTCGGGCCTTTGTAAAACCATAGAAATGCTTAGGGCTCATTCAGGGTCTCGTAGACTATGACACTTATCGACCTCCATCGATCTCTGCTAGGGGTATGTGGCACGGTCTGTTGTTCTTAGAAAAACATAGTGAAGCCTTCCATGGCTGCCACTTGTCACCCTCTGCAGAACTCTGAGAGAAGCTTTTATTGAAAAAAGCTTGCAGCTTATAAGGAACTTTGAGAAGTGAACACTGACACATGTCACATTCTACTTGACTCTTCTTTGCATGCATTTCTTTCCATAGCTGAGGTAGCCTTTGAACCTTTGAACCCAGCGTGTTGAACCGATGAACCAAAATGGTTCAAGGTTGAATGGTTCAACGGTTCAAGCTTTTGAGACTCGTTAAGTGCTTGGGGCCGCGGAACCTTTGAAATGGTTGAACTTTGAACTTTTTCGGGTGTGCTCAACTCCTATCGATGATGTTGAACCTTGAAACCATTGAACCCTTGAACCTTTTTGCTTAAAGGTTGAATGGTTCAATGGTTCAATGATGCTTAAGAGCTTGCTGATTGAATTCTTTTGATTGAAACAAGGCGTTGACCCAATCCTAAAGATGACCAAGTGTTGGAAACTGGTTCTTTTGATTGAACTCGCCTACAGAAGCCTTTGAGCCTATTGAACCTGCTATTCCCCTTAATTAAAAAGCTTGAAAAATGAGGAATTTGAAAGATCAGAACAAATTTCAAGAAGGGAAGAGATTATTTTTGGCTATGTAGGACCAAAATAGCTCATACATTATTCCAAAAATGAGTGACATTTTTGGGGAACAACACATAACATAATCAACAATATTTGTACTTAGAATATAAGGCTTGAATGCTTTAATAGCCTTCAAGAGATCAAAGGCTTATTTTTCCATGATGGTGTAATTCAATTCAACACCTTGCATAACTTCACTAAAGAAAGATATAGGCTTCTCATCACTGTCTTCATTCTTTTTCAAAAAGACACCAATAATGATATTGTATGATGAAAAAGATAATATATAAAATGTCTTAGTGTAATTACGGTTGGCCAAAATAGGAGCAGACTTTAGAGCTCCCTTGATGCCATTGAATTCATGCATGGACTTCTCTTCCCACTTGATGGATTGGTCCTTCTTCAATATGGAAGTGATAGGCAAAGTAATCTCTGCAAAGTTGGACACAAACCTCTTTACGAAATTAATTTGTCCAAAGGACTAAATTCCCTTGTTGGACTGTGGGATGGGCACTTTGTCAATGGATTCTACCCTCTTTGGGTCAATCATGACACCATCCTTGGACACTCTATATCTGAACAACTTGGCCTTTTGTACTCTAAAGTGATAATTGTTTAGATTAAGTGAAATGTCAAACACCTTGCATTTGATCAACACTTTTTCTAGATGCTTTAAATGTTCTTCTCTACTCTTCAAGTACATAGTAATATCATCCTCATATATAACTATAAACTTGTTAATCATTCCTATAAAATAAATGTCCATAACTCACTAAAATGT
Organism: Torreya grandis; assembly: GCA_037957365.1. NCBI lineage: Eukaryota > Viridiplantae > Streptophyta > Pinopsida > Cupressales > Taxaceae > Torreya > Torreya grandis. Next base: position 2,166,908 of record JARHVA010002206.1, read on the forward strand.
TTCACCAACATTCATTAACTTGAAAGGCATCCTCATAAATACATACATGCCCCAAGACATTGTAAATGTGGTCTTGGGTCTCTCAAATTGCTTCATCACAACCCGGTTATATTCTAAGAATCCATCTTAAGTTGACAACATCTTTGATCCTATAACACTTTGTAATAGGTTGTCCATATTGGGGAGGGGATGATTATATTTTAAAGAAGCTTTATTCAATTTTTAAAAATCCAAAAACAAGTAGATGTTACCATTTTTATTTCTCACAGGAACTAAATTTTCAACCCATGATGAATACTTGATGGACTGAATGATACCACCATTCCTTAGATTCTTTAACTCATCCCACATCTTAGTGGCCAAGATGAGGTTAATAGGTCTCTATTTCTGCCTAAAAGACTTGCTATCAGGGTGCAATGGGATGACATATTGGAATAAGTCTTCCCTACATGCTTTCAACTCAGAATAAGACCATGCTAAATAATTGTAGTACTTTTTTAGTAGTTTAATGTAAGCTTGTTTCTTAGCTACACTTAGGTGAGTACCCAACCAAACTTTCCTTGGATTCTCATGAGAATATAAGTTACAGTTAGTTACCTCCTTTGAAATAAATGAGTCTCAAGTCTTGATTTTATCTAGTCCATCAAAAGACACTTATAAAGTTAGCAATCCTCTAGGGAACATGTTTGTATTTAGTTAGATAATTTCCTTTCCAAATAAGGTTTCTTTTTCTAAAACAAACATGAACCATAGTTTCCATGTCTATGAGCTTATCATAGAACTCAAATTCACAATTTAGAAACCTCTTAATTTGTTCATCATCATCAAACACCTGTCAGTGATGAACATTGTCTAGGATTGAAGGCCTAATAATCACCTCCACTTGATACTGATAATGAGGGATCATATTTACAATATCAAACTAAGGACCTAACCATCCATGTTTATTAGCTTCTTCATTGAAACATGTATCATGATAACATATGTTGAATGCATCAAAGAATTCATGTAAATCTTAAACAACATTTTGATATTATTTCAACATTTTTTTGGGTGGCATAAGCATTTTGGACTTGCTTTACCACTAGCTTAGAATAACCCTTACCCATAAATAGTTTAATTCCATATTCATGGGAAATCTATAAACCAAGCAAGAGTGCCACATAATCATCAGTATTATTAGTGCACTCAAAGGAAATCTAAAAAGAAAACTTGAAACACTTACCATAGGGGTATATAATACAAACCCTACTCCATTTCCATGATTGGATCAAGCCCCATCAAAACACACCTTCCGATCTATACCTTTGTTGTCAAGTTCAACATCAAGATTACTAGGTTATTCGTTAGTGTCAACATTCCCAATAAAGTTCCCATGCCCAATGTCTATGGAAAATACTTCATTTTGAGCATGTTTTGGATTTTAAATTACATATAGCATCTTTATCTCTCTATAAATTTTGAGCATCTTACCCTCCAATGCAATGGTGGCATAGGAAAGGTCCATAAATACATTTAAACCCATGGTAAAAGCCTATTTATGTGATAATTATATCCCCCATTTAGCTAGGCATTCCATAACTACCACTATTTAAATAATTACATGGATGCAATACAAATTGCATTGACAATCCCTTGACTTGTTCAACAACTAGAAATTCCCATGAATCTATGGCATAAAACTTGCCAAAGGCTGATGTAATCTTAACTTCAAGATCATTTAAGACACCCAGGGGCGTTACATTACAAGAATCATGGGAACATACAATTGTGGTTAATAAGACCGTTGATCAAAAAGGTTATATAAAATGGATCCACATTCAACTAACTTTCTACTAATGCAGTCCCCAAATAGGCTTCTGGAGTGGGTTCAATAACCTCTTCATATTCTTCATCACTTTTTGGGAGTGTTTGGGGTAAATTAATTTCAATCGCATCTGAATTCTCACCAAATTACAAGTATTCAAATGCCCTCTTCCTATGCTCAGGTATTAATTATAATTCAACAAGTGGCATGGTGATTTTTAGTTGACTCAACACTTGGACAATATCACATATACTATATTAAGGAAGAGGAATATATGGTGGAAGGGTAACAACACCTTTAGCTAGAATTCAATCACTTAAGGTCTAAAGTGGTGTAGGCTGGGGTGGATTTTCATGCGTAGTAGAAACCTTCAAAGGTGGATTTTTTTTTACAACATTCATATCCTTAGAAATCCTAGATAGTAAACGTACTTTATTTTTAGTGGGAACACCTCTGGGATTAATAACTTAAGAAATGGCACTAGTTTGGAATTATTAATAATTGTCAAAGTTTTCTTAGCTTCCTTACTTGCATCCCCTACCCTTGGATTTGTAGGGATAATGTCTTGAGGAGCAACAAGTGGTTTCCTACTTCTCAAGTAGTATCCCTTCTCTTGGTCTATTACTGCATTAATTAGTAGTTGCATATCCTCAATTGAGATAATTCACCCATCATATTTTTTAATCATCATTGATCTTAAAAATTCAAAATCATGAATAGGTAATTCATATACCTATGACATATTAAACACACAAGAAAAATTTCATGTTGGGACAAATACCTTTTATATCGCACTCCAAAATTGATCAATGGTAACAACACTTATCAATTCTATGGAAGTGGATATCTTGTTTTGAGGAATTTAACAATTGAACATCATAATCTCATCACCAAATGGTGTAGGCTCAGGTTCATCTACATATTCATCAATTGGTTCAGATCTATCACATGGAGGATGTGGAAAGAATCACTTGTCATACCAATTAACATTAATTTCACAACCTACCACATTCACCTTGGTATTTAATGGATCACACGGTTCTTTCATAGCCCTTCTATTCTAATGTTCATCCGTTATTTCATCATGTGTAGGCCTCTTCCTTGTATCATTGTGTCAATTATGTAAAGTAGACCCCTTTATGCTTGATTTAAATTTGGAGCCCTCTCTTGATTGTTAGACACATGAGGGACCCCCTTCTTAGCCTTGGCAAGCTTGTATGACATCTCTTTGATAGTGGAGGTTAGAGACTTAACTATCTCCTTAATATTGGCATTCTTAGTAGACATTGTTTTCTTAGGATTAACCAACTTCATATCATCCCACTTGTTCATGGGATTTCCCACAACCTTTATGTTGTTCTCAATTTGGATGACCATATTAAATGCCAACTACAAGTTTGTGGGAGCCTTATCCTGTAAGTAATATGTATCCTTCTTAAAAAAGGCATCACAATATTTTATCAAGCATGTTGTATCACTAGGACTTATGTTATTAATAAGTTGCATCATAGTTTTTTTGAACCATGTGCTGAAGTGTTAAACACACTCATGGGGGTTCTTCTTGATGTTTTCATACTTAACCAAAAGGAACTTTGGATCAACTTTATCACCATACTGAATCCTCAAAACATTCTTCATTGCTTCCCATGAATCAATGAATCCACAAGGAATTGAATTGAACCACTGATGTGCATCTTCTTCTAGTGTATGAATAAAAAAACTTAATTCACACATCCTCATGCTCAACCTCTTAGTCTTCAAATTATTTTTGAAAGGCCCTCAGGTGATGATCACCACTTATCACATTGTTCCCTTCAAACTTTAGAAGATGTTTCCTTATTTCATTTCAGACCTCATTAGGATAACCTTCCATGTAATCAAAATTTATAGGGATAAATCTAAGAATGTAGAATATAAGACATTCATTCTCATCTAGGTCCCTATGCCTCACGATTGGTTCAATTAGAGGTTAAAAAAAAACTAGCAAAGGAATGTGATGGGGTGAATGAGGGGGACTTGTTGGATCGAAACTGGGAGGGGATTCAGTTGGTTTAGAAGGAGCTAGATAATATTAGGACTATAAGTTTTAGAATGACTAAAATAGCTATGAAATTTGTCATCAATGGGAAGTTTAACAAAAATTTCAAGATTATCAAAATCTTGGTAGTTAGGACACTATGTAGTAGCTGAACCTTTCATTGAACATGCCTCCAAACTTGTATCCCTTTTTTTTTATTCAAACTTAAGGGTTAGACAAGATGTTTTGATGAGTCACATTTGAAGGATAATCTCAATCCTTCTAGATTTGTAGGCAAGAAAGAACACTAAAAGCTAAAATCAAGATATTCAAAATAGGCACTGATCTTCATTGAAACTAGATAATAAAGTTGGAGTCACCACATCCAACATGTAATTTTAATATCTATTTACAATAAACTTAGTAGAATTCAAATTATCAAATATTTCAATTATTGACACATCCTGAGTGGAGTGATGTGGTGTTGATGGCCAAGATAGTCCAAATGTAGAAAATATAAATAGAGAACTTCACAACATAAAATACTTACAATTCTCTACAAGAGTCCTAGGCAACATAAGTAACCATAGCTTCAATTTAGTCCGCGATAATGGTGATAGTTGAGTGTTGGTTTCAAGTTATTCACCTCTTTCACTTGGCCTTGCACACTTGAAGAAAATGGCAAACTAAGATGAAAAAATTGATGATATGTCATTATAGATGGGGAAGGGTTTGGCATCAAGAATGGACTAAATAGAGAAAATGATTGAGAGGCACTGACAAAGGATATGGTCAGCTCCCTACTATGTCTAGCTCTACCTAAACTAAGGTGAGAGGATGTATGGGGTAGCTTTCTCATAAAGAGAGATTATGCAATTCAGCCTCCATGGGGATTATTGGCACAATGGAACATAAAAGTGAATAGGGCACAACCAAACTTGTTCACTTCACCTAAGAAGGGTTATTACATAGGGTGAATAAATGCATTAGATCATATACAAACTACTAAAGTTAGATGAAAATGATTGCAATATTCATTATAAATAATCTTTGACAACAAGGGCTGAATGAAAAACTATAGTGCTAGATCTTTAAATCATAAGATAAAAATGTATATTATATAAAAAGGATATTATGCATTTGCAGGCAAATAACACTTATGATATGAAATAAGTGTGTATTATTTGTAGGGTATGACAAATTAGGATAACTTGTTAATTATAAAATGAGTTTTGATGTTTTGGTGGTTTTTAAACAATAGGGTTTCTTTCAACATACATGACATCACCTATTGCAAATATTTAGGAAACCTAAAATGAAAGCCATGGAAACTACAAGGATAAATTTTCATCCACTAGTACCAATAGAATTCAAATTCCCAAATAATCCATGAAATCCTAGAACATATACTGAAACTAGAATCTCAGATACTTTCTCCTAGTAAATTCATGAACCCATGTTTCCATAGTGAGATATTCGATGAAATATTTCCAAATATCTATCAAAAATGGGTTTATAAGCTAGATCTATGCCAAAGATGACAACCATACATAATAAAAATGCTAGATATCTAATTAGCATAGCATGTAAAACATTTCATTGCATTTCATTAATAGGATACAATAAAGAAACACAAGTATTTTCCATTGAATTGAAAGAAAATCATACATACACCAAATATTTCAAAATGTTGCCATGGGGACAAGCATGGTGGATTTCCTCCATGTTGGATATGGGAGACATATAGACACACTCTTAGATCTTTCTAATGGTTATACAAATGCAACCACTTTAGCAAGAGAGGCAACATACACACAAAGCCATGATCCCAAAATTTTGAAGAGCCTATACCTAAGAAAAATAAAGACCAAAAACAACCTTACCAATAAAGGAGAAGTCCTCTATTTAAATATTTTGCACCCTATTAAAATCTAGGACTATGGGTTGAAATTTGCAAATTTACAAAGAAACCCCCCAAATTCCACCATGATGCTCCCAGCTAGAAAATATTCATTTCCATGCCTTAAATCTTCATCCATTTGCAATAAAAATTATTTTTATAATTGCTTGTATAAAGAATGATTAAGGTTTTCAACAAATCCTTTCATTTCTTGACTATTAATGCCTTTTAAATGATATGGAAGGTGAAATTTTGTGGTGAAGGTCAAACAAACTTTATCCTCATGTGTAACTATCTGGAGATACCCTTGACCACTTGCTTGCAAAGATGGAATCTCCTAGACAACTACCTTTCCTTTTATGTATGCCATGGAATAACCTGATCTTATAGTGATGGCATTGAGATGATCCAGGTATGGTAGAGGCAAAAAATGATCTATGGCCAAAAATATGCTTTGGAATGGCCCACAAACCTTCTTTTATGCTTTGAATTATTTCTTGTTCATGAAGGATCCATTAATTTTAACTCTTGAACCATATATTGCCACATATTTACATGTGACATGCCACATCAAATCTAATTAGACATTCGTGGGGATTAAAAGTGACCAAGTCTCTTACTTGGCTGCAATCTAGACACATGTCTCTTTCTCATGTAGACTTGAAGTGGGATCAAATACACACTATCAATCTTAGTTGGAGTCGTTAGCCTTGACCTTTACTATAGACCATTGATCTTGATTTAGGCCTCTAAGATCCTACCACTTAGAAGTTTTCTATTCATTCTAAGTGTTTTGAAAATTCTACCTTTACCTTGCACCATTGATCTAGATCCAACCAATTGAATTTTATTGGTTGATATTTGTATCTGACATTAAAGATCATGTCATTTGATAGCTTTGCAGGTTTTTTTCACTCTACATAGTCAGTCTTTGCTAGGCTAATATCCTTTCACCATGTGGTGGCTTCTCATTTGGCTTGAGTTCTTTGAAAATTCAACTTTCCCTTTGTACTATTAGATCAAGATTCGGGAGGTCAAATGCTATTGGGTAATCTTTGTTCCATTCACCATAGTTACGACACACCTTATCTTCACACTTGCTCTTAACTTATTGACATATGGAATGTCCCATTAACCATTGATCTACCATGTGGGCACCCAATATGGTGCCACATATTATTCTTAGATCCCTTCGTAGGTCTGTTGACATGTAAAATCTATCAGGTGCCATTGGATCTTTGAAATTCCCACTGGGATGGTGACACTTGTCACTCTAATGAATCTCTTAGGACCTTTAACATTTCAAATATTTACTCTTTTTTATATCTTTGAACCACCCTCGAGATGGTGACACTTATCACTCTCACAAAACTCTTATAAGCTTTGACATTTTAATGTTGCTAATGCATTGTTTGACCACCTCTACCTAGGTAAACACACATAGTTGATCGATATTATTGACTTATTGAATTTTTTATGCACCATCCAAGCAACTCTATTTGATCTTGTGCACACCATTGGATTTTTATCCACTAGGTTTGGCATGATTGGTTCATCAATTAACATGAAAACAATTAAGTCAAAGTTTAGGGAATAAAGAACTTAGTATAAAGTCTTAGACTAAGGTATTGATGCAGTGATAAATATTATAGAAGATTTAAGATATGAATTTAAGCTAAGTTTATAACAATGTGATCGAGTGTTAATTAGACCATGTTAATAGATAAAAGGGAACAAATATGAATTTTATATTAAGGTTTAGTCATGTTAATAATTAAACTAAGTTCATGGCATATTTAAAACATTCTCACATAAATTATTCCCACCAAATTTGAATATAAATGAAATGGCCTAAGCTAGGGCAATTAGAACAAGGGTTTATGATATATTTAGACACGAATTCAACTTGCCTTTTGACAGACCACTATAGGACACTTGGCCTCTAATGAACACTTGGAACGGGAAATGGGCTAAATAAATTAAGAATTTATACATAGAAAGGGCTCAATTAATTTAATGCAATTTTGGACACTAAGACCACCAAAAAATTTCACTTTTATTTTATAACACATATAATTTTGGACCCAAAAATAGAAATTACATTTATAATCATTTTATCTTCTTTCATATCAAAAATAATAATTAAAAACATAGATAAAAACATATGTTATGATTAATTTAGTTTAACATCAAATTTAGTTGCATAAAAGGTTCAAAACAATCAAACCAAAGTACTAGCATTTTGCTTTGCATCTAGAAACAAGATCTTAGAAATTTATAAATCGTATTACATACAAAAAAATCTGAACTACAGGTTTAGCTTCCAATTTTATATTAAGTGTTTAAACAATACATTAAATATTTCTTTCATTTAAATCAGAAAATGAAAAATAAAAAATAATCATTCTAGAAAATGTAAATAGATGTATACACTCTTTAGAAACTGCATAGTTTACTTTTAATTTTAATTTTATAAGCTACCTCATGGACACATATATTAATAAAATAACAAAAGTAAAAGATTTTACTTTATTTTATTTCAATACTTTTATTACTAGTAATATCATATATTTATTTTCATTTCAAAATGTAGATGGATGTATACACTCTTTAGAAACTGCATAGTTCAGTTTAATTTCACTTTTATAAGCTACATCATGGACACATATATTGAGAAAATAACAAAAAAGAAGATTTTAATTTATCTGATTTCAATACTTTTATTACTAGTAATATCATATATTTATTTTCGTTTCAAAAAACCTTGTTCAAACACAAACAAGTCTAGCAGGATCTTGCCAAAAAAAACACCTAACTTTAAAATAAACAAGCAAAAAAAATTCAATACAAAACCAAATCATATAAAAGATTCAAAATAATAAACCTATAAAATAAAAATAAAAACACTTTTAAAACTTAAAAATAAATGTATTCCTCACTCTTTAATGAGTCTTCCTAAAAATGCTCATTTTCACAGAGTAGGAACATTTCAATGAGTACTGGCCCTTGTAATGGAAAACTACATTGAAAGTGACATAGAGTCAAAGCTTTAACTATAAATATCTACTTATAATTATCTTCCTATCATTATAATTAGTTAATTATATGCTCTTGATGAGCAAACTTGGTTTAAAAAACTGATTTAACCAGAAAAAATTACCTTCTATCCTACCAAGACCATAATTTACAAAGTTAATTTTTATTTTTCATCATTGGGTCCAACCTTGATAAATTTTATTTTCTTTATAGATGATATTGATAAGTAAATCCCAGCCAAATAGAGAAAACACAATACCTAGAGTCATTCAAACCAAGTTTGACCAATTTACAAAACCTAACATAGATCAAGAGCATCATTACCTTATCCTTCTTAACTCAAATGTTTCTTGAAATGCCATCACACCTCAATTTTATTATTTTGATGAGTATTTATATGAAGTTAAACTATTCTAGTATATACATGAATATACTCTACCACTAATTGCTCAAAATGAGCATTTTGACACACATGAACTATTATAGTATATACATGAATATCTTTTACCATTCACTGCTCAAAACCTCATGATACTAACTCATCTTAACAAAAAAACACTTATAAATATCATCAAATTCCTTAACCCATATAACCTAATATACTTAACCAATAGACCATCCATCACATCATCTTTTCATCGACTGTCACAGCTAGACCTCACAAAATCCAATGCACCAAGGTTAAAATGTTACTTTCCATGTATAGAAGTCATGTGAACCTAATACAAAAGGAATACATTTTTGTGTTCCATTTTTATTTATTTTATCCATCCTTCACTCGTTATAATTTTATTTTTTGCATGTACAAATACATCCTAAATATATCTAGATAAGAGTTTGATAGGACTTTTGACATTGAAGCTTATATAATGAAATTTGAACTTCCAAGTGAACTTTATTTCATTCACTGGAATAACAAATATAATTAGAAAAGGGTCATTTCAAAAACTTGTAACTCATAAAATTATTAAAAAAAAAATATTTCCAAAGATTGGGTCTCATTAATAAAAATATATACTTATGACAAAAAAATTAGACTTATAGAAAAATAGAAATAATATCAAATAAATGGGACTTATTATATTTTAATAAGAAATGACACAATAATTGTTAAAATTTTATTGAATTTGAAAAATATTTTAATTTATTAATTAAAATAACTATTAATGATTAAAATATAATATTTTTTTGGATTGGTAATTAATGGTTAATAGGGCCTTCACCCTTTCTTAATCCAAATGAAGATACAGCAAACCGTGATCACATTGGTAACACATCGATGTGCCAAGGAAGGGGACAAACCCATGAAACCAAAAACCAAGAATAACCTAAAAAAGGAAAACAAACTATCTTGTCACCAAATGAAACACTGTAATAACCAACCTCCCCAATTTGGGAGATAAATACCATACATCAAAACACTAGATAAAAACCTGAAAAGGCTCCAAAACACCTCGACACTCAACAAATACCTAGCCATCACTACAAGTGTCAAGAACCTCAAGACCATTCATCACCATATCCATTATGGGAGTGAAGTGTAATAAAGGATTAATTAGGGACAGAACAGACTTTTTATTTTTCTTACGCACGACCATCCATTCCACTCTAACTCTAGAATATTGGTCTAGAGGGGTGTAAACTTCAATGTCTTTGAATGACTCTAACCATGTACAGGGAATAAAAATAATCTTTTTTTCAGAACCACATTGGATCCTAGTGGCCTTAAATATTCTTTCCATCAAGTTTTTTCCTTTTATCTCACGGGCATATTAGGATTATTGGCAAGAAACATTGTAATGTTTTCAAGAAATAAATCTTTCCTCTAGGAGGGTTTCACCTTTTTATATTGGAGTTTCCATACATCATAGCTAATTGGCCTTCTTTAAAACATCTATGACAATAAAAAGGCATGCTCTCATAGTTGAGGGTTTGTGACCAACAATTATCCTTGACACTCAACTTAATGGTATCTATACAATCAAGAGAAGTAAGTAAGTAGAATAGAATGTGATTGAAATTGGTATGAATATAAAATATGGTATAAGTGTCCACCACAAACATCTCATCCAAGGCATTACCAATCATCAAGAGGTAAGAACTAGATCAAAAGGATAGGGGAAGGTATTCTAGTCAAACCTAAATGGGCCTAGTGTTGATATATGTTGATCATAGGTCTAAGTATTATGAAAAATAGATGTTGATCATAGGTCCAAGTATTATGATTAAAAACCTTGTCACAATATTCAAGATGATAGAAAACCAACACAAAAATCCATTAATGTAGGGATATATATCTAGATTGTCTTCCATTACTGGATACCACAAAGTAGAGATCCATCTAAGTAAGAAATGGAAGATAGAACAAAATTAGTGAAACATATAAATGACTCCTTGAACCACAAACTAGTCCTCATTTTTTAACATGTCCTTAATTTATTAGGCTTCAAAGGAAACTAAAATATTGGTCTTTGTTACACATAGTGGTTTCACCATCGACTTCTCAAACCTCTCCACCTTATTTTATACCTAAACAAATGATTTAGATCCTTTCCTTATCTATGCATTTCTTCCCAAGCATATCAAACCCCAAGTCTTGCCAGAATGTCCTTAGTTTAGGAAAAGTCCTGACATCCCAGCATCTACATCTCCTTTGTTAAAGTTTTCTCTTGCCATCCATTGATTGTATATCCTCCTTACTGCTCATGTATGATGGGATCCATCAATTCTATTTGTCACCTTGATCTAGCATGAGCCTTCTATCAATTATGCTACCACCTCCTATTCTATGTGAAGGGCAAAAACCTTAATCATAATAGACATCATAAAATTATAGTAATATATAGTAATTAATAATATGCATTAATTACTATTAATTAATGATAAAATATTATTCTATGTCAATGGTTCATTGGCAATCAAGGAAAAAAAGAATAGTAGGTCAATTGCCACATGGGGACCACCCAAACCTAGTTAGTTAAAACAAAAATTTGGTGGTTCTTGTAGAGGTAATCCTAGTGCATCAGGGGCTGGTTGTGTGGTGAAGGATTGTAGTTGTTATTTAATTATATTAGCTTCTTTACTAATAATGAGGTAGAAGTTCAAGCCTTCATGATAGATCTTGAAGTGGTGGTGGAGCATAGAGTGGAGTTTCTATAGATTGAAGGGGACTCTCTAGTCATGATCTAGGCTTTGAATATGCAAAATTTTAAGTCTTGGAATATTAATAATATTATTTCTATGTCATGGTATTTTTTGAGTAATTTTAAAGTGTGGAAATGTATGCATTGCTATCATGAGTCTAATAAAGTGGTATATTTCTTAACTAAGTAGGAATTGATCAAATGGAGGAAATTAGGCTTGATAATTGAAGATAAAAGTGAGATGATTGTGTAGGGATTAAATGCATAGATATGATATAAGATTAATGATTGGCTTTGGTTCATGTGAGGAATTTAGAGAGTATGTGATGATTAATGTCTTTATTGCCAAGTGTAGGGGAGCATAGTTTCATCAAATACATGGTTATTTTGTGCAAAGGGGTGGAATTTTTCTTTTAGGAGATTGGATATATTTAATTCTCTTTGATTGCATTGTCTAGGTGTAAAGTAGTGGGTGCAATTCTTGGATCAAGTGATGGTGTAATTGTTAGCTTGGTCAGTGCTTTTTGGAAGTGGAGTGAAGAGGGACATGGGTTTTATGGGAAGGGTGTCTCTATGCCATCTAAAGGATGTTTTTTGCACTCCATATTTAGAGATTGCATAGATGATTAGGAGGGTGTTGGGAGAGGACATCCTTGGGAATAATCTACATGTGAAAGTTAATTCTCAGTTAGCTAATCTGTTCATGACTAATTTGCTAATGTTGATCCTCGACAAGTATCAATCTGTAGCAATGGTGGAGTTTTCCATAACTCCAGAGCATATGATGAATTTACTATCTAAGATGGATTTGGTTGATATTGGGTCATTTAATGACCTTTCCTTTTCAAGGCAAAACAAACTTTGTTTTATTCTTCTATCATTTTGTAGGTATTTTGAGGCTATATATGTAACATGTTGAACCTAGCAAAAGAATTTGATCTATTGTGTTCCATCCAGTCATAGTATGATTTTGAGCATCATTTGGTTCTTCCTAATTTTGTGGAGATGAAATTCCCTTTCCCTAAGTTGGATGCATGGCGAGCTACACACAAGACCCCATAGAGGGTAGTAACTGTAAAATTCTTAGCTTGGGGTTTGTTTACGAAACTGTTTCTAAATCTAAGGTGGATTGAAAAATGCTTCAAGAAGATGGTGTTAGTAGTTAGGAAGGGTCATATAGAGAATGGATATTATTGAATGTTTCTAATTTTTTAGGGTCTAGAGGAGCTGGCAGCTAGTTTGTCAGGTGGTGCTTTGGCTCAAGAGGAGGAGGATGTGAAGAAGACATCAATAGAGGATGGGTGTCCTCTTTTGGACAATGTGAAGGTAAATATAAGCCGGGGTGGCAAGATTCTTGTGTTATTAGGTTGAATGGCTATGGAATTCTGATTCACATGGTTTTTGGCTTAGATGGACATTTTTGGTAGCGATTGTATAAATGTGTCACATTTTTTTAATAAAATGAATATGGTTTAGTTTTGTTTTGTTTGGTTAGGCTTTGATGTTTTTGTCATATGTCTTGATGAATTCATTCTGTCAAGTCAGGGCATAATCTATTCATCTGATCTTTATAGGGCAATGGTTATGCCAAACCTGAAATCTATCAGAAAATAATAATATATCATTAATTAAGTATTAAAAATGATAAAAAATTATTTACTAATAATAAATAATTAATAATTAAATAATATTGATTATTAAAAATAATAATATTAAATAATTAATTTTTTAGATATATCTGTAGCTTTTGATCGGAGCAAATGAACCAATTATATCAATGGCCACAACTGATCGATACTAGAATACTAATATTCCTGTCATAATCAATGTTTTACATTCTATTTACCACATTATTCCCAACTGGTGTTAATACCAATACGGTCACAACCGACCTTTTTCATACCTCTGAAATTTGAACTTGGGTGGTGCATATAACAACCAAGTTGCTTTACCAATGCACCCCCATCTCTTTAATGATATTAAATCATTATTATTAATCATTCAATAATATTAATTAATTAATAATCAATAATTTATTGTATAATTATATTTATTACTCATTAAAAATAATGGTAAATAATTTTGAATTATTTAAAACAAAAATAATACTAATGTTCTATTTATTATTAAAAAAAATTATAAATAATTGTTAATATTTAATCATTATATAATATAAATTAATAATAAATGTATTTTTTAATTAATTAATTAATTAAGATATTACTAATGGTTATATATAACAAAATAATATTAATTAATTATTAATTCTTGAAAATAAGAAAAAATGAAGTAGTTTTTAATACTTAATAACAAAACAATATTAATTAATTGTTCATTATTAAACATTGATAATACTAATTTTAATAAAATTAATCATTAATTAATATTAATTAGTTGATAATTAATAATATAATTATGAAAATTAATTATTAAAAAAAATATATTAAATAATTATAGTTATTAAAAATTAAAATAATATTAATTTATTGTTAATTATTAAATATATATGAAATAATTAATCATGAAATAATATTAAATTATTATAGGATGTGGATTAACCTGCAAAAGATGGGGCAGTGCGACCAACATGGGGGAGATCGAAGTTAATTGCATGAAGGCGAGGATAAGCCTTCACTATGTGTGTCAACGCCGTTCCTTTTCCTCCACCCACGTCCACTACAATCTGCACCTCCTTAAATCCGTCGTAGCACTTCACAATCTCTTCGATCCCCAAAATTGTAAGTGATGACATGCAATCATTCACAAGATTGCTAAACAGCGGATCTTCCATTCCATAAGCCAAAAAATCTTTTCCGTGAGCCTTCTCAAATGGTTGGCAATCCTGAAGCACGCATTCATGGAAATGCTTCCAGGACGCCATTAACACGGGTTGAGATTGCTTGACGGACTGTTGTCTAATCTGAAGCAGAGGATTAGTAAATGCATTGTAAGTTTGACGGATTGCTATCTAATCTGAAGCAGAGGATTAGTAAATGCATTGTAAATCATTGGATATTTTTTCAGAAGAGCAACGAATGTACTCTAAATCATTGAAATGTGTCAAGATTTGTTTTAAACATAAAAAAATGTGTTCCCAATGAAGAAGGCTGACTTTATTGACATATTATTAAATTAACTTATTTTTGGAATGTATAGATTTGAAATCCCAAAGTTGAAGTTTTTAATATTCATTTTCAACATTTTAATAATTCAATAGCTAAATTATTTTCCTTTTCAATACAACATTGTGGCATGTGCTATTTGGTTTCATAAAAGCTATTTAGGAGTAGAGCATCTTCCAAGAGTTTTATCTCTTATATAACCTTATTATTTAAAAATTTCCCCAGTTATAATGTGCACGTATACTATATATACATTAAGAGCACTCATCATGGATGATAATGGCTAGGCTTGAATATATTATCAGCGCAGTAAAATATACTTGAAATGTGTGCAGTAAATGATTTTTTTCATAGTTTTAAAATTTTGAATACCAATATGTGCATCGATGTAGCCAAGTTAATGCTATTTGGTAAATGCCCATACTTTCTTCTAACATTTTAATTTTCCCTGAGAACGAGAGGATACCAGCAAAGACATTGGAGTTTACAATTTTCAACAAACCCATTATGTTTATATTGTACAGAAATTATATTTAAACATTTTATTGATTTTAATGATATTTTTTAGTTATGAACATTGAGTTAACGCTATAGGTGTTATGTATAGGGAATCATGAACATACAATTATTTATATTTAGTATAGTATTTAAAAATTGTATTGTGAAATTGTTATTTTTTTTTTCTTTCTTTTAAATTATTTGAGTAAGAATGATATAATTAAAGATGAATCATTATGTATATTTATTAAAATTTGTATTAAAAAATATATAATTATTTTTTTAACTTTCAGATGATGATGATGATGATGATGATGATGATGATGATGATGATGATGATGATGATGATGATGATGATGATGATGATGATGATGATGATGATGATGATGATGATGGAATATAAATTATTTGATTGTTAAATCTTTAATATGTTTACACATATCTAACATCATAAAAGATGCCTCCTAATTATTGTTTAAAATGTTATTTTATAGAAAATAAAATTTATGATTATAAATAGATCTTTCACCATTCTTAGTATTAAGTTTTTTTAATTTTGAAAATTTTTTGTGCAATTTTTTTAATAAATCATTTCCAACAATCTTAGGGAAACATAGTATAGAAACTAATTTCTTTAAGTGATCTATAATAAATCGGTAAAGTAATAGCTAAGAACACACCAATAAAATAAATAGATAATAAAATTATCGCCTACATTAAAGTAACAAAATGTATGCCTTTATTTTAATTATTATTACTTTTATTTTTTAAAAATCTAATTATCACTTAAATTTAATTTCTTTACAATGAATTTATTATTGGATCTATATCTTATTTTTTGGAATCCATTGTTGTGCTAATGCAAACCTTGGGTTTGAGCTTTTATACTATCCCAAACTTCCTCAATGATAAATGAATGTTGGCATCATAACCGAGCCCTATGTAATTAAGTATGACTATCTAATGTTACTTAAAATTTAATTAGTTCCATTTACATCTTATATTTAATTAATCATGTAATTGGTTATATTTTTTGTGTATTTAAAATCAAATGAACCTTATGTAATTAGTTGTGATGATATATATGTAATTGGTGCTCGGTTGTTCTGAAGTACATACTATATTTAATCAATTCAATAATTGATTGAATTTGGTACGCAGTTGCAGCCCTATTGATTTCAATTATTCTAATTTTGACCATTAATTCAAATAAAAAATAGTCGGCCTAAAATGTGTACCAAATTGAATAAATTGTGTACTTGGTTCAGTCTAATATGTATTTATGGCCATTGATCCCCATCAAAATTGGAACTTGTGTGATACCAATAACTATTCGAGTGATTGGTTTAATCTAATACATAGCTAGTATCAATTAAATCTTAAAAATTAGATTTATTGTGGTTATAAAAAAAAATCCCTTGAAATTATAACAAGAAAATATAATACATATAAAAACTTGAAAAAATATTTACATTTAGATAAGTGCTCATAATAATAATCTATTGAAATCTAAAAAAAATACTTTTTAAAATATTTATGTAATGATTCTTGTCCTTTTGAAATTAGAAATATAATAATTTGAAATGAAATGGATGATTTCCTAATCTACAAAATAAGGTCAATGTCATAGTTATCCATCTTAATTTGATTGACCCTTTTATATATGTAAGGACTCTAGTTAATTGTGTATATAATGAATATAATTAATTATGTATGTATAACTATATTTAACTATGTACATGATGATTATATTTAAATATGTACATAAAGACTATAATTAATAATGTATGTAATGATGATAGATAAATATATATGCGACGACACAATATGTTGACTATATATATGTTGATTGTAATTAGATGGGCATGTATATCTTAACAAATTATATAATGTAAAATTGACATGTTGATAAATTTATTATAGTAGCTTATCAAAGGCACAACTTCACCCTCCATTACATACACAACGAAGGATTTTCATTACATATAAAATTGTTATAGCCATTAAAAATACTAAATAATAATAATTATTAATATTTAGTGTGTACATAATTAATGGAAGTCATGAATACATGTTTAACAATATAAATGTACATTATATACATACTAGGTTAATTATTATAATACAGTTTAGAGTAGTTTTTCTCAATATTTTTTTTCTATTTCAATATATTAATGTCATTAGATTACACCTATTTAATAGCAATAGCAATAGTAATAAAGTAGTTAGATAAATATCTATTGATATTTTTTTAATAAATTTATTTAATATATTTTCATTAGTATTTATTATATAATATTTTTTTTCTATTGCAATATATTAATGTCATTAGATTGCAACTATTTAATAGAAATAGAAATAGTAATAAAGTAGTTAGATAAATATCTATTGATATTTTTTAAATAAATTTATTTAATATATCTTCATTAGTATTTATTATATACATACAACTTTTGCATAAATAAATGCATATTTTATAAAGAATAAATAATTATATATAACAAATATATATTATATATATGCAAAATCAATTAAATTCATCACATACACAATTATATGAACTCATTATTACATATATAATTATCACAATATTATTATATATATAGTTTTACAAATAATCATTACATAGGCAAAAATGTCAATTTTAAATATAACTATAATCATTAACATCATTGAATACATACTCATGTCACCTATAATATTCTTTATTTAAAATAATTATTAATATTATTTAATTTTATGTTCTTCTTAAGGATAATATAATTCCTTGTGTTGATAATTATTATATATCTTTTTATTAGTTAGTGGTTCAATCATACAAAAAAACTATCATAAAAATTTAGATACACAATAAATTTAATTAATTAATTCATATTCAATTTTTTTACCTACCACTATATATATACTAGTATACCTATATTACATAAATCTATGTAAAAGATGTCGAGAGATATTATTTTCAAAGCACTTATTTAATATTAAATTTGTTCAAAATTTTCATCTAATAATAAATAAATTGTAACTTGGATTTCAAATATACAACAATATAAAAATAAAAATTAATTATCTTAATATTGATGATTAATTTTGAGGATTACAACCGCTTAGAATTCTAAACTCATAATTATATGACATGACCAAATATTAATTAAATCAATAATTTTATTAATTAAATTTTAAAAAATACTTTAAAGTCTCTGAATATTAAGTAACAAAATTTTAAAAAGAACAAATAAAATTAAAATACAAAAATAAAGTTTATGATTTAGTAACTAAAATTTAAAATAAAAAAATAAAATTACAAAATAAAGGTAAAGTTCTACGGTCTATAAAATTAAAAAATAATCATGCAAACAACTTTCCAACACTCACTGTACGGTACCAAGAAAACCACTAAACAAATGTCCAACTCCAGCACAATTCGTTCCAAGTTTTCAACACCAAAAAAATGCATACAAAATAAATATGTGAGGTTGTCTTTTGAGAAATGGAGCAAGCTTGCATGGCTTTTATTTGAAAACAATATTCCATGATTTTGTGATTAGTAGTGATTAAATCTAAAGGCAAATAGTTGTAGAGAATAATGGTGATGTTCACACCATTAAAAGAAAATGCACTTTGTATTTTTGTTAAATATTGTCCCTTGTTTTTCAATTAATATTTTTAATTTATAAGTTTATTTTTATTAAATATTATGTTAGTTTTTTAATTAATATTTTTTATTTATATTAAAAAATAAATGTAGAAGTCAGTCATTTTTCCTTACACGGGTACAACATCAGGTTCTCTCCATCTCCCTTTTTCATTATAAAATACATCTTGACATAATAATCTTCCCTCCTAATTATTTTCAAATAGATAAATATTTTATTCCATACATTCAAAAAAACAAAATTAAAAAATATAATAAAATACAAAATAAAACCACTAAACTAACTAAAATTAACAAACACACAAATTCTCACTTCAAAAATATCTTTCAAAACTCACTCACTCCTCAATCTTAAATGTGTCGGCAAGATCCACTAATTCTGACGTCATTTTTATTATATAAATGTTAAAGTTGCTTATTTTAATGACCTAATATTATATATAAGATATTGGAATTTGTAATCTTAATTTATATAAAACTATATTTATTAACCTGTTTTTATATTGCCTTCCCACTCAATTTTTTTTCCTTTGTTTTAATTATATAAAGATTAAAGTTGCTTATTTTAATGGCCTAATTGGTATATAGGATATTGGAATTTGTAATCTTAACTTATATAAGGCTATATTTATTAACCTGCTTTTCTATTACTTTATCACTTAAATCAAAACATTACAATTCATCCATTGAAAAGTCTTCAAATATATATAGGATATAATAAAAATCACAACTTTACAATTCATCCATTGGAGAATCAAAAAGTATAAAGGATATAATAAAGTTGTGTGTGAAATGTAAGAACAACGATGGGCGAAAGGTCAAGCACGACGTTGATGCCAGCATCAAGACCAAAATGTTTATAAAAATCAGAGGTGTTCAACAATTTGATTCGTGATAAACTATTTTATTCTGCTACGCTTTGATATGGCTTCTAAAATCTTCAGCTTTGCAAATATTGCTAGCAGCCCCGCTATCGTTACTGCACTGATTGGAATATTTTATAGTAAGGTATTAGACTTTGATGGCTTTTATAATCTTGAGCTTTGCAAGTATTGCTGGCAGCCTCACTATCTTCACTACATTGAAACCCGATTTTTGAAGCATCCTTCTCCATTCCTGCTCGCTCCTTACTTTTCCCCCATTTGCAAGGGCGATCATAACCAGATCAGACACTATTTCAAGCGATCCGCTGGGCTTTGACTCCTCTCCCGCCACGTTGTCTGCCAATATAAGTCTGCCATTGTCAGGCAAAGCTTTGTGACAATTTTCGAGTATCCTTGCGCAGCTCTCCTCGCCCCAGTCGAGCAGTACGTTCTGTATAAGCCACAAGCAATACTATTACTTGACCAAAAAAAACAATTTTTTTTTAAAAAAAAAAAAAAAAAACGAAGCACAAGTACTGGATTTTCATTTGCAGTTTTACCTTCATAAATATGGCGTCTGCGGAGGGTATGGTGTCGAACATACTGCCACCCACGTGCTCGATAACTGCCATGGGTGGGGCAGTGCGAACGACATGGGGGAGATCGAAGTTAATTCCATGGAGGTGAGGATAAGCCTTCACTATGTGTGTCAACGCCGTTCCTTTTCCTCCACCCACGTCCACTACACTCTTCACCTCCTTAAATCCGTCGTAGCACTTCATAATCTCTTCCATCCCCAAAATTGTAAGTGATGACATGCAATCATTCACAACACTGCTAACAAGCGGATCGTCCTTTCCATAAGTCCACAAGTCTTTTCCGTGAGCTTTCTCAAATGCATGACAATCTTGAAGCACGCGTTCATGAAAATGCTGCCAGGACGTCATTAACATCGGGTCTGTGTGCATGAGCAGCAGGGGGACAAGGCTGGACGGATTGTTGTCTTTAACGTAGAAACGCCTCGCGGAATGGGTGAGCGCGTATCGAAAATCAGAAGGGGTGTCGTTGGACTGGGATTGAATAAAAACGCCCTTGGCAGAGAGATATGCGAGGATTCGAGAAAGGTAATGCAGATTTGGAGTTCGGGTGGGGAGTTTGGCAGCGATTTGATTAAGAGAGAGGGATGCATTGGGGCCTGCATTTGTAATAATGTCAGGAATGTTGAGGAGAATGGCAGATTTGAGGACAAGGGTGGGAACAAACGAGAAGATGCCCTCCAAAGCTTACTCCATCTCATCACCATTCATTTCCATGATGTTTAATTCGTGTCTTTTGCAAGACAAATTGTTGTTGGATGAGATCTTATTACAGAGGAGGAGATTATATGGAGGATCTGATCGACCACTACCAGCCGGTGTGGAAGCTTCTATGGAATATAAAACATTAAAACGTTGAGTAAGTATCAACTTCTGAACTCCCACGGAACGTGCATTTTCCCACGGTATCACGTGCAAGATTCCACTTAATTGAAATACGTAACGTGCATGTTTTACACCATTTGTTGACTTTAAAATCCCGCGAGTCTCACTTGCCATGTCCCCAGCATTAATTGGTGTTCTAGATATCTCGCTTCCCATGTAACATACATTTTTCCTACGGGCTCGACAACCCTCTTCGTAAGTTGATATTAGGTAAGAAGGTAACGTGTTACTTTAGAATCCCTCTTTATAAATTGGCATAAAGTAAGAAGGTAATAATGTGCCTGATTCCCATTTAATTGAAATATGAAACTCGCGATTTTTCCAATATTTATATATGGTGACGTGATAATTTTATAATTTCGGTTGTTTTATTATTTATGTGTCCATTAATAATTGGTGATATATATATATATATATTATATATATACACACTAATATATACTATATGATATGTATTTTTATTCTAAAATTCGATAACCATTTTTGTAAATTGATATAAAATAAAAAGGTGACGTGTTGAATTTAGAATTATTTTTATAAATTAATATAAAGTAAGAAAGTAATGTGTTGACTTTAGAATTTTGTCATTCAATATTTACACTTGAAAGGTAATATTCAATAAATAACCATCATTAAAAAATAACAATCATAATATATAAAATTGACATCAAATTTAATTTTTAATATATAAATATTTATTTGTGAAGAGGTATTTTAAAATTATATGTAGAGAAGAGGAATGATGTTGAACTGTAATGTAGAAAGTATATTTACTATTAATTTCAATCTTGACTTTGATATCTATTTAATTATCACTTAGAAAAAAATCATTAAAAAAAAATTTACTTATATTATTCTACAATATTGATTTTTATTAAAAATATAATTGTATGAACAAACAATATTATAAGATGAAACTTAATTAATATTATTATATCATATTAAATTTTATTAAAAATATAATCTTATAAATGAATATTATTACAAATTAAAAAGTAAAAATACACATTTTTAATTTCAATGCGCCTTGCACTGTTACTCATTAATTTTGATTATTTTTATTTGTTAAAGTTGTAAACTTATAAGGTTATACCCTTATGATTATTCATAATACCAAATTCTATTCTCATATATTCTATGTAATGCTAATCCGACTACGTAAAATGAGTTTTAAGTCTACATAATAAAATTGATTGTTTCTATTTAAATTTAAATGATGGCATGTGTTCACATAGAATTACTTATGCTTTCATCTAATACTCTAAAGTGTATTTTTAGTGGTGTTGTTTCCATGCCCCCAAATATATTAAATGGTAATTTTAAATCTATGTTCATTTCTATGCCTAAAAGTTATTATTCATATGAATTAATAATTGTGTTATTATTATTTTTTTAGATGAACATATGGTTGGAAGTTGAGATAAGAATTAATATTTTATTTGGGATGTCAATTATGTTGTAGAAACCCTAAGGGACTATTTTTCCAAATCTAATTTTTATAACGCAAATAACAATAGAATTATGTTTAAATTTGTAAATTAAATTTGATCATCATATGATTAATGAATTTATTTGTAATTATTTATATTAAATTTAAATTTAAATATTTTTTAGATACAATGTGTAATTTTAAACACACCACACTCTTAAAGTGTACATATAGTACCTTAACTATTTTCATCTTTTACTATGATTTATTGAGGTAATATTGATTTTTTAAAAATGTAGATTCATTCGAACTAGACATATCATATATTATGGATGAATTTGGAATGAATGAAACTTTCTAAAGTTACTCACATTCTTCATATCTATTTCAAAAATCAATAGAAAAATTCCATATGCATGCTTGTCAGGCACAATTATATGTACTAGATAAAATATGTGTAAAAGGCAAAATATGAACCAAAACATGTAATTTAACTTTAAAAAATAATAATTTAAGTATTATATCAATTAATCTTATTTTTTAATTTAATTTTTCTTATTTTATATATATGTGTGTAAAAACACTAATAAATATCATTTTCAAATCATCTACATGATTTTATGAAATACATTAAAAACTATATCTCTTAATATTTATAAAATTAATTTATATATTAAATTTATAATAATTATAATTAGTCAAAAAAATTAAATCAAATTTTTAAAAATATTAAATATTAACATAAATATTATATAATTATGTCTCATGTCAATTATTTACCATGTTCAGTTATTAATCTAGTTTCATAAATAGAATATAGATGGACTAGATTTTGTATAGTGTAAATTTAAAAGTTAATTACCATCTTCAATCGATATTTACGTATCAAAGGTTATAAAGTGATATAATTAAATTTGATGATCGACGTTATGTATCAAATAAAAAATATCTGTGGGCATTCATTAGTATTGAGACAACACATTTTTAAAGAAGGAAACATGAAACTATTAAATATATATTAAATGAATATGTTTATGTTTTGGTTATTTATTAATTTTATTTTATTTTTATAAACAATTTTGAAATTTTTTATTTTATTTCATACTCTAAAATTTGGAGAATATTTGTATAACATTAAATTTAACTTTATAATTATTAAGATTTTTTTTTCAAAAAAACACAGGGAAATGAATCTTATACTTTTAATAAAATTTTATTTATATATAAGAGTACATTCACAATATAATTTTGATGGTTGTATATATTTTTGATATTAAAATATGGGCATAATTTATTAGATTGAAAGAAAAATTTGAATTAAAATAATTACATTTGATACTAAAAATTTTTAAAAATGAATCACACAATTTTCAATTTTTAAAAATAAAGAAAAACATAAAAAATTATTATGAATTTATATATATGACAATGATAATGTTAAATTAAAAAAATGAGTTAAATCTCATTTATTATAATAATAATTAAATTTTTGAAAGACCATTAAAAAATATATATCAGTTATCTACTTTCTAAGATAAGTTCTATGAAAAAAAAAAATGAAATAAAAGCATAAAACTAAATATATATACTCATAACTATGAAACAATGTTGTTGGAAATCTCTCCCATTCTTCTTTGATCTTCAAGACAACGAAAGAATACCAAATGAAAGACAATGAAAGCATCGGTGTTGATTTCCATTTTGGTGTGGATTATATCCAAATTTTGCTTGTTGGAGATTTCATTTATTGATATGGCCTTTAGTAGAGCCCACACTTGATCAAGACTATTTAAAAAACAAAATCCAAGTTTAATAATGTCTTCATGGATGTCGTTCATGTGACTAGCTCCAAACAATGTCATATGCACCCTAATCAAATATGCAAATTTCAAACTGTTACGTTTAAGGTTGGATTAACTAAGGTTTTTCGTGGCATAGAGAATATAATCAACGGAAACCCCCTTGATCCATATATGCAACAATCTGAGCCAAAAAAAAATAGTAACAATTCATTTGAACGATTTATCATCCTTGATATATTCCACTAAATCAAACATTTAAAAGTTAAAAAAAAATTATAATGTGATTTTAATGGTTTTCTCCAACAAAATCCTTACACTAAAAAGTTGTTTGAGTTTCAAATCATTTACTAGTCTCAAAAATGAAGAATAGATAACTAGATGTCACCAGAAAATAATGTTTGATCATATTTATATTCATCTCCTTCATAATATTAATAGATGAATCCTCCTCCTTGGTTTGTCTTGTCATGTTTGATGACCCTGCATTTCAAGATTCAGAGTAATTAGTGTATATATACAAATAATATATATTGATATTTATGAAATACTAGAAGCCTTAGACTAGAAAATAAGATAAATTTGTGACTGAAAGATTTGAGAAAAACCTGAGAGCACAAAAATCACAGAGAAACACTCTTCGCATGAAATTTAAACTCAAACAATCTTAACAATTAAAAGAATAAAATATCACGAGAAATGATTAAAAAACCAAAATATAAATGCATCTCAAGAGGCTATCATGTTTCATTCAAATCACGGATATATAAACTTTAAAATTTTAAGATATGGGGGAGAAAGACTAACCACGAATTCATCAATGAAAAGGAGAATCCATACAAAAGTCATATTTACATACTTGTGGAAAGCCTAGAAAGTCCACTAGTACATCCCTTGTTTTCCAAAAATGGCGAGAGAAAGTGAGGATGGTGTGCTTTATAGGCCTTAATATATGCCAATTTTTACACCCTTATCATATTCATCATATGCCAAATCATGGTAAGAAAATATCTAATAAATTCCCCAATCAAATTATCACATCCTCTAATGCTGGTTAATGATGGTGGTGGATTAGGTGGCATAAGGAAAATATTTATTGTCATTGTCAATTAATGACTTGATATTCTCATTTACGAATGTAGGAAATAATGTTTTTAAATGAGAATGTAGGAAGTAATAATTTCAAAGGATGAATTTGATATTTTAGGTTAGTTATTATATTAATGTTATGATTAGACATTTTATCGCATTTTATTTTAATATGAGAAATAGAAAGATAAAAGAGCTTTTAAATCATATAATGTCAATTTACAATTATCATATATAATTTGCTATTATTTGTAAAATTTAATTTTTATGTTGTGATATGATTCAACATTTTATTGTATTTTATTTTAATATAAAAAATAAAAAGATAAAAGAGCCTTGAAATTGTATAAAGTCAATTCACAATCATCATAGATAATTGCCATTATTTGTAAAATTTGTTTTTGATGTTTTCAAAAATGATCATGGAATCCCCAATAAATAACCAAATTTATCCAATTTTCATTGTTACCTATGTTAAGCCCTCTCCAAACAACCTTAACCTTGAATAAGTTATTTTTATACTTACCGAAAGCCTCACAATAACAAAAAAATGTGGAATCATTTTTGTCTCTAAAAATATCCACTACACTAACCCATCAAAGATTTCCTTTAGTTTTTCTTTTTAAAATCTATTTAATTTCAAAATCTCTATGGGGATTCCAAAATGTAATCTTGGACATGTGAGAGAGAGAGAGAGTGTAAGTATGAAATTAAAGGTAAAAAATAAGTTATTAAAATGACCCAAATATTTATTAAATAAAGAATAAAAGATAAGATAGATACACACTAAAGGAGATAAGAGACAAAACACATTGCTTTGAAATAAACCAAATAAATGAAAGGAAAACAATTAACAACAAACATAAAGTTGAACTACCATGAAAACATTAATTTAATAGGTTTTATAATTGATTAAGAAAGACCATTTAGAGAAATAGAATCTTTATTTTCCTCCTTAAGATATTATAGTTAACCCTCTACAAAATCATTCTTAAGATACTCATCAGTATCACCTTGAGAATTTTTTTGAATCCTTGTTCTCTTACTAAGGCCAACTTGAACCAAAGTGTCCTTTATTTTCCTTAATACTTTAAGAATCATTTAGAAACTATTAGCTTACTTTTTCATTTTGTATTTATTTATTTTTATAAGTTCCTTACAAAGATTTTCCTTTATAGATCCCAACCCACCTTTTAGTTTAAATTTTTCCACTGTTCCCTTAAGGTTAGGGGAATCCTCCTTCAGGTGGATAGTCTATTTCAAAGAGTTCCATATATCTTTATAGAAATGCATGTCCATGTTTTAAGTAGGAACCTATAAATAATTTTTTTTAATGAAAGTCAACAATTTTAACCTTAAGCTTATTATTTTAGATAAGAAAACATCTAGTATACTTAGGTCTAAGTTGAATTTATTTTGTAAGTTGAATTCGTATGTGTGTAAATATAATATTCATAGATATACATTAATAATATAATATATATTTATACATACATATATACATACATACATACACATATACATATGCATGTGCATGCATATGTATATATATTTATTATATACATACATACATGTACATGCATATGTATGTATGTACATATGTATATTGACATACACACACACATTCTTAATAAAATATTATAATTTAATTAAAAAATATATTTTTAGGTGGTAAAATGATATAAACATGATTGTATTACATTAAAAATTATGTTATAAATAAATTTTTTTTAAAAATTACACTTTTTTTATACAATAATGCTATACCATGATTTTCTTACATGATTGTCACAACTATCATCTATTAAGTCATTGTCTATGCCACATTTATGTTGGCGTAAATATTTATTATATACCTTTAGTTATGTTGGCTTAAGTAGTTACCTTTTATACTAGGGATAATTAATGTGTATTTGGGGTGCACATATGCATAACGATTCATTTAATGCTTCCTTATCCACATGCACCACCTTCATTCAGTGCCATATTTTGTGTGGACAATAAAAAAAGAGATACAAGTCTTTAGTGTTGCTATAAATACTCTTCTCCTCATCTATATTTTACATTGGATTTAATCCATACACACATATGTTTAATTTGTGAGAAATATTACTAGTGGATATTAATAATTATTTGAGTTAACTTTATTTATCCAAAGTCATTTAGGTTTGTGTAGGTTCTATTATTATGTGAATTCATAATTCTTGTATGTAAAATTTTATGAGGTGTCACACCACTTTTGACCCTTTTGAATGGAATCTTAGAGTTTCATGTCACATTTAACTCCTAAAAAATTTATTACACACTTTCCCTTCACCTCATGAGAATTAGTGACACTAAGCACACACTAAGAAGATCGTGCAATTCTATTATTGAGTTTTTTAGTAACTTTGTTTTATTCACTAACTCTATTTAAAGAGGGATATTCTCTCTCATTATACACCTTCAAATATATTTATTCTTTTTTGAAGGTCATTATTTTTTCTCATTCTCTCATATCTTATTCTATATTTATGAAAATTATATCTTGAAGAATGTTTTTGTAAGCCTTCATTCATAATGCATGTTGGGTTTTATTCCATAGATTTAGTTTTCCCATTTGTCATTTGATGTCCCACATTCAATTATTGTGGCTTACTTTTGAGGTTGCATCTCATGTTTTTGTTCATTCATTTACTTTATTCAATGTTTATTTCAAAAATGGTAAGAAAGCAAATTAAACTTAATTGTTAAATTTGAGTTTTTTTTTAAGGTTTGTCAGTGGAGAAGAAAAATTTTGTTTTGTTTTTTCAACTATTAATCCTTTGTTAACTCTTATTATTCCTATTTTTTCACCTTAATAAATTATTTTGGTGTAATATGCCTTTTTTTAAGCATTTTGGCATTCGATTCTCAAGTTCTAATATTTAAAATGTACGTAGTCTATTAATAAACCTAATTAAAATCTATGTTATTCATAAGATTTTTTTTACTATTTAGTCCTTACTTTAGATCTATGTAAAACATGTTTCTTATCTGGGAAGACATTTTAACTCAGTCCATTTTAGTACATTCATGGTGACATTTTGATCTCAATCATACCTTATATTTCATTTATTATTATATGGCATGTTGGTGTTTTTAATACAATATTTCTACTATTTTAACTATATCTAGGCAATTTGTGTTACGAAACTAGATAGTTTAGAACAATAAATAACTAGTCAAATTTAATAATAGAATACAAGTTTGTTAAAATAGATATAATTCAAATAGATAGAATACTAAAAATGCATGAGATAAAACACAAAATTTATGTGTTAAAACCTTATCAAAGCTAAGGAAACAGCCATGGTGCAAGATATCAGGGTTTATTAACTCCAAAATGAATAGATGACATGCAAAATCATCATAGATTACATATAATATCCAAAAATATAGATATACCTAATTGTCAAAGAATCATTAAGATTCTTCCTCCTAAAAATGGAGTGGAAAATTTCAATTAGGACTTTCTTTCTTAAAAATAGAATATGATGGAATTTTTCTTTCTATAAATAGGGGTTTGACTCCTTGATTTTTAACTTCAGGTGTGTATGCCATAAACCCCCACTAGGGTGTTCCATAACATAGTGGGTGGGGGATGGGGCGCGATGGGGGGCTAGACCCCCCTATGACAATAAATACACTTGGATGATTTATAATGACTCTCATGAGTCTCATGGGAGAACTAAGAGATAACATTATATTAATAAATGTGATATTGGCACATGTATGTTTTAGATTAAAGGACTACCTACAAATTATCTATACAATGTAGGATCAACCAATTTATACTTGTATTTAGTATTCCACTCAATACTTTATTGATATTTGTTTGGGATAAGGGTCACAATTAGCCAGAAATAAATAATGTATTAGATATGTTTCATACTTTTATTGGCCAATAAAAATACCCTTAGGAGATTGATGAACCTATAGGACAAGAAATTACTGTATAAATACTATATCTATCATGTTAAATCATTCCTTAAAATTGTGCTTAGTGTCCTAAATCAGAAAATATAAGATTATTATGAGGTTTAGGTCATCAACATATAATACTAAAATTAAAATATACTCACATTGATTTAGGATGTAAACATTATAATCAATATCAAAATGATAGAATCCAAAATATAATAGAAAAATGTCCATATTATCATACCAAGATTGAGGATATTATTTAAGATCATAAAGAGAATGATGGAGTCTATAGAAAATTGAATGATCCTATAGAAGGCATTGAGGTTTCTCCATGTAGATCACCTCTTGGAGGTCACCATGCAGGAAAGCACATTTCACATCTAGCTAGTATACTAGCCATAAGTGTGATCTAGTGAGGGAGAGAATAGGGTGTACATAGCCCATATTTACAAAAGGGTAAAAATATCAAAGTAATAAACACCTTTGATTTCTAAAAACCCGTTATCCATAAGACAATCATTTTACTTATCTATTCTAGATTCTATTGAGTATTTGGTCTTATAGACCCAGTTACATCAAAAAAAAATCTTCCTTTATGAAGAGACACTCATTCCCATGTTTTAATAATCTTCATAAGTGAAGATTATAATTCTTACATATTAAATTCTTACTCAAGTTTACATATCACCTCTGAAAAACACTAATCATTATAAATTACATGTCTTAAAAGAGTAATACCAAATTAATGAACATGAGTATGGCATGGATTATAAGTATCACCAAAAAAATCATTGGTTGATTGTAATGTTTATTGTGTCCATTTTTTCATGTGAGGTTTAAAATTTGGTAGAGGAGTAGTTTTATCACTGGTGTCACCATCAATATCATGAATTAGGATCAAATAAGTGATATTCCTTCACATTCTTGAAATGGATAATAAATTATGTGGCTTCCAACCATATGAAGGATTGAAAATTGATTAATAAATCTCATTCATATAAATATCTCAAAATTTATCTCATAAATAATCTCTCACTTCTCATTAATCAATAATAATAGATTACATTCCAAAGGCCATGTCAACAATGCATGCCATACGAAAGATTTCTATAGATTATCTCTCTCTCTCAATATATAACTTGGACACATGCCAAAGAGGCTCCCGAAGGCATCACACAAGCCTTTTGACATAAACCCACCTACCAAAGCCAATAATTGATACATTCATTTATAGAAAAGTATGGGAAAGGAAGGGAGACAAAACAACAACTAAGTCCCACATCCCATATGGATGACAAAGTAGAGTAAGGCCCAATAAGTGATACCCCATGCTCCCACTTAAATTTATCATTTCTAAAGACAAGAATCCTTAAAAATTGGCACCACCTTTCACATGTGAAACACTATTGATGAATAGTGAAAGACAAGTCACATGTGCAAGGTAAAAAAGAAGAGCATTTTATTTAGACAAGTTGGACCACCACCATGTGCCTCTATGTGAATCTATAATTGCATCCCCACTCCACATGACCTTCCTACATCATCCCCTACATCACCTACTACATCACCATGAATAGTACTCATAAAGAATACCCATGAATAGTGTTTCATGAATAGTGATATATGAATAGTGATGCATGAATAGTGTTTTGGATGCCACATTAATAAATATGAGATCTTGGATTTTATTCTCAATACAATTACACTTGTCATCAGGGAAAATTTCCAAGCCTTATTTCTAGAGTCATGAAATCTATAAACATCATGTTTCTCCCCTAAACAATCTTCTTTAGGAGTATTATTCACCACCACCTTTAGGCAATTTGATTATAGATGTAATTTTCACAATTTTTTTATTCATCCATTAATTTAGGTGATAAGCCCTTCGAATTTATCATACAATTCACATTTTCCTTTAGTGTTCTATTTTTTTCTCAAACAACACAATTTAACTAAGGTGTGTAAGGAACAATGTATTGGTGTTGAATACCATGGTTATTATAATAAGCCTGAAAGGTTGTACTTATGTATTTCCCTACCTACTACTGCCCCCCCCATCCCAATAATTATCCATGAAACTAATTTTCAAGTGAACCCTTGAAGGCCTTGAAGACATTAAAGTTATCATAAATGTTACTTTTTAATTTCTCTATGATTTTGGAGTTTTGGAGTTTTAGCATAGGGATTTGACTTATCACCTATATTAGGTTTTCCAAGCTATTATTTAGATATGGATAATTATGATGTAATCCTATATATGAAGGAATTCTCATAATCTGTTATTTTGGATTATGAATTATAAAACATTATTTTTAGATTTTTTACAATTAGTCATTACTAGTTGTGAATAGCTTGTTACTCGCTTAGATCCTATATGCTGATCTAACATTTTAGATTGTTTGTAGTGAGTATTTTTAGCATTTGGTAAGACTACAATTATTCGTCATTAACTTGTAAGAGTTTGTCTCCTTCCTAGATAATGTAGGCTTATTTAATAACCTTATCAAATCAACCTATAGGATCTAGGCAAGAAACAAGCTCTTATAAATAAATAATGAATATTTTTAATATCATGGAATACTCAAAATAATAATTGTAAAAAATTTAAAAACATTTTTTTATTATTCTTACTCAACACCAAAATATTATAGGAATGCTTTCATATATAGGTGTAAATAATATTATGCATAACTAAAAAATAATTTGGAAACCTTAATGTAGGGGACAAGTCCAATTGATATAAACTATCTAAAAGGATAAATAGAACATATACATGAACTATATTTTTTCAAACAAATAACATGGAATTATTTTATATCATTCCATAAATAAGTGTAACTAGTTTAAATATGAACACAATATGTTAGAATAGTGTTGTAAATAATTATAAAAGATACTATCTATTGTTTACACTACTTCGTGGGGTTTCTTGTAAACAACTGCTATTAGAATCTATTTGGAGGAAGTGTTTATTTATGTAAAAAGATTGGTATCAGAGCCTAAAGATCTACTATTTCTTACATCTATAAGAATTTCTTGTAAGAAATTTAAGATTCCTTGCTTTGTAAAATTCTTTTAGAAAAGTTATTGCATCGAGTCCGTGGCCATTATTAATTATCATAGGCCCTTTTTCTCTGCATCTTTGTTTCCCTGTCCAAAATTTTCTCGCTTCTTAGAACCTTAATCTCTTAACAATGGAGTTTGGTAAATCCTATATGTCTTCCATAGTAGAAATTATCAATGAATCTAAGTTAGAAGGAATGTGTGAAATTACTCCATTTATTCCAAAACAAATATCTAAATGTCCAAATATAGAAATTATAGAAGAACACCTAGAAAAGGAAAATAGCTTGTATAATCCTCTAGCTATTAAAGCTTCACATGTTTATAAAAAGTCTAAGTTATTAAAATCTAAGTTTGTGTATAAGTCTACCTATTTATCTTTTGTTAAACCCAGAATTAAATCTGTTGAACTCACATTGAGTTATAAGCCCAAAAGGAATTTTCAAACAAATATGTTATCTTTGTTGCTTGAACTTGAAATAAACTACGTTAGATCTCATGAAGATGTCAAGTTTGTCCATTTTGGTCTTATCAAAATCCATATTACTCCTTTGATTCCTGATAATATATAAACCGTAATATATCTAGCCTTATGTGATAGATGCCAAGTTAGTTTTAAACATGCCTGTCAGCTTTCTAGCCTTGGTCATTTAAATGATAAAGTTATTTGTTTTGAGTTTTGTCCAAATATATCTGTCGCAGTTCACAATCAACGATGTGAAGAAGTCAAGTTTGGATCCTTAGATTGTTGGAATTTATTTACCCCTTTATTTGGTTTAGATATGTTTGGAGAATTTAAGTATGCCTCTATAAATATTTTTGTTGTGTATAGTATGACAAATACTAATCATCCAAATATTTTAGAAAATTTGCCTTATGCCCAAAGACTTAGCGGAATAGTCTAATTGTAAAAAGGACATAGTGATTCTGTAGAAATCCCTTCTGACTAGAAGCTTGACTGGCTTAAAAATGTCTCTCCAAAAATGAAAGGTCAAGCCACTGTGCATAAGAGTGATGGTAAAACCATTAATATTCTTCCTAGGTCTCTCTGTAAATAATCCTTCTATTCTTTCTCCTTCTAGACCCTCTACCTCTTCTTCCAGGAGAGCTATAAAAATAGGCCATATCTTGATAGAAGATGAAGAGATCAACCAGGGTCTTGATCTAAGAGATCAGTTACCTTGTACTTTAATGAATCTTCTAAGAGAAGATAATTTGATTTACTATAAAGAAAATAAGGTCAGTCTGTATAGAGGTGGAAGGTGGCCTCCACATAAAGGAATGTATAAGCAGCCTGAAGGACTTGTACAATATTTTTCTGCTACATTCCAAGGAGATGTTGAACCATCAAATGAGTTCAAGCATAGAAATTACATTTCTAGATTTAATTCACATCTCTCTGAAAATATTGATGACCTTTGTAAAGATGTTTTATACATCAAAAATAGTTTAGACAAACTAACCATTCTTGAAGACAATACAAACCAAGTCTGTACAAATATGCAACAACAGTTGTCTTCTATAGATACTAAGTTGGCAGCATTAGATGATGGCATTGACTGGTTAGTCAAGCAAGATCAAAAAGCTAAAGCAAAAATCTTGGCTTTAACATATGAGGTTAATTTTGGTTCTAGTTTCAAACCTCATAAGAAACATCCCATTACTTCTTTGATGCAAAGGACTCATGTCCAACTTTAGCCATGGTACCTAAATATAGATGAATTACTCAATCCATTAAATGAGATATCTGCCTGGTGTAACTCCATGTGAGTTATCACAATAAATGCTCATTTAGATCCAATAGGTACTATAGTCTTTGATTTAAAATTCTTTTGGAGGATTGTTACCCAATGGTGGGATTCAATGATAGAAAATGAACATGAGCATGTTCATCATCGACCTCATCCTCTAGATGCATTGTACCATTTACTAATTAATGAGTTTGCTCCTCTAGTTGGCAATAGGGAACTGGAGTCTAAAAAATGGCTTCTCAAGATGGAGCTCTATGATCTTAAATAGTTTGATGCTTTTGCCAAATAATTCAGAGAATTAGCATACGAAATTAAAAGCTTTGGATCTACTTAGATCAAGTTAAAATTCTTGCATGCTTTGCCTTAAAATCTAATAGATAAAGTCATTGCTTACATAGATCTCAAAAATATAACTATTGAAGATCTATCTCTTTTTGATGTTATTTACTTTTCAAAGCAACAGGCTATGCAATTAGTCTCTGAGACTAAACCCATCCAAAAGCTAACCAAGCATCAAGCATCAAAAATTGCTCCTATTTTTCCCAAAATAGCCCCATTTGGCTGTTAGCCATTTGTTTAAGCACAAAAGCTTTAAAATAAGAAATGCAAACACCTTTCTTTCAAGCATCATTCTTTTCCCTCCAAGCATTCTTATGATCCTCCACATTGTTTCCTCAAGAAATGATGTACTGCTCATCCTCCCTCCAAGCAAACTATTTGATATATCTATTGGAAACCTGACCATATTGCCCCATAATGCCATTGTAAAAACCTAGGTATCAAAGCCATTTTCACCTTCAACATAGTAGCATGGTGGGATATCATCGATTCTCACAAAGATCTTTACCTACAGGATGACATTTTTGAACCAATTCTAGATGATCTCTCTGAAGAAGACTTCGATGATGACGAAGATGCAAAAGATCTTGAAACATTAGCTGATGATTTGGAGCAACATTTATCAAATATGTAATGGCCCTGGCATCATGACCATTCGTAGATTCCCTATGAAGCACATGGGAACTGTTCTTGTCATCATCAAGAAGTTCTAGAATGAGACACTCAGCCATGAACCAGAGGATAGAACAGGAGACAAGAATCTACGAGAGGGAGACAACCCTTTATGCCAAAGATACCACCAACTTTTCAAAGGCCTCAACATCCTCCTTTACAATTTTAGAGGTCTTTCAAATCCAGTGCCTCTTGGATGAATAATAAATTCACTAGTAAAGAAACTCCAAGAGAAATACCATCACCAACATTAGAGCCACAGTCGGACATCTTGTTACCCACAAAAAAAGAAGAAAAGGATGAAGAAGTAGAAAGTTCTTTCTACTCAGACCAATATTACTGCCTAGGTGAATGCAGTAACCTCAAAGAAGAAGAAAAAATAGAAGAAGAAGAAGTCATCTACTCTGAGCAAGCCATTGTACAAGACCTACGGAGACAAAAACTGGTAAGCACTAGTATTCCTCCCTTAGAAATTCCATAGCCAGCTTACCTTACTCAGCTAATTAATTGAAAGTTTGCCCAGTTCATAACCTTAGAAGTAAATGGTAGATTAGTAGATGTCCAAAAAATACTGAGCTTCTCTCTCTTTTGAAAAATCACAGATCATCCATGATTGGAAGACATTAGATGAAACTCTGGCTTATAATGTCCAAGGGAATAGCTTTATATGTAATAAGTATAAGCACTAGCAGACCCTTAGGATCCAAGACAAAATCTTCTAGTGTGATTTCTTTTTCCTAGATAGAATGCCTATAGATATTCTATTAGGAGGTAATTTTATTGATAGATACTCACCATATGGATCTAACAACAAGAGTATCATGTTCACAATTGATAATGAAAGGCTCAGGATTCCTTTCCTCATATATGCAACTGAGCAATTATCAAGCTCAGTGGCCCAAACACCTGAATTAATAATCCTGCTGAAATTCAAACTATAGGAGAAAAAATTAGAACCACCTTTTGTTCTGACAACCCTCAACAGTTCTGGTTCAAATCTATGCTTGAGATGGACATCAAAATCATCGAAGGTAAACATATGAAGATTGGGAAAAGGATCCCAATACTAGCATAGGATTACAATGATATGGAACTACAGATCAAAGAGATAGAAAGTAATAGTTTTATAGAAAACTCAAACTCTCCTTATTGTTGCTATACTTTCATGGTAAACAAGCATTCATAATAGAAAAGAGGAAAGAAAAGAATGGTCATTAACTACAGATGATTGAATGCCATTACACAACCTTTTCTATATCCAATTCTAGATAAAAGCTATCTATTGGAGAAAGTAGCAACATCTAAATATTTCTCCTAGTTTGATTTCAAGTCAATCTTTTATCAGATCAGGGGCAAAGAAGTTGACAGAGAAAAGACAACATTCAGCTACTGATTCAGCGATTATCAGTGGACTGTTATGCCATTTGGCTTGATGAATGCCCCATCATTCTACCAAGCACATATGGATAACATTTTGAAAGGCACTACTGATTTTTTGTGTGTATATATTGATGATATACTATTTTTTATTAATTCTCTTACTGACCACTACTCCCATCTCACCAAATTCTTTGAATTGGTGAAGGATGCATGCATTGTTTTATCAGATACCAAAATTCAGCTCTACAAGACTGAATGCAATTTTCTTGGAATGATTATCCAAGATTCTAAATTACAGATCCAACATCATACCAAGGAAAAAGTCATCAATTTTCCATAAAATCTTGACAAACCAAAATTTCAAGCCTTTTTGGGATTACTTAATTATCTGAATAGCTTTTACCTTAACTCTGGTGAAGATAGGGGTGGGGCATAACATTAGGTAAAAGGGGTTACCCTATGTAAATATTCAATTTTAAAAACTATCCATTTTTGGCAGAGGGTTTATAATATCAAGCATAGGTCAGTACCGGTTGGTGATAGTGACCTAGTCTAACATTTCTAAACTATGCACACGAAGACTATCCTGAAGGTCTAGAAAATTTTCTATATGATAGTATTTAGGTTTGATATAGACAATGAAGTTATTATAAACGTGTGACAACATAACTAAATACTTATAATCATAAAGTAGTATGTATATGTGAGAGAATACCAAGTTAGGACCATATTTATTTGTCAAAGTCATATGTGATAAATATAGGTAAAAATTATCATTATTAAGTACTAATTACCTTATTTTACGATATATAAGAATATATTTTTAAGACACATCTATAAAAATATTAGACACATTCATATGATGCACACATATAATTACTTCTAGATTTGTCTAAATAGGTTAAAATAATCATTTCTAAAGTTCAATGAATCCATATATATTTTTAATCTTTTATATTACCTACACATAATTTTATAGAAGAACAAATTAATTACCCTAATCTTCTTAAAATTTTTCATTAATAATGAAATGTAATTGAACATCTTATTAAAAAATTTAAGTTCACTAAATCTAAACATATCTATACATTAATAAAAACAAAACGAAAACACATGAAAAGTAACTTAAGACTAAACCCTATATTCATTACACTATTTATTATATTTAATATGTTAGTTTTTTAAATTATATAATAATCCCAAGGCCTTATCAAATTAGATGGATAATATATGCCCGTGAATACATCCCCAAATGCTTTCTTGTCCTTTTAAATGTTGTTTCCTTGCTATGATTTTTTTTTAAAAAAAAGATGAGTATTACGAAGATCCACTCAAAACTTTAAAAACAGAAAAAAAATCATATTCCTAAAGTTAATGAATATAATTTTAAATTAGATGATTTATTTTCAACAGTTTTTAAACAAACAACGGAATGTTATAGGAAGAGTGCAATAATAGTATTGAAAGCTTCCATTGATAGTTTTGGGAGTAATCTTTATTAGCTCTAATTTTTTTGAGATTTTATCGTTTTATGATTTACGATATATTGTCCATTTTTAAAAATTATCTCAACTTCATAGCAAATAATATATTCTTTCTTCACCCCCATTTATAATTTTATTGAAAGAATATTTGTTTATAAATAAATATATTTAATTATAAAGCAAAGCACTTTTCTATCTATATATATATTCTTACATCCATTTTTATTTTCTAGATCCCAGGAATGAGGATATTTTTGTATTGTTTAACACCTCTATGTGATTAAAATGACATATTGGTATCTCTAAGATGTACCAAATGCATTCCACTTACCAGATGATATATTCAGGAAATTTCGTAAATTCTTTACATCATATCGGATATGTGTAAGTTTTTTGATTTTCATCACTAAAAATTGTATTAAAAAATAGATCTAAAATTTCAGAAAGGTTCCGATACTTAGATTTCAAGGGAAGCATTTTTAATATACACAGATTTGGAGATATAAGGAACACAAATTGATGCACCCACACGTTTTCCAAGAAAAAACAGTCTACCTTTTGAAATTTGTCATTTGTAGATTTCAAAGAATTTATTTGTATATATCTTTTTATTACAGATTTCAGAAGGGCATTCACACATATCCGAAGATGTTTGGGACTTACATTGGGTTCGCTATTAAACCTATATATAGGTGTATTAATTCATTTATTTATTTTAATAGGTTAATAATTGTTTAGGCATTTACCTATATGCATATCCTATGAAAGTCTTTATGAATAATAATGTTATTTTAAGAACTTTAGAATAAAGAATATATATGGTTTTTTTTTTTTTTTTTTATACTATAAGTATAATATACATTAAAATGATCATTTTAATGTAAGTTTTTAAATGTAATTATTAATTATAGATTTATTTATTTTTAAATTATTTTTAATTATAAATTTATATTATGCTTTTACTGAAACGTTTTTCATATATTTTTAAATGTTTATTTATTTTTCTTTTTTCTTTCATTCATTTTTTTTGGTTTTTAGATTTTCTTACATAACCATACATTGTACAGTTATGGGCCTCCATAACTATGTTGTATTCAACTATATGGTAGGTTTTTATATTTTTTATCATTACCAATTATTACATT
The DNA here is from genome assembly GCA_037957365.1 of Torreya grandis. Lineage (NCBI taxonomy): Eukaryota > Viridiplantae > Streptophyta > Pinopsida > Cupressales > Taxaceae > Torreya > Torreya grandis. Next base: position 2,206,523 of record JARHVA010002206.1, read on the forward strand.
TCAACTTTCACATTAATATGACTTTAATTTGAATGGGTGAAGTCTATAAATACAAAAGTACACCAATTCATATAAAACATGAATGAAAATAAAATGAATTGAAGTAATTCATTTAAATATCAATTGTGAAAATACAAGAGTAGTCAATTCAAACATCTAGAATATAATTCAAAGAGATATGAAACATTTATTTATATTATATTCATTGATTATAACATGAAAAGTCTTAGAGGGTTTGGCCTTGAATATAATGAATTGTGTAATAAATATAAATTATAATTAGAAATATTGATTAATTATTTTATAAAATATTTTAAGGGCTTGATAATAATTGAAAGATAACTCATGCTTCCAAATAAATCTTTTATTTTTTTTATTTTTTTATTATCATTTATGTGTTAAAGTTTTGAATAAAAATATCAATTTTTTATATATCTACATGCAATTATAATAAAAAATTCATAAAAAATTCATATTTGTAGAGATCCTGATAAATATGATCATAAAATCAATGTTTGTATGTTTGTTGATTATCAGAACTAGAAATTGATGGCATTTAAAAAGTGCATTGATAATACTTGGCATCGATGGTTCTAAGAAGAATTCTGCATTCACTCGTTTTTTTTTTTTGGTTGCGGTGGGGGGATGAAAAGGTAGGGAGGTGCAGGGCTGCAAGGAAGGGGATTTTGAATTCATATTATGGACTTTTTAATGTTATTTATTTTTAATGATTATTAATATTTCCAAAAAAATATATATAAATATTTTTTACAACCATCTTATCATTTATTATATATATAAATATTCATTTAATAGTATAAACATAATGATATGATTGTGTTAACTTTTAATTTATTTTAATATCAGCAAAATAAATAAATACCTATTTTTAATTAGTTTACATGAAACATTAAAAAAATATTTTTAAACATTTAATTACCATAAATTTATTTTCATTATAGTAATTTTATTTTAGTAATTAATGATAAATACTTTAAAAAAGAAAATATCTATGTTAAAGGTTTTTAAGAGTAATAGTTGTATTAACTTTAAAATATTTAATTACTCTAAATTTTGTTCGTTATTATATTTTTATTTTACTATTTTATTATAAAAAGAAAATATTCCTTTTAAAAGTTTTATGTTAAAGGTTTTTATTAACAATTTTTATTAACTTTAAAATATTTTATTATAGTAATTGGTTTAACTATGATATGGTAAATATATTTTTTTTAAATAAATAAATAAAAGTAATATAATTATATTATAATATTCGCATAGTAATGGTCATGTTAAATATGTTAAATGTAATTTTTTTACCAAGGAGATTTAATACATGATTATACATAAAATTTACTCAATTAAAATTTTATGCATATAATTGACTAATTTGATATTATGTATGTAGACAATTTAATTGACTTAATTTTGAAAATATATAAGATATATTAATGTTGATATTAAACTAATGTACATATCTTAAATAAATTTATATAAAATATATTTATAGATATCATTTTGAAATAATATATATCATATTGAATTATGACATTAATGAAATAGATACCTCAAAAATGCTATCTATAGATAAATTTTATGTAAAATATATATTATTTTTGAAATACGTATGTAATATTAAATTATGACATTACTTAACTAAATATTTTAAAAATAATATCTATCAATATATTTTAAATAAATATATTATTAATATTTATTAAAAATAATTATTATTTTATTATTTTAAATCCAAGATTAACAATGTTTCCGAGTAAATATATTACATGCTAATGTAAGTAAAACCACTTTCCCATAAAATAGTGAACGAAATGGCAAGAAAGGGGGAAAAATGAATTTGAATCTGTATTCACGATGAGAAGACCACGTAAGGACGAAATTTATATGGAAAAACAGGTTTAAATGACTACTCCTAAAACGAGTAATGACATAAAATCTATAGGAGATTAGAATTAGTGTTCGGCCATCATTTGGGGATTTTGATTTACTGTTTTACCATTTTCGTGGCGTCCGCGCAGGGTACGCTCTCGAACATAAAGCCACCCGCGTGCTGGATACCTGCAAAACAATTTTCGAGTTGACGCTGCACACCCACGTCAGGGAGCCGGCACGAGAAATAAATTTACAACTGCACACAATTTGCGCCAGTTGCAGCGCATCAAGGAGCGAATCTCACTAACCGTGACTGGAAATGGCCATTTTGGCGATCTCGCTGTGTTTACGGACCTTATTACTCTCGATAATAATCTAACTCGACCTTTTGGGATTTTGTTTTGGCTTTTGAAGATTAAGACGTGTCGTAATTTTCATACTCGTCACTTTTCTGTTTGGCTTTTGTCCATCTGAATTCTTAGATGTAGAGATATCGATGGATATTCGGATAGATTGGAATTTGAATGTAAATTGCAAATTATTCATAACGCTTTTGTTGTGCAAAATGAGGTTTTCAATGCTGTCAGGGGAGTGCATTTAATTTTTCGAAGTTGTTTTTGGTTGTTGTCCTTTAGGGAACTATAGTAATTTATTGAAACAATAGTTTTTATCGAAGGACTCAATAAAATGCAAGAATTTTTATGTATTTTAATATTAAAGAATATTTTATACATGTTATCATGAAATATTTCATTTAACTATTAATGATTGGATGATTTTTTTAAAAATAATTAAAATATAGATACATGATTATTACCACTACTTATTGTTATTGCTAGTGACAAGTTAACTTTATATTTATTATTATTTATTAAAATTTAAAAACTTTTCATCTACAAATTTTGAAATTCAACTTTCTAAAAAAACTAGTTCATAAAAACATCAACATGATTTATTTTCAATTAACATGCAAAACCAAAAAAATTATGAGTTGTAAATCATTCATATTATTAAAAAAAAAAATTATTAATTATTTATATAAAAACGTTTATATTTATTATTATTGATTATTATTTATTAAAATTTATAAACTTTTCATTAAAAACTCTAAATTAACCAATAGAAATTTAACTTTCTAAAATAAACTAGATAAAAAAGGCAACATAATTTATTTTTAATTATTATTTTAGTTCAACTTTCATGTTATATAATTATTTACATTTATTTAATAATATTTAAAAAGAATAAATTACTTTTATATTTATTATTTATTAAAATTTAAAATCATTCCATCTAAAAATTCTAAATTAATCAGTAGAAATTCAACTTTATAAAATAAACTAGTTAAAAAAAGCAACAACATAATTTATTTTTAATTATTATTATATAATATTTATTTTTATTTTTAATTATTATTTTAATTCAACTTTCATGTTATATAATCTAATTATTTACATTTATTTAATAATATTTAAAAAGAATAAAGTATATATATATATATATATATATATATATATATATATATATATATATATATATATATATATATAATTTATTAAAATTTAAAAGCTTTCCATCTAAAAACTCTAAATTAAGCATTAGAAATTTGAATTTATAAAAAAAATTATTAAAAAAAAGCAACAACATAATTTATTTTCAATCATTCTTATATAATATTTATTTTTATTTGTAATTATTATTTTATTTCAATTTTCATGTTATATAATATAATTATTTACATTTACTTAATAATATTTAAAAAGAATAAAGTACTTTTATATTTATTATTATTTATTTAAATTTAAAAGCTTTCCATCTAAAAAATCTAAATTAATCAATAGAAATTCAACTTTCTAAAATAAATTAGTTAAAAAAAGTGACAACATAATTTATTTTTAATTATTATATAATATTTATATTTATTTTTAATTATTATTTTAGTTCAACTTTCATGTTACATAATATAATTATTTATATTTATATAATAATATTTGAAAAAGTATTACTCTAATTAATATTAAAATTCAAGTATTTTTTATTTAAAATTTAATTTCTAAAATATTATTAGCTTTTGCATATTTATTATAATATACAATTTATTTTAGAAGTAAATTATAATTTCTAATATATTTAATAGACTAAAATTAAAAATGCAAGGACTAGCTACATTGTTAGACTAAAAGCAATAATTAGTCACATCCATAAATGAAAAATAAACACTAACCACTAAAATTGAAATGAGGACTCCTTAACTAAACTAAATAAAGTTAAAATTACAATTTTTATTACCATAAACACAATTAAAACATGTACTAATATAATAATAATATAAATAATATTAAAAAAAATGTTTTGATTGGATTATTTCTTTTATTATCTATTATACTTTGTTTTAAAATAGAAATTGTAAAAATGGTAAAAACAAAAGCTTCTATATCCTCCATATAAAATTTTATGGACTAATAGTGGGAGAAAGGAGTGTGTTGTTACAACCCGACCTTTTGTATTGAACAAAGTGCTATTCCATTTATGTGCTTTCATTCAATTTAAAATTTATATCATTGTTGATTTTGTGCTCTCATCCTTTTAAAACAAAGTCTTGCTCCTCTCCTTTTTTTAAAGATAAATAAAACCTTACTTTTATAATAAGAACCTATTCATGATTAAGAACAGTTGAAACTTATATGAAGAGCATAATATAAATGGCTAATATTTGGTAAAATTATTTAATAAATGTAACTTATTATTTTTCATTTAATAAAAATAGTATTAAATAATATTTATTTTTATTTTAAAAGCTATTAAAAAATTTCTTTTATTTTTGAAGAATAAATATATGTTTTACCATATTTCTCTTATATAAACTGAAAATGACATAGAATGTTAAGTCCAAGTGAATAAAAAGATAAATTTAATAGTTATATATTTGTATTTACATTATTTCACTCTTAACTATAATTAATAAGCTTTAATAAATAAATTTTATAAAAATAAATTACAATTGATTCTTTAAATATAATTTTGACAAAATAAAAATATATTGTACAAAATATATTATTATATTATTAGTCTTCTATTATGTAATTTTACATTGAAAAAGAATTGATTTTACAATGTTGCTTATCCTCATAACTACTAATAATTTAAGAAAATGTAATTTTTAGTTTTCTATATATTATTACTTAATAAGGTTTTTATTTTAAGTTTACATCATAAATAAATATCAAATAGTAGATAAGAGGAGTTGATGATGGTGATGGTGATGGTGATGGCGATGAATAATTTATAAGTTTTTATTTTTTAATAATAAGTTCATTTACAATTTAAAGGGTTTTTAATTTTTGAATGTTCAATAAATGAAGTGAATCAAAATCAAATAAAATATGAAATATCAACTGAAGATTATATAGATGGAAACAAGTACCACTCTAGAGAAATTTTGATTACATCATTGAATACAAGCTCTTCTACAAAATCAACTTGAAAATGTATCTAACAATAGTTATGTAATAATAAACACTAATAAAAATACGTGAACACTTATTAAAATTGTAAATTATTTGATGAACTCAATACAAATAATTGTAATATACTTTATTTTTCAAAGTAGCAGAGTTGGAATTCATGGAGGTTAGTAATACACACATAACACAATTTAGATAAATTACAAAGCATGCCATTTAAGGAATACCTACAATATAGTATTAACATTAAATAATAGCCACACAAAAATTAAAAAAAGAATAGGTCTAAAAGATAAATCAAAATTACCACCAGGTTAATATTGTACAATTATGATTTGAATCCCTTCCATAATGAGAATCTAAGAAGCACTCTTAATGTAACACCCTCACTAACTACTCCAAAAAACAACTACATTTTTTTCATTTAATTAAGTTAATCATGTTTGCACGAAGCCAATGAACCCATAATCCAAAATATGTCCACAAAAGTTCATACCTATTCACAATAATAATATTGTATTTTGATTCATAATTAATCCTACTAAATTAATATGGATGGTTACAATAATAACTCAATTTATCCTATGTAAATATTAAGTTATGATCATAGGACCTGTAGGTTTTGGGCACACATGAAATGACTCCTCCTAAACATGAGACATTATTATATTATCATATAACATCATTTAACCATCACACATAGAAAGTTATATCAATTGAATAATTAATATTAAACCTGCATGAATGCACATACACTCACATAGAGGCCACTAAATAAAGTCATAATAGAATTAAGGTATACAAATGGATCACATGTCCTTCAAACCTTAACCAAATAAATGTCTATGTGGACATAATACAACCTCACATAGCCCAATTGTTATATTATTTTATTATATTAATATTGACCTCCTTATTCTATATGTTAACCATACTAAGATGACTTCTTCTAATTTTAAATATTGTTTTATATATATAATCTTAAGACTTAGAGTGACTACCTTTTAATAGGGGTGACATAATGGTTAGTGCCTACCTTCATAGTAAATAGTTTGTTGTATTTGATATTTGTTTCATTAAAATCAAAATGTTAGAATGAGATTGATTGAATTTTTTTTTTTAAAGTGACTATTACAAAATAATAAAATCAGTTTCATTTGTTGAGAAACATATAATAATAAGTTATATTAAAATAGGCCAAATTTATATAGGTCATTAATTTTTGTGTATACATTGTTTATAAAAGAAAAATAAAATATAAATATCAGATACAAGACCTACATTAGTAAGATATATAACTAAACACTATTGATAAATAAAAGTGTATTGAAGTTTAGGCTAAATTTAAAAATTCAATGACATTTGTATATACATTTATATGTTAGTTCCTAAGGTGCTAAACATAGTGGACCTTCGAAGAATCTTTCCTTTCCTATCCTTGCCTTGAATAGATCTCTTAATTTTTTAGTTTTGATGTTTCGATGCCACAAAATCTCTTTTAATTGTTACATTTTTTAGTAAAATATTTCTATAAATAAAAATTTACAGTCTAAAACATTGATGATTAAACACAAGCATGCTCCTAGTAAGAAGACTTAGGATTATTACTATAATGCATGTAATACCTTATAATAAAAATTGTGTTTTTTTCCATTGCTCATGAATATATTGTATGGCCAAAAAATATATAAATAATATATTTCTTGAAAAATATGTTTTCCTTCTTTTGTGAGTGGTCACTAAGGCCCACTCTAGATTCGTGGATGATTTCCTCATGTATGTTCTACAATTAATGTCCTCTTTTGTGGAATAACATATTCTATAGTTAATATGACCAAAAAAATTTAATTATGATTTCACCCAAAATTTCTCTTTCAAAATCCAAATCAAGGCATTTAAAATCCCATGTATGTACTGGCATTCATGATTAGGTAATGGTTGGTTTGATCCATTTGAAATGCAAGTCAAGGTAATGTCATATATTTTTAACCAATCATATTAACAATTGGTATACTACACAAGTCAAAAAAAGGAAAAATACCTAGGATCATACGAACTATAATGCAAGCCATCACCCCAAAAGGATTGATCTGTGAGACATAGCTTACTTTTTTTTTTTTGAAAATTTTACCTTTCCAATTGTTAAGTTCCAAAAATATAAATACAAAGACAAATATTAATAACTGTAACCAACTTAAACAGATCAAATTGGCAATTACTTTGCATTACAACACTAGCATCGGTAATTAAATCTTGAAATTGCCAACAAAGCTTTAGCTATCATTTTCTTCAAATCTACACTATTCATAGATGAAAAATTATTTTTTAAATCCAAATTAGTAGTACCATGACATATTTTTGTTCATGAACTAAAGACCAGATTTTGTTGTAGAGATGCATTGCTACTATAACATCCTTGCATGGGTCATGTTGACCAATTTTTATCTAACACCTATTCAAAACATATTTTAAATCATAAAACTAATCAATAAAGAGTAGTATCTTAAATTGAAGGAATATGATGTTTCATATTGATCAATTCATTCATCTTGAGAATAGATACCAAAAATATGGAGCTTATAAATATAAACAAAGGTGAAAATTGTTGGCAATATATTAATATCAAGACCAAGGCAACTTATTAAAAAATAATAGATTTTCCCAAAAACATTTTAGAAATGACATGAGTGTCCTAAACTTAAACTATGGAATTCTTATTTCACAAATAAGAACTAAAATGAACACCAAAAAAATATAGTGCATGCTACTATGCTTTAAAAATGTGAAATAGTTTTTGCATTTAAAGAAGGAAATGATAATAACTTAATAAACAATATGTCAAATACTTGAGATAGTGGGTCATCTTATTACTCTTGTGCAATGGTGGATACTTAGCAGTGTCCCTAAGGATGATTATATGATAACATAGAAAAGAATATAATGACAATCATGAACATAATGAATGTAATGTTCTAGATTTTATAATAAAAATACCAATAAATTTTGATAATTATAAAATATTAAATGCCTAATTAAATGATTAAGATATTCAATCATTGATAATTGCAAATATTTTATAAAGCATTAAATACTTGAAAAGGTTATGGGGTTATTCAAACATTAAACATTATAAATCATTATATAAAATATACCCTACTAAATATTTGCTTTACCCTTACTAGATTCATTCGTGAAACTATTTCACCATCATATAAAATTTTATGAATTGTATAGATGACTTCATTGATTAATATTGCCTCTACAGAATGCTTTCATTTGATACCAATGATATAAAAACTATAAAAATAAAATAAAATAAATTTATGTTTCTTATCATTAAAATAATATTTAGCTCATACAATAAAATGTAAGAATACTATAAGGAGAGAAACTTTTTTAAAAACATAAAAAAACCCTATAAGAAAACTTATGGAAGGGTTTTGGTTGACACACTTCTTGTGGGAAAGGTAGGTTCCTATGTCATTTAAACCTAAGAACATGTTTTAAAATATTGAATTTAAAATACGTCATGGATCCCATTCTTTTGGACATAAATTATGGAAGTACATAACTAGAAATTGCCCTGAATGTGCAAAGAAAGCCAGAGGAATTGTATATTTTTTTTATGATTATATCTAGTATGTATTAATATATAATATATAAAAGATATATAAATATTGTATTAAATAATATATAAATCATATGAATGGTAATGACCCTAAAATTGTTGAGTTGTTCACATAATACTTGCTGACTCTGTTTTGTCTGACTCAAACCAACTTCACGATTACTAGTTGGCTAATAAAAACACTACAAAGAGAATTTTATTAAGTATTTGCATTTTATAAGAAATAAGCATTCAAATTATGATAATCTATGTAACAAGAATTAACAGTCATAACAATTATCAAAATTTAAATTTCAAAATAAGATTAAGCATAAAGATGTAGACACAATCATTTTATAGCACAAATCATGAAAATAGTTAGACATTAAGTTATTACTAATAGTTACCCTGAAGGTACAAGTTACAATGGAAGGAATAAGTGTTTTATGTTCATTTACGATTAATATTGATATTTTTTTAATTAGTGTCATTTTGTCTTAATATATTAAGGGAATAGTGGTTACATATGTTGTACATAGGATTAAGTTCCTTGAAATTGAATTTCCAATCACAATAATTACTTGTGATAGGGTTTGGTAGATTACCAATTTGGTTAGAGAATGTAAAGCTATGATTGATGAGATGAATGATGTCCAAATGATGTTTCATGGTCTCTTATGTTTTATTCACATTACTGGTGTGGATGTACATAAAAAAATAATAGAAAGGGGATTACAAGATATTGACACCACACTATGCATAGTGCCACATCGAATCTATTCACTCTAACTGAAGCTCATAATAACATATAATAAACTATAATATATTTTTACTTCCTCGCACGGATATTTCAAATTCAGGAAAAAATCTCATTTTCAATAATCCATCATCCCTATTTATACAAATCATGAAAACACATTTAGGCTTGGAATTTGACCACTTAAAAGATGAAAATTGTTTTAAATTACTTTGGTTAGTAGGAATGTGTCTTTTTCTCGATCGGTTACACACACATACATACATACAAAATACAAAGAACAAATTATATATATATATATATATATATATATATATATATATATATATATATATATATATATATCTCTGTGTGTGTGTGTGTGTGTGTGTGTGTGTGTGTGTGTGTGTGTGTGTGTGTGTGTGTGTGTGTGTGTGTGTGTGTGTGTGTGTGTGTGTGTGTGTGTGTGTGTGTGTGTGTGTGTTAGTTCAAACAAAAATAAAAGCTATCCACTCACGCCATTATCATCCTTGATTGTCAGTCTAAGTTATGCCTCATCATGTAATAAACTAAATAATTAAAACAAATATTTTATTGACATCATTAAAATAAGATATAGAAATACTCAATTTAAAAAAATAATAATAATTAATATATCAAATTTATGTTTATAATTCCAATGTATCCTAACTAAGACTAATGGGAGATTGATTAGATCAATAAACAAAGACCAAACATGGTTGTAAAGATCCTATAAAAAGAACCAATTGCAAGGATGAAAAAGACCATCCATGAGTTTTCAAAGTGACAATAAATGTTGTCGTCTATCACCCCTTTTGATGATTTTAGCCCTACCATTTAATTTCGAAATAGAGCCCCTAAAACCAATCATAAATTATAATAACCAACTAAATGTGGGTCTTCCTATACCCTTCCCTTCAATTCACAATAATGTGAAATCAAATATGCATTGGCCAACATATAATGAAACTCGTGATGGAATCGAAGAAAGTCACTTTCATGATTTAATATAGATACTCATTGTATTATATAGAACTATTTTAAACCCAATATAAAACACAATATTATGAAGTCAGACCATATTTATCACACACAAAATAATAACACATCCATAAGAAATCAACATAAATAATAAATAATAAATAATAAACAATAATGTATATTAGGAGTTTTGTTTACCATTTTATTGTTATTATATTAGCAAATTGCCATTGTAAATGAAGGATCTTTCCTTTTTATGGATGCCTTTCAAGGGACCACCACCATAGGGATACATATTATGTGACCTTAAGCCCCTAAACCTGCCATCCACCTCAAAACCTCCATTAATACTATAAAGATGATTATTATTAGTATTACTACTACTACTAACCCCTCTAATAACCATGAAAGGTAGATGATCCTCCATGTTGAAAAACTAATATTTATGAAGTAGTGAAGCATAAGAAGGTGCTAACTGTGCCATAGGTTTGGCACTTAAAATGCTTCTCCTATGATTCAAACAAGCGGCCTACTACAAACCAAATATATTTATATTAGATGAACATGCGTACAACTATTTAGATTGATGATGATGATGCCTGAGAAATAATATGCCCAAGGTGGCCTTCCATTTCCATATAGTGATACGTACTCCATATGATTATTCACACCTCCCAAAGCAACCTTTTCATCCAATATCATTAACATTATTACCATATCAAGTTATGTTATTTTCTTTTCTATAACTCAACCCAAGAGAAACATTGCCACCATTCTCTTTATCTCAACTATTTTACCTCAAGTGGAACCACATTCTATTTCAGTCAAGGATTTCAAGGGGCTTAGAAAGCCCCTCTACGCTTTCAACAAATGACAAATATGCAATTTTCTCCATGTCTAGATAGGAAATATATATAATGTATATGTATTGTGGTCATGTTTCTTTCTATGAGTACGAGATGCTTCATGTTTGTTTCCTACATTTAACAATCAATGCCATCATGTGCTACCAAACTGATCTGCACTACCACTTCCCCAAACCACCAACATTCAAAACAAGACTGTTAATAATGGAATATGCCATTTTGTCTCTTTGTGAGATGAATCTTGGGGACTTGCCCCACCATGGTGCAAAGAAAGACAAAATAATTGTATATTTTAGTTTTTCAATTATATCTAGTATGTATTAATATATAATATATCATATATATATAAATTCTATCTTATATAATATATAAATCGTATGAATGGAAATGACCACAAAATTATTGAGTTTTTCACACAACACCTATTGACCTTTTTTTTCCTAACCCAACACCAACATCATCATTGCCAGTTGGCTGATCAAAAACACTACAAAAATAAAATTATTAAATATTTACATTCTAGAAGAAATAAGAATTCAAATTATGTAAATATATGTAACAAGAATTAATAGTCATAATAATTAGCAAAATTTTAATTCCAAAATAAGAAAATTTAAATAAGAATAAATATTGTCTGTGAAAATAAAATCCTCTTGAAATTTCAATGTATCCTAACTAAAGGCTAATGAAAGATTAATTAGATCAATAAACAAAGACCAAACATGATTGTGAAGATCCCAACAAAACAACCCATAACAACTAATTGGAAGGATGAAAGAGACCATCCATGACTTATCAAAGTGATAGCAAATGTCAGTCATTTGTCACCCCTTTTGAGGATTTTAATCTTACCATTTAATTACTAAATAGAGCCCCCAAAACCAATCATAAATTATACTAACCAACTAAAAAGTGGGTCTCCCTCTACCCTTACCATCAATTCACAATAACTTAAAATCAAATATCCACAAGCCAATGTATTATAAAACTTGTGATGGAATTGAAGACACTCAGTTTCAATACATAATTGCTAAATATAGGAAACAGACATGAAATGGCTCGCACACCTAGAAATAAAAATGACCATAGTACACACACACAAATATATATAAATATATATATATATATATAGAGTCTAGTGAAAATGCAGAGGGACCTTTTGAGTCTGTTGAAATCCTTAATTGAAATGGAATGTGGTTCTACTTGAGTTGAAATTGATGAGATAAAAAGAATGGTGGCAATGTTGTTCTTGCACTGAGTTAAAGAAAACAAAAGAACATAACTTGATATGGTAACAACATTAATGTTTTTGGGTGAAAAGGCTACTTTGGGAGGTTTGAGCCCTAAACATGGTGATAACAAGGATTGCATGAAGTTAATGAAGATGGAAAAGATCAAAGGCATGGTGCATAAATGTTACAAAGTGAATAAATAAAACTTGACATAGAAATGTTACAAAGTGAATATGTTTGGTTTGTAGCAAGTCAATTGTTCAAATCACGGGAGCAACATTTAAAGAGCCAAACATGTGCCTCAATTAGCACCTTTGCAACACAGAGGATCATCCTTATGGTGGCCATCCCTTGAAAAGCATCCATAAAGAGGCAAAATTCTTCATTTATGATAGGCAATTTGTTGAAACAACAACAACAGCATGGTCGATAAAACTCTACAGGCTAACTGACGTAAATGGCATCATGTGCTACCAAACTACTCTGCACCACAACTTCTCCCAAACCACCACAAACCATCACTATTCAAAACTAGGGTGTTTACATTGGAATATACCATTTTATCTCTTTCTAAGATGACTCTAGGGGCTTCGCCCCACCATATAAGCCTCCATCTTAATAATCAATGATCTCTGACTAAAATAATTTACTAAAATGTTGATTGAAATACACGATCTTCTAAATTGTAAGGAGTGTTAAACAAGAGTTATCAATGGTCAATGCCTTAAATATCGCTTATGGCTTTCATTACAAATTTGATGCACCGTTGTGAGATGGCACCAAATTAATGAAACACTGGATAATTAATTTATAGTGTAATTTTATTTTATCTATTAAAATTCATTTCGAAACAATATGGTTAAAATTTTGAACAATTCTACAATTAAAAATTAATAAAATAAATGTTAGGATTTAATAATTTGACAATGTGTACATTGCATTTATTTGTTAACATTAAAATGATTAGAATATTTTTAAATAATTTCTTAAAAGAATGCATTAATATTTATTTATAAAACTTTTAATAAAACTGTATAATTATTAAAATAATATAATTTTTTAATTAGTATAACTAATTAAATAAAAAATAATTATTTAAAAAATAATTCCTATTATCTTATTTTAAAAGAGAGTAATAATATCTCGCCTCATCAACTAAAATAAAACCATGTAATCATCGTCATTTATTCCTATCGCATAACTTCCAATATAATTTTTATATAGATTCCGGCCCTGTTTATTTCTTGGAGCTTTCAATGTTTTTTAAAAAAGCCCACCGTCTGACTCAGAATATTAAAAAACATGATAAGTTTCTCCAATGCGGCGTCAGATGGGAAACATTTATTGTAACTGGGTTCTCGACTTCTAAATAAATTTCACCAATATATATTCTTTTAATTGGAAATGTAAATATTATTTATACATATATGATTATTAGCTATGCAACCGTGGCCTTCTTATCATCCGTAATAACAACATTAATTTTAATAACAATATTAAGGGCACTTATTCATCAATAATAATAATAAAGAAAAAGAAAATGAAAAGAAGTGCACTTATTCCACGGTATAAAATAATATGGTTAATATATAAAATTTTAGAAAAAATAGAAGTCTCTAAAAGAACATAGAGAAATAAGTCAAAAATCTATAAACAACAAAGTTAACAAGTTAATTATATGAGAGAAGATAAAAGAACATAAATCTAAATCTTTTTTTAAGAAAAATACAAAGTAATAAAAATAATCACATTCCAAAACAGTCAACGGTGTATAAATGAGAAACTATTATGGAACAACTTATAAATAGTAGGAAAAATGCTACCTTCAGAAATTATGGTCACCAAAATTTATAGCGACCTTCAAGTATAGATCCAACACCTCAATCTAGAAAAAATGATGATGTTTGAGTCAAAGACCAAACCCATAGCTTATCCAAACACCTCAAACATAATTGAGCTAAAAATTCAAAATAGTGAAGAAGACCGGTGGCTATTGCAAACACTCCAAAAGTAAAATCGCCAAATCTTATGAGGAAAGTTTGATCAAATGAGAAAGTGTAAATAAGTAAACAAGTAAAGTATTGTTTAATAAATTTTGTTCTTTTTTCTCAAGGATGTAGATGTGTAGAGTGCCAATTTTCATTAGGAGAAAGGTGAAGAGTTTTAAAGTTAGCTAGGAAATTCGTTGGAGAGTTAGTCTTATGATAGTTTTAAGAGAGAAATATCTTCAAAAAAAAATAATGATAGGAAGGACATCTTGAATGATTGAATTAAATTATGACTAATCTTATATTCTAAATTAATCAGCATTAATAATCAAGAAAATTGATAACATTAAATTTCATATTGGTTCTCAAACTTCTGAGAAGAACTAGAGCTTTAGCCAAATTGTTTGAATATTATAAAACATTGAAGACATAACAAAATAGCACTTGTCCTAGATTATATCTGAAAATGCCTCCACCAAAAAGACATTGGGTGCCTTTAAATTCCTTGTCAAAATTTAACTTGCCAAAATTATCACTCGGGGGCATTAAGAGGCCATTAACATTATGTTGTATTGATAAGGCAGGTTGAAGTTTTTTTTTCCAATTTATTTTATTTTAAAAGAATATAACAACTCTCTCATATGATTTTATTTAATGGAATTAAAATTTTACCCTAAAATACTTTTTAAATGAATGCCTTAACTTTAAGAGTTAAGATTTATTAAAAAGGTATAGGCTCATGAAGACTCTATCATTCCTTTCTTTTCATAAGATTTAGAAAATTAGAGATAGAGTCATAGTCCAAATAATTATAATTTGATCCCATCCCTCTTATATCTAATTAAATAAAACTTCTTAAATAGAACTTGCTATTATCTAAACTCTGTTAATTTTTTTAAAGAACCAAGAAAAAATTATCTAGAAAAAATTGTAATGAAAGAGAATGCAGTTGTAAATTTCAAAATTATTTTTACACAAAACGTTCTAGGAAGGCCCTTGATAATCAATCATTTAAAATCTGTAAAAAAGAGCTTTCTTCTTCATGATAAACCGTAAATTTAAAAATAGACCACGGTTTCAATAAAAAATAAAAAAATTCAACTGCAAGGATACTTATAGTTTAACAGAACTGGTATTGTTTTGCAAAACCATTTTGTATTAATCATCTTCTCCATATTTACTAAAACTAGTATCAATTTGGCCTTCATGCAGGCATTTAATCAAGGGCTTGGGGTTGATATACTTTGAACATATATTTGAATCCAACTGTTTGGCAATTTTATCTTCTGCGACTGATCGATGCACTCACCCATTCTTCATAATGATTCAAGCGTAGTGATTTAGGGGTTTGTTTATTAAAACGTTGGTTTATACAGACCATTCGACCTATTTTTCTGATACGCTGAGGCATTCTAACGGATTGCATTTAATTGTCTCAAGGTTAATTATCAATGGGACTCAACTATTTCCCTACTGAAAGTCTGCTTGTTTATGAGAAATTAATGGATGGATTCTGTCAAATGACAAGAAAACTGCGGCATTGTAAATTTTTATTTTTAAATTTTATAATTTATTGCTAGCTATGAAACCATTTTACAACAGGAATAAAAATGTGTTTTGTACCTCAGTTTACAATACAACATTGTAAATATACATTTGTTTTAAAGCCAAAGAATCACTTAATAAAACCCCCCAAATATTTTTTTAAAATTTCATTTCAATAATGAATAACATTTATACCTATACCTTACCATCAGATTTTAAAAAAAAAAATATGCAACATTAACAAGAAAATTTACGTAACTTAACTTGCCCATACTTTATTATTAATTCATATCAATCTTGAACTATGCATTACGGAAATAGGGTTACTGTAATTCCATGAAGTGGGTGGGTTTTATTTAGTTCTCATTTTATATATTAATTATTTGTCTTATTTGATAAGATGCGATTCACCTATATTTTATAATGATACAGAGGAAGTAAATATTTCAATAGCAACCATTCTAATGGATTTCAAAGTGTTTAATATTTTGATAGGAGATCAAATACTTTCTCAACATCTTCTAGGTCTATGATTTATAGGTTGAAGCTTTCACTCAAGCCTAATCTCAGAGGTTCCATAGCTTAAAATTATTTATTTCTTAACAGGACATTCATCTGTTTCCATCTACATAAAATGAGCATATATTTCAGACCACATAATGTATATTCCTTAAAAACCAGGAATGGAGTCAGAGGCTTTATTGGGTAATAATCACAAGCAATTTAACTCCTTCACTAGCATGTCAATTTCCAAATGAATTTACTACAACATGGTGTACAATAATACATATGTTCAGTTTTTAAGAAACTAAACACACAATCCTAAATCATGCTCATTTAATTATCCCCATATTTTCCATGTGATCTATAGGAAATAAACACAGCATAACAAGAATCTGGGATTCAACTCAGCCTATATGCAACACCAAATTGTTGCAACATAATAACTTCGATGAAACTTTGAAATTTTAATCTTAGCTTGAATTATTCTTGTAAAATCAATAAACGAGTTAAAACATGATCATGATAGGATACCGGTTGTGAGATGATCTGGTGAAATGGTCCACCTAATATCTCATAACGTTTGTACGGAGTTCATAGGATGAAACAAAGGAGTCCATGTCGTCAGACTATCCTCTGATGTGATGTGTTCTTTACGGAAATGACTCAGTCGAGTTAGGCGTTGTCATATAATTTGGCCGAACCTTTCCCCCTTTCTAATAATACATGGTCGATCTTGCACTATAAATTTTGTATCTTCTTTGAAGAGCTACCCCATATATATGAATGTATTTGGTTACTGATTTTTAAACCTACGGAGTTAATCACATTAAATCTGAGATGGTGTTACATGTTATAATTTGGCTCCAAAATTATTTGTTGCTGTATTTTCGTCTGTTTAAATTTAATTTTTTACAGGTTGTAACGTTAACTATCATTCTTTTTGTTCACTTCCATTCTTATCTTAATAGTTATGTGATTTCTCATCCCGTGTGGCCATTGTTCATCTTATTTGTATTTTATATATATATATGTTTTCTTTTGGACTTTTCTTGAACTCTTTTTATCTCTTTCGCCATTCAAATTAATTATCTAGCTACCATCTTCAAATTATTTATCTAGCTATCATCTTCCTTATGTTACTCGAAACCCACTTGTATGTTAAACATTTTCCAACCAGCGTAGCAATTCCTTCACCATAATACACATGTATTAAAAAATGAATATCCTTATTGTTTTTATTTAACATAATTTATAATGCACATACTTTTCAATATATGATTTATGCGGCCTTTTTTTTATTTTTATAAATTGTGATCCTCAATTTTATTTCCCACTTTCATCACGCCAATTATTATCTATAGCACTATCTCTTCATATTTGTACTACCAAGTCACATGATGCTAAGTATTCCAGTAGTTCATATACTACATTTTTGGTTGCACCTAAAGTGACCTTATTTCCAATCTCTTTATGGGATTTACTTTTATGGTTAATGTTCTTGTTGGAGCTCTAGCATCTAATGTATAGATTTAGATGACAACCCAATTAATACATAATCATGTATCTAGACCATAATAAGGTTAGGTGGGGGCATTGTATACTTTTCCTCTTCAAGAAACTTTATCTCTAAAGTTTATTTTTCATAAGAAATATGTTCACAGTTACATCATTTGACATTTGTAACATTTAAATATTTGATAACATCAATATAACATCTTGTTTATGTACTGAAAATAAGGAAAGAAACATATTTGAACATAATCATTAATTTCACACATATTTATCAAATCTCTTACTAATGAATACAAATTATAGGAGACTCATTTTTAAAACATTTTCATAATATATTAGTAGAGAAAAAGGCGTACAACAAGTGTTGTATTCACATGATATATAAAATATCTTAAGGAACCAAACTAAAATATATGAACTTGTGTAACATCAACAAACCTCAATGGAATATAAAATTTGGTTATCAAATCAAAGATGCAATCATACACTTATTCATATGGGATAACACATAATGTCTCATTTATTGCAATTAATTGGCATTAGCAATTGTTAGCATTCAACTCCTAGACTTGATCACCTTTCTTGGTAACTGAAGGATATGAGCAGGTAATAATTACACAATGCCTGAGACTTATCCCACTCTTGTGTTATCCATACATAGGTCTATTACATTTGGTATACCCAGGGAATTTGATCCATATCTTTCACACATGCAATTGTATACAAGGAGTATTGTGTGCACAATCATCGAAATGAGAAAACCCCACCTTTGGGAAAAAAGTTTTACTTCTTTTCCTAAATGCATTAAATTAATATACAAGGAGGGGAAAATATTTATCAATAAGGGGAATCACATCAATATAAGTGCACATAGGAAACTATCCATTTAATAATTTTCTTCTCCTTCACACATAATAAAAATTAACAAAAAGGAACATAGTTCGAGCTAACGTCCTTCATAAATAGGAAATTGCAGTAACCAAGTAACAATTGATCATTGTAGTAAAGAGATATCATAAAGAAAACATCCACATGGGGATATTGCATTAATTTATTTTTTATTGGTATATTTTGTTATTTTACAGTTATTGGATCAACCAATCACACATCACAACTACTCATTTACCAAAAATTATCATGCATGATTTCATAACAATTTAAATTCATGAAATTATTAAAATTTCAGTACCCACACAAAAAATTTAAAGTTTGGCACTAGATAAATTGGGCTTAACATGAATACCAAGTCTTCTAAATGTTTCACTTGAATTTTTTTTTGACAGACTAGAGAAATCAAGCACCATTCACACCTCAAGTGCACATCCATGTGCAAATTATCCATTTTGTCATATATTTTAGAATCATATTGTGTATTGGTTATCATTTGATGAGATGAATAGATATTTTCTAGGGGATAATATTAAATTTATATCCCATAATCTCAAAGAGCATATATTTTTCACACTAGAGATCTGGAACTTCAAAGCTGGTAGGGACCAAGGGCCAATTAGGGGAAAATTCTCCATTTTGAAATATGTTTCACATATAGACTCACTTTTGCTTCTCATTTGATGAGTTGAAGTGATATTGTTATCAGTTAAAATTTGTTTCAAATCATAGATTCCCAAAGATCATTTATTTTTTCTACTAGAGAACTAAAACATTGAACACAATAGGGACCAAGGGCTAACTAGGTGAAAATCTCTATTTTTTCATAGATTTCACATCCAAAATCTATTTTGGTTCTCATTTGATGTGTTGGAAATATATTCCATAAGGATAATTTGTTATTCAAATATTATATCCCCAAACATCAAATATTTTTCATACAAGAGATCCAAAACATTAGATCCTAGAAGGAACAATAGGTTAGTGGAGTGCAATTTCTCTATTTTTCTATATCTTTCACATTTGGAGTCCATTTTGGTTCTAGTTTGTATGTTGGAAAGATATTGACTCAAATATCATCTTTTATTGAGAAATTTGAGGGCAAAATTCATGGATTTTTTATACTATATATCTAGAACTTTAGAGCCTAGTATCACCAAGGGCCAACCAGGTGTAAATTATTCATTTTGACATATATTTTACATCTAATTTTTTTTGTTTTATTTAGACTTATTTGAAAATTATTGTCTAAAACATGATATTTTTCATAGGCAATAGGAGCCCAAAATCATGTATTTTGTGTAAAATTTAATTGAATAAATTGAATTATAAAGGTAGAGATATGGATCTTGTAACGTCATCTAGCCCAATCCCATGCCACATCGAGCATGCCAGATGCACCAAGAGAATCTAACCTGACCCCATGGGCACACCAATGAATTCAAACATTTCAAGGGAATCCCACTAGAACACATGGGTGCATTGGATGCATTAGACATGATGACACTCAAGGAGGAAAAGTTAACATCTTATTTTGGCCATAAATTTTATGTTCAAACATAATTTTGATTCTTGTTCGATGTGTTGGAAAGGTATTGAAAGGATATATTAAATGATGTAAAATATTTGATTATTTTAAAAAAAATTGGCTTAAAAATAAATAGGGATGATTGTTATTTTGATGGTAAATCATAGGGCATGCTAGAAACAAATTCTCTAGTTGGCCATTTCTTTCACATCCAAAATATGTTTTGGCTTCCATTTGAAGCATTCAAAAGGTATTAAAAAATGTATCCATTTATTTAGATAATTTTATCCTTAAATACTTTTTAATAAAATTTAATTTTCATATTTTTTACAAATTTCTATTTATAGAACCACATTTTATATGTTATGGTGTGTTACATACTATTTATAGACTATATCACCTAATAGACAAAGCTCAATCAGTCTGCATGGTGATTTATTTGAGTCACTATATAAAAATAAAAGTAAAATAGTAGATGAAAAAAATGATAATATGAAAGTTCAAAATGAGAATATGAAATGTCATTTCATCCTCCTATGTGTTATAAATAAGAGAGATGACAATTGTAAAGGGTTCTTCTTTCTTTCAAGCTCTTGGGGTAGAGTTGCCTACAACTTTCTATAAGATATGTAATTATAAACTTAGGAAATGTAATGTAATCAATATTATGATATCAATCTCTATATTTTTTATTTTTGGTGTTATTTGTTTGTCAATTATATACTTCTATTCATGTATAGAGAATCCATTAAAATTATGCATTTTTCTAAGTTGTGTATAACTCAAGGTGTTTCCATAATTTGTGTTGTAACCTTACATAGATGATCCATACCAAGTGTACTCAGTCCATGTTTGAGGAGACTTTATGCTTCCATCCAAGCCTTTCCTTCACATTACATTTGTTGACCTTGTGCCCATTTTTTCATGTAAGGAAGAATTTTCATCACTTTCATTTAATTTTGAGTTATTCTAATGGTCTATGTATTCATTTTTCCATGGGTTTTCCACCTCCATCCTCATCCATAATTCTCATTTTATACCCTATCCCAAGTTTTTTTTTCTTTTTCTGCTTTCTAATTAAAAGTACTGAAAATCCAAAAAATACACATATCCTACGAGGGAGATGTCTCTCACAAACATAAAATACAATCACCATAGCATTGGTGATTTATCCATTTACTATAATTGTTTTTATTATTTTCATTAGATGAATCACAAAACAAAAAAATTATAAAGTGACCTAAATTTATACTGGCATTGTTTTAAGACTCTATTAGGAATCGAAAGGTGCCTTTGATCTTTATAATTTGAATGGAATATTCCCCTTTCAAAAGAAGGTAGGCAAAAAAAATATTTAAATAGGTAGTTAGGTAGTTGGGCCATAATAGTCACGATATACATTTATTATAAAATATAATTGAAATGATAAATGAACATGATCATAAGGTAAACATATACTTAAAACTAATTCATAGTAGCATGATCATGTAACCTAAGTAATATTCTACTTCCCCATAAAAATATATATCTAAGCTTAGTTAAGAATAACTAAATCTAAGCTTGTCAGCTATGGATATATACAGATAATACAACAAGTTTGCCTGGCAAGGAATAAGGATGTAACACCCTTCCCCCTAAAGATAGTCATCACCCCCGATGACTCTTACTCAAACATAAGTTTTGAATTAAAATAATATTTAGCAAATAAATAACATGATATGCAATATCTAATTAAGTAAATAAATGAAAAATTACTGGTATAACTCACTATAGTTCCTTCAAGTTGTACTCTTTATGGTGTATTAGTCCCATAAGACCTTACTCAATGACATCTCCTTATTAAGAAAACATGGTTTGAAAATAATAATTACTCTTATTAATTCTATCATGACCACCCTGGGATCCAAAACCATAGAGAGAAGCCTATATACCATAGGACTAATGACTTATGTTACATTGAAGGGTCTCACATATCTCAATGAAAATTTCACTGACTTCTCAAAAGCACATAAGATCATCATACAAGCCAAAATAAATGACCAAGGAGAGTTAAACAAAATCTTCTATCCCTCAGTACATATCTCTATCCTATAAGTGTTTTTTCTCATTATGGATAAAAGTATTTAGGGAACCTGATAAGAATAATGTGTACAAGCTAATACTATCGCTACTACATGTAGCTCTTGATAAGTATAACATGTCAATATTGGTACTATTCCATAGAGTTCCTAACAAGTATGATGATGAATAACAATTGGAAGTACTTTATTGCCAATGTATACCAAAATCATGGAATATCATCCAAAGTATAACTACGTATGGCCATGTGATTGAATTTGACATGTTTTGCCTATCAAATCCTAGATTTAATAAGTTCGTCTATCAGATCCAACTCAATAACAATTGAGTCAATGTGAGGCTAAGTAGGATACCATCCTATTACTTAGAAATTATGTTCCCAATTCATCAATCTTACCTTAGGTCTCCATGACCTAATGATCTACACATGTGCACAATGTCCAACGAATCACAATTCTATGCTAACATATCACATAAAATGTTTTTACATGCTAAATGTTTATAGATGTATCACCATACATATAAAAGAGATTATATAATCAATCCATAATTATATTAAGTTTCCAAAAGCCAACATATCTAATATCATATGTCACATCTTAACTTATTCTATTATATTCATGGTTAAGAGGAAATAATGTCAAATTTTAACATAACATACAAAGGCCAAGGGTCACACTTCCTTTAAAACCTATAAAGGATCAAGTCAAACAATATTTCTCAACTTGCTAAGCTAGAATGCAACAAATTACAAGTTTATGGCAACCCCTAGATGGACAATATATTCAACACATCTTATACCCTACTCATTCATAATGAAAGGTAAAAAGTAACTCTTCAAATCAACATGCTTTAAGTAAAAGATAAAAATATCAATCTAATCATGGATATATAATATTATACTAATTAAAATCAACTTATAATATTTAATTCATAAATAAAAATTTTCCACTCCTCAAGATCTTAATCACAAGTTAGATAAAGTAGTGACTCTAAAGATTCATAACTTAAAATTAGAGAACTATCATGTCATCAACTTACATACCTTCACCAGATAAAGGAAAAGGCAGTAACTCAATGTTGCCAAAATAGTTCATGCTTACCAAATCTGTAAGTATGGTATCTTAATCTATTTCCTCAATTGGAAGAAATAAATTACTAACCAAAAATATGTATCTGTCCATCCAATCTAACAACTTATTTCTCAATAAAAGTATAAAACATTCTCCCACCAACTTCAAGTGAGTATGGTCAAAAAATATTCAAAAACAAATTCCTATTTAAGACAAATGTTAGAGGTACAATCACTGAGAGGGGGGTGGGTGAATTAGTGAGCCCAAATAATCCAACTTCAACTTCAATCCTTTCAAAAAATTAAGCAAATACCACAAGCATTAATGAAGCATACACATCACTCATAACAATGAATAAGAGAGACAATGCAAGAACAAACACATAACACATGACATATGTGAGAAACCCTTTTGGGGGAGAAAAGCCACTAAAACTTGAAATTAGACTACAATCCTATAATAACAAGAACCAATTTAGACCAATTTCAACTGATCAAGGAACTACCATCCCTTATTTGGTAAGACTACAATCCCACAAGGTGATGCAACACCTGTCTAGTTGAGCTACCACAATAACTAGACCATTATCATGTTTTACCTTGCAAAGATGACGCAACCCCCTAGATGTTCAGATTTCAAAAAAAATCTTATAAATAAAACACCTCCTAAAAAATGATTGAATACCAATCTGATGGTGATACAAATTATATCAGCTTTATTTAAATTTATACACTCAATGCATCCAAAGCCACATTTTAGATGACTCTTCAATCTTCACTCATCCTCAACATGCAAGAAAAATATTCTGACATCAGAAACATGACCGACAGGTCATACACACTATCCTCAATATTATCTTCTCATTAAATCATCTACTAGGTACTCTGCCTCTCCTTCTCTCCACAACTCTCACAAACATGCTCCTCATACAAGTCTCTCCCAAATCTAGAAACCATTAACTTTGGTTTCACTATTTAGAGAACATTCATAACCATCATGTTCTTGGTTGTCCAATAGGCATACCTTAACTTTTAATGAATATATAACATTGAGACACATCTGAATTCCATCCACATAGGTTGGCCATAGCATCTATGAGTCACCCTTAAGTAGATACACTTTTCAATAAGGTACTTGTAGCTCTTATATGTCTCATGAAGACCTATTCACCCATTCAGCACTTCATCGAGTAAAAAAATATCATATGACCACTTAATGTTTCATATTTACAATCCATATGACCCTTTTGACATTATCAAATGCTTACATTCATCATTTCACTCTTTTGTGGAAGCTCAATCAACTCAAAAAATAGCCTTGTTCATAAAGACACCATGAACAAACACACAATCAGCTTCTCAAGCTTTGTTCATACTCAAGATATATTGATCACAACTCTAAAATTCATACATATGATCCAAATGGAGTATAAAATACTCTCTAATATCTAATTCATCATGAAATAATGAAATAACATTAACACAAGCTCAATTACCCTTCTCGAGTTACTTGCAAACCATGCACAAACACACAATCAACTTTAAACCTTTATAAATTTGATTGTACACACATTTAGATCCTTAAATAAATATTTTTATATGGACCTTAGGATACTCTTCATGTTTTCTCTCTACACCATGAGTAAATTCTACATAGATCAAAAGATATGGATAAAATACAAAGAAATGTATTTCCTTTGTTAAATTCAAATAGTCAAAAGCAAACGGTCATAGTTAAACCTTAGACACTATTCTTGTATCCCATGTTCTCACATCTTCAAATTGACCATTCACCATAAATATTATTTGATATTTAACTCATAGTTCACCAATTCCCAAATGTTGAACCTCTAATAGTTGACCTCATCTTGTGTAATCTGGCAACTTTGACCCAACACACATCGTCGATCTCTACAGGATTATCCTTGATTTAACAATGTTAGACAACTATCACTTTGACCTCTTAAATTTAATGTGAGCCATTGATATTGACTAATATTAATACCTACTCATTGTGGATCCTTGGAATAAGCTCAATCTTTATCTCTTCCAAATATTAAGCATCGAACACTTGGTACCATCTCACAACAACCTAACATTTTGGAACAAATACGCTCCATCGATCCCATAGACATGACTAAATATTTATCTATATTAAACATTATACATTTTTAACTCATTTGGCTCAATATGTGCCATTTATCCTGATTAATATGAACACCCACTCATCGTTAGATCTTAGAAGTAGTAAGGTCTTTATCTCTACCTATCATTAAACAATTGTCACTTTGACCTCTTTGACTCAATACACATCATTAGATCAATTTGTATGATTGCCCATGAATATTTAGATCTTTATTTTGTCCTAATATTTGACATCATGTAAAATAGACTAAGTGTGGGGATCATTTCTATCTTCCTACAAGGCCAACTTTGCACAATCATATCTTTTACCTCGCTCACTTACATGTTCTAAAATTTGGACCATATGTTCTCCTTTAAAAAAGGAATCCAACAATGTATAAATCATATCCTATAACCTTCATGAATTTTAGATATAAAACTATTAATATTCTCACTTGATTTTTTCTACCATAGAGCCAACAATGTCAAGAATTGCCTAGAAGGCCAAGCTTGCATGTGCATATCTTTTGATGCACTTCATTGTATGATCTAAAATTTAGCACAAATAAAAAAGACATAAAATAAACAAAACCATATTATCATATTGTTCCAAAATATCCACACATGTGGTATATGGAATCACCAAATTGCTTACTTATCTCTTTCTTGCCTCATGCAAATTTCGCTAGTTATGGAAAAACACTGTCAAACTACTTGGGAGCCCAACTTTGCACTTGCATATATTATGTTTCACTTCATCACATGACCTAAAATTTATGACATAAAAACTAGGCATAAATGTGATCATAACCATATGACCAACCCCTTGACTCATCCACATGTGGCAATGGTGATGTTAGTAATCTTCCTACTCAGATTTTCTACCATTGGAACTAAAATGTCTAGATGAAAACTATGGATTACCAAATGAGTTTTACTTATGAACACAAGAACCCAATGCATCCTTAACCTTTTATATGACCCATTACACATCCTTAAACCACCATACTCATCCTTGAACATTCTTAACCATGCAAACTCTAAATATCAGCCATGCTTTCTTCAAGCATACTAGGACAAGCACATTTCACACATTGCCATTATCACTCAGACTATCAAGCCACTTCATCCACTCACATGGACACATTTATAACATCATTTAAAACTCTCCAAAAATATCCCACTTTGTCATTGATCTCAACACCCATCATGAAACAACATACAACTCACCTTCCTTATCTCTCTTTAAGCATTCTCACAATATGAATCTTCTCCCCCTTTCACACAATGAAAAATTGGGAACCAACTGATCCTAAGGACTTAAAAGGACTACATATATATATATAAACCTTAAAAAGATGATACAAACCCCCCCTTACCTTGAGCTTACCTCTTCTTACCTTGACAAATTCCTCTTACTCTAGCCAACATTCTCTTCAACCAAACACTACAACCAAAGAAGATAGAAAATATATATATATATATATATATATATATATATATATAAACCTTAAAAAGATGATACAAACCCCCCCTTACCTTGAGCTTACCTCTTCTTACCTTGACAAATTCCTCTTACTCTAGCCAACATTCTCTTCAACCAAACACTACAACCAAAGAAGATAGAACATACAAAACACTAAAATCGGATGGAACTCACCAAGATACATCTGAGAGGGACTCCACCTAATATTTTTGAGCCATTACATCACTTTAACATCTTCAAATCTCCTTACACCATGAAGAACCACCACACAGGCTCACAATCCTTCTATCTCAAGAAACCATAAGAACCTTCAATAAAACTTCATGTCACTAAAAAAAACATTCTCTAAACCAACCTAAGAATTCTCCTATAAAGACTCACACCTTTCTCTTTTGGAGAAACTAATCAAGAATCACTCTTCTTCATACTAGGCCTATTTAGCCTCCTTGTATCCATATGTGGAACTTGGAAAGCCAAAAACTTCATTTATATAGTACTCTTATATTCCCCCTTAAGCATACCAATTTTCTTCTCTAGGCTCATCATCTTCTACATATTTCCTTAACAAACCTACTAGCTAATTATGCCTCCATCTTGACAAAAAACATGAATAAATTAAAAACCACAAATGTTCAAATCTATATGAATCTTGATTTGACAACCCATTTGGCCTATTTAACCTATTAAGAAACTTCAAATATCAACTCATAAGGAAAACCAATTTTCTAACATAGCCCAAAACCATAGAATCTCAAAATAAGTGGAGTCAAAAAAACTCTTTCTAGTCAATGCACTCTTATCAAACTTCTTGTAAACTTGGAGACAACCATCACACACTTCTAGACCAAAAATTGATCCTGCATACCTTTAGGAAAATTGACTTCCTATAACCCATTTTAGGCCTAATTGCCATTAAACCAAATACAGAGAAAATTGAGAGCACTAAAAAATATTCAATTGGCACAAATAGGACTATCAAAACACAAAAATGACTGGAACACATCACAAAAAGTGCATAAACCTTTTCTAGCGTCAAACTCTTCTTGACACTTCATCAATCTCATTATGCCACTTAGAAACACTCATTCTGACCCTGTACTATAAGTCCTTCACAAATATCTATAACAAACTCATGAACTTGTTGTTCCCCCTTAAGAAAATACATTATCAAATTGGAATTATGATCCTAAGTACAAAAAATTACTTCTCCACAAGAAATATGTCTTTTAAGATATGGGCAGAGATACCCTACTTGATAATGTCCTAGAATAATGTGAAATTAGTAGTTGCACACAAATCCTCATATTCCTTTTCAACCTTGGTCATCTGATACTTGTAGTCCATTTTTTATTAGGATTAAGAGAAGAAACATGCTCAACCACTATAGTATTATCCTCCACTTCTATGATTGGATTGAAAATATATGGAGACAACATAGATTCATGACATACCTTTTCTTCTATAGAATCTTCCTTTCAACTTAGAATCTCATCACTAGAAATTGACAATTGATGTTGTTTGAATGATACTTGTTCAGAAAAAATAGGATGTTCACTTGGATCCATACTCACCTAAGAACAAGCCTCAACTTTTATCTTGATATTATCTTTGAACTTGATCTCTTCATTCTCAACATGAGCAGACAATGAGATCTCTTGGTACTTTTCAACTTTTGTAGCTTTCTCCAACAAACCAAATAGATTACTTAGAATTGTAGCTTGATCATGACTTACACATACCACCTTTGGTCTACATGAGTTAACTTGTCTTCTTTGTTGCACTTTAGGAGCCTGATTAAATCTATTCTAACTTGTTGGCCTTTGCTTGTAGAATCTAGCAATGTGACCTCTTTGTTCACAGTTGTGGCAAACCATACTCAACTATGGAAACGTAGTTTATCTTACCTTATTTGGACATAATCTTGAAATGTATCCTATGTCATGACAAATGAAAAAACCTCATCTTTTTTAAGAGGAATCACATTGTCTACCCTTATGTGATAATGGTTTGCAAAGTGTCCCACATCAAGATAGTTGAAGAACTTAACTTTGTTCACACCTTTTGACTGATGAAGCCCATCATTGCTCCATGAAAACTCATTTCTAAATTGTCTTTTCCACTCTCTAGTTTTATGCCCAAATTGATTACATGTGAAATAGTAACAATTGAAAAATGCATATCTAATGGCATTTGACTGTCTGATATAATTTGTCTTAATTCTACAAGCACATTCATTCCTTATCAAATGATTTATCTTCAAAGTATGATTGTCCTTGTTCACATTATTCTTCATCTTGTCTTGAATTACATTCTTTTGTTCTTATTCATATCTAATACTAGTTCTATCACTAGCATGCTTTTGACCATTCAAAATATTGTCTAGATTAGTTGAGCTCTTTCAAAATCTCATAAATGACTTCACCCTACTAGATGTCTTCTTTAACTCAGATTTCAATGACTCATTTTCAATTACATGCCTTGAAAATTCATCTTCTTTGGCTTTTAGACTTGTAGACATAATTTATAATTAACAACTGATATGCTTGACTATATCTTCATGATCCTTAGTGTATTCAATCATTCTTGCTTCGAACACACTAACTTTATCCTCATAGTCCTTGTGTTTATATTTCATCTATTTATTGACCTTCTTCTCAATCTTCAGTTCTTCAAGAGCATTTATCAATTTAGTCTCATAGTCCACCTCATCTTCATCATCATCTGAATCACTCTAAATAGATTCTTCTTGATGTGAGTAACTTCCTTCCTTATCTATGAATAGAGATTCATTTTTTATAGGACCATCATATTCATGATCATATTCAGAGTCACTATCTTCACTCTCATCTGATGAGCTCCAATATTCTTTTGTGTCGAGAATCCTCTTATTCTTGAAGGACCTCTTCTTGTTATAATTTTTGAATCCTTTCTTATTTTATGTCTTCTTGTTTTCATCTTGGCTTTCACCATGATCTTCATCATCATTCTTCTCATGCTTATGAGGTCACATACAAGAAAAATGTCCTATCTCTCCATAGTTGAAACATTTGAAGGGTAGTTTACCCTTATACTTCCTTGAGCTTGTGTTCAATTTTTTAGTAATTATAGCAATTAGTTCATCCTCATCTATATCATAAATGTCATCCTCTATGGGTTTCTTACCTTAGAACTTATTCATTGACTTCATTTGTATCTTGAATGTTTCTTCCTTCTTTGGTGCTATACAATCATTTAGTCTCATCTCATAAGTAATAAGGGTGTCATGCAATTGATCCATCTTCAAATAAGTATGATCATGAATTTCTCATATAACAAATACTTTTGGATCAAAATTGAGGGATATAGACCTTAATACCTTTTGAAATACAATAGCCTCTTCAAGGTTCTCTCCAAGACCTCTGATGATGTTCACAATCTCATCAACTCTCTAAGAAAGGATACAAAAAAATCTTCTTCCTTCATCTTGAGACATTCAAATTGCCTTCTGTGAGTCTGCAATTTAGCAAGTTTGACCTTTGTATCTCTTTCATGAATGATCTACATTTTGTCCCATATATTT
Source organism: Torreya grandis (assembly GCA_037957365.1). Lineage (NCBI taxonomy): Eukaryota > Viridiplantae > Streptophyta > Pinopsida > Cupressales > Taxaceae > Torreya > Torreya grandis. The sequence continues at coordinate 2,237,605 of JARHVA010002206.1, forward strand.
TAAGAATATTTATAATGGATTACATTGGTGATTTTAGTCTCTATAAGACCACAATTGATGGCATTTATTGCCATATAATTATTCTCAAATAATGTCTTATCTTCAGCACTAGATGGAGGAATATTAGGAGCAACATAACCATATATAACAAATTATCATACATGAAACCCTAGGGACATAATGTATGTCCTCATCCTTGCACTCCAAAAAACATAATTGGATCTACTGAATATTAGTGCTTTATTAGTAGATAAACCTCTTTGATGATTATTCATATTATACCTTAGATCACCTTCAAATTGTCAAGCTTTTATCAAAAGACTTGCACTGATACCAATTTTTACAAGTACAATCACTGAGAGAGGGGGGGTGAATCAGTGAGCCCAAATAATCCAACTTCAATTTCAATCCTTACAAGCACTTAATTAGATACCACAAGAATTCATGAAGCATACACATCATTCATAACAATGAGCAAGAGAGACAATGCAAGATATGGCACATAACACATGACATATATTGGAAACCCTCTTAGGAGAGAAAACTCACTAGAACCTACAATTGGACTACTATCCTATAATGACAAGAACCAATTTATATAATCTAAAACTGATGAAGGAACTACCATCCCTTATTTAGTGAGACTACAATCCCACAAAGTACTACAACATCTATCTACCTAAACTACCATAATAACTAGACCTTTAGCAATTTTCACCTTACAAGGAGGCTGCAACCCCCTAGATGTTGAGCTGCAACAAAAAAACCTATGAAAACAACATATCATGAAAACTAATTTCAAGCTAATCTGATGTAGATATAAATTATATCAGATTTATTTAACTCTACACACTCAATGTATCTAAATCTACCTTTTAGATCACTCTTCATTCTTTGCTCATCCTCAACATGCAAGAACACAATTCTAAAATCATAAACATGACCTAAAGGTCATACACACTATCCCAAATTGGATCTTCTCATCAACTCATATACTAGGCACTCTACCTCTCCTTTGCTCCATAACTCTCGTAAGCATGCTCCTCTTACAAGTCTCTCCCAAATCTAGAAACCATCAACTTTGGTTTCACTATTTATAGAACATTATTGATCATCACCATCTTGGTCACCCAATAGGCATAATTTAACCCTAAATTCATTGATCACATTGAGACAAAACTCAATTGTATCCACATAGATTGTCCATATCATCTATGGGTCACCCTTAAGTAGCTACACCTTTCAATTAAACACATATAGCTCTTATAGGTGTTATGAAGACCTATTTACCCATTTAGCACTTCATCAAGCAAAAACATATTATAGTACCGCTTAAAATTTCATAGGTACAATCCATGCAAACCCTTTGACATTATCAAATGCTTATATTCATCATTTCACTCTTATGTATAAGCTGAATCAACTCAAAAAATAGCCTTGTTCATAAGGACACTATGAATGAACACACATTCAACTTATTAAGATTTGTTCATACTCAATATAGATTTATCACACCTCCAAAATTCATGAATATTATCCTCATTGAGTCTAAAATACTCTCCAATATATAATCCATCATGAAACATCAAAATAGCATCAACATAAGCTCAATTACCCTTCTTAGGTTACTTGCAGAGCATGCACAAACACACAATCAACTATGACCCTTCACAAATTTGATTGTAAACACTTTAATATATTCAAATTTATATTTACATATGTTCCTTTTAGTTATCTACAAGCTCACTTTATACACCATGTGCAAATTTTGCCTAGATCGAAAGATATGGTGAAAATACAAAGCACTAGTTTTTTCTTTGTTAAATTCAAATATTCAAATGCAAATGGTCACAGCTAAAAATGAAGCACTATGATCCTATCTCATTTCCTCACATATTCATATTGATCATGCACCATTGATATTCTTTGATCTTTAACTTTTAGTGTGCCAATGGTCAAATGTTAAACCTTTACTAGTTGACCTCATCTCTTGTTATTAGGTAACCTTAACCTAACATGCATCATTGATATTTGTAGGATTGTCCTTGCTTTAATAATGATATAAAAATATCACTTTGTCCTATTTATTTTAATGCACACCTTTGATCTCAATCAGTATGAACACCCACTCACTGTTGATCCTTGGAAGAAGCTTGATCTTTACCTCTGCTCAACATTAAGCATCGAGCACTTGACACCATCTTGTAGCATCCTAACATCTTGGAATAAATACACTATATCAATATCCTATACATAGATTGATAATTTTATATGTTAAACATTGAACACTTTGAACTCATTTCTCTTAATACACATCATTGATATTTATTAGTACGAACACCTGCTTGACATCAAATAATAGAAGTATCTTGGTCTTTACCTCTACCTATCATCAAATAACTATCACTTTGATCTCTTTGACTCAATACATGTCATTAAATCAATCTGTACAATTAATCAAGAAGTATTGGATCTTAACTTGGTCCTAATATTCAACATCATGCAAAATAGACTAAGTATGGGGACCATTGCTATCTGCCTAAAAGGCCAACTTTTCACAGTCATATCTTTTACCTTGCTCATCGGCATATTCTAAAAGATGAACAATATGTTATCCTTTCAAAGAGGAATCCAACCATATATAAATTAGTTCTTGAAACCTTCATGTGTGAAAATATAACACCATTAATCTTCTCACTCATATTTTTCCTCCATAGAGCCAATAATGTCAAGAATTGCCTAGAAAGGCAACTTTGCATATAAATATATTTTGACACACTTCATCGTATTATCTAAAATTTAATGAAAGTCAACTAGGCACAAAATTAAACAAACCCATATGATCATATTTTTTTGAAACGTCCACATGTGTGAGATATGCCATCACCAAATTGCTTACTCACCTTTTTCTTGCCTCATTTAAATTTGGCTAAGTATGGGAAAATACTATCAAACTACCTGGGAGCCTAACTTTGCAGTTTTGTATCTTATGTTGTGCTTTGATACATGAATTTAAATTTATTACATAGAAACTAGGCAAAATTTTTATCATAACCATATGACCAACTCCCCCTGAATCATTCACATGTAGTAATGGTGGTGTCAGCAAATTGCCTACTTAGATTTTCTACCATTGGAACCAAAATATCTATATGAAAAATATGGACTACCATATCAATTCAAATTATACACATAATCACCTAATGCATCCTTGAACTTTGATAATACCCCTTCCACATCTCTAAATCACCATACTCATCCTTGAACATCCTTAACCATGCCAACTCTATAGATCAACCAAGCCTTCTTCAAGCATACTAGGAAAAACATATTGCACACTTTTTTATTGTCACTCAGAATATCAAGGAACTTCATGCACTCACCTAGAAAACTTTATAACATCACTAAAAACTATATAACAATCTACCCCTTTGTCATTTATGTCAACACCAATCATGAAATAACATACAGTTCATCTTCCTTCTCTATCTTCAAGCATTCTCCCAATATGAATCTTCTCCCCCTTTAACACAATCAAAAAGTGGTAACTAACTGATCCTAAGGATATTAAAACAAAAACAATAGAATAAAGTCACATTAAAAAGATGATACAAAATCCCCCTTACCTTGATCATACCTCTTCTTGACTTGATAACTTCCTCTTGCTCCATACAAACATTCTCTTCAACCAAGCACTGCAACCAATGAAGATACAACACAAAAAACACTAAAATATGATGGAAATCACCAAGAGACATTTTAGAGGGACTCCCCTTAAAATTTTTGATCCATTTCATCACTTGATCATCTTCAGATCTCTATACACCATAAACAACCACCACACATGCTTATAAGCCTTCTATCTTAAGCAACCATAAGAAAAATCAACAAAACTTCATGCCACTCACCAAATAGAAACATGATCTAAACCAACCTAAGAACCCTCCTATAAACACTTATGCCTTTATCTTTTTGATAAACTAATCAAAAAGCACTCTTCTTCACACTAGGCTTCTTTAGCCTCCTTGTAGCCTTGTCTGGAACTTCCATATCCCATAATTTTTAGTATACACACTATAAATACCTAAAAATTCATTTATAGATAACTCTTATATGCCCATTCAATAACACCAATTTTCATCTCTAGGATCATCTTCTACAACATACTTCCTTCACAAACCTACTAGCTAATTAAGCCTCGAGCTTGATGAAAACATGAATAAATTGAAAACCACAAACCTTGAAATATTTGGGAATCTTTATTTTAAAACCCATTTTTCTCGCTCAGCCTATTAAAAAGCCTTATATCTTAAATCTTAAGGCAAACCACATTTTTAGAAGAGCCCAAAACCTTAGAATCTCAAAACAAACAGAGTCAACAAACCTCCTTCTATTCAATGCACACTTTTGAAACTTATTTTACACCGAGGGATAACCATCACACACTTTTGGACAAAAAATTTGGCCTCCATACCATTGGTAACATTGAATTCTTATAACCCATTTTAGGCCTACTTGCCATTAAGACAAATACTGAGAAAACTAAGAGCACTAAAAATGTTCAATTGGCACAAATAGGATTATCAAGACACAAAACTACTTGGAACACATAAAAAATAAGTACACAAATGTTTCTAAGAATCAAAATATTCATAACATTACATTAATCTCATTAGGCGACCTAGAAACACTCATTTTGACCCTGTACTATAGCTCCTTCACAAATATCTAGAACAAACTCATGAACTTGTTGCTCCCCCTTAACCAAAAACATTATCTGATTCACATTATGATCCTAAGTACATAAAATTCCTTCCACAAAATAAATATGTCTCCTAAGAAGCATAGGAAGAGACACCCTACATTGTAATATCCTAAAAAATGTGAAATCAAGATTTGCCGACAACTCCTCGTATTCCTTTTCCTCCTTGGTCATCTGATACTTGTAGTTATTATTTTTCTTAGTCTTAAGAGAAGAAACATGCTAAACCACTAAATCATTCTCCTTCTCTTCTATAATTGGATTGAGAATATATGGAGACAACATAGATTCATGACATACCTTTTCATCTATACAATCTTCCTTGTAGCTTGGCATCTCATCACTAGATACTGACAATTGATTTTATTTAAATGATACTTGATTAGAAACATTAGGATGTTCATTTACATCCATGCTCACCTAAAACCTATCCTCAACCTGCACCTTGATCTTCTCTTTTAACTTGGTCTCTTCATTCTCGACATGATTGGACAATGAGACCTTTTGGTACTTTTCAACTTTTGTAACTTTCTCCACCATATAAAATAGATTACTTGGACCTATAGATTCAACATGAATTAAACTTACCACCTTTGGTCTCCATAAGTTATGTTGCCTTCTTTCTTTCACTCTACCCCTCCTTTTCTCCACAAATCTCATAAGCATACTCCTTTTACAAGTCTCTCCCAAATCTAGAAACCATCAACTTTGGTTTCACTATTCATAGAACATTCATCATCATCACCATATTGGTCAGCCAATAGGCATACCTTAAACCTTAAGTAATCTATCACATTGAGAAAAAACTCAATTCCATCCACATAGGTTGATCACATCATCTATGGGTCACCCTTTAGAAGCTACACCTTTCAATTAGGCACTTATAGCTCATATAGGTCTCATGAAGACCTATTCAACCATTTATCCCTTCATCAAGCTAAACAAGATCATATGACCACTTAAAATTTCATATGCCCACTCCATATGACCCCTTTGACATTCTCAAATGCTTATAATCATCATTTCACTCTTATGTGCAATCTCAATCAACTCAAACAATAACCTTGTTCATAAGGACACCATGAATGAACACGCAATTAACTTATTAAGCTTTATTAATACTCAATATAGATTTATCACACATCTAAAATTCAAATATATGATCTTCATTGAGTCTACAATACTCTCCAGTAGCTAAGCCATCATGAAACATCAAAACAACATCAACACAAGCACAATTACCCTTATCGGGTTACTTGCAGGGCATTCATGAACACATAGTCAACTTTAACCCTTCATAATTTGACTTTACACACTTTAATATATACAAATATATATTTATATATTTTCCATGTATTTATCTACAAGTTCACTTTTTACACCATGAGTAAATTCTGCATAGATTGAAAAATATGGCAAAAATATAAAGCACTGGTATTTTATTTATTAAATTCAAATATTCAAATTCAAATGGTCAGAGTTAAACCTCAAACACTATGTTACCATCTCATGTCCTCACATATTCATATTGATCATGTACCTTTAATACTCTTTGATATTTAACTCATAGTGTGCCAATGCTCAAACGTTAAACCTCATAACAACTTTGACCCAATGTGCATCATCGATCTTTGTAGGATTGTCCTTAATTTAAAAATTCTAGACAACTATCACTTTGACCTCTTGAATTTAATGTGTATCATTTATATCAATCAGTATGAACACCCACTCATTGTTTATTCTTGTAAGAAGATTGATCTTTATCTCTACTCAATATTAAGCATCGAACACTTGGTACCATTTCGCAACATCCTGACATCTTGGAAGAAATACACTTGGTCTATCTCATATACATATATCTATTTTTATCTATGTTAAACATTGAAAACTTTAAACTCATTTCTCTCAATACACATCATTGATCATGATTAGTAAGAACATCCACTTAACATTAGATATTAGAATTAGCTTGATATTTACCTCTCCCTATTTTTATAAACCAATCACTTTTACCTCTTTCAATCGATACATGTCACTAGATCAATCTGTATGATCACCCATGATTTTTTGGATCTTAATTTGGCATTTATATTTAACATTGTACAAAATTTACTAAGTATGGGGACCATTACTATCTACCTGGAAGGCCAAATTTGCGCACTTATATCATTTACCTCTCTCGCTTATAGGTTTTAAAATTTGTACCATATGTTCTCCTTTGAAAGAGGAATCAAACAATGTATAAATAATATCTTAAAACCTTCATGTGTATGAGAAATAACACCATTAATTTGCTCACTCAAATTTTCTGTCACAGAGCCAATAATGTCAAGAATTGCTTAGAAGGCTAACTTTACGCATGCATATCTTTTCACACGCTTCATCGTATGATCTCATATTTAATGAAAATAAAGTAGGAAAAAAAGTGAAAAAACCCATATGATCATCTTGTTTTGATATTTACACATGTTTGAGATATGCCATCACCAAACTACTTACTTGACTCTTTCTTGCCTCATGAAAATTTGGGTAAGTATTGGAAAACACTGTCAAACTACCTTGGAGCCCAACTTTGCACTTGCATATCTTATATTTTGATTCATCACATGACCTAGAATTTAGTGCATATAAAGTATGACAAAATTTTATCATAACCATATGACCAACTCCCCTTGACTCATCCACACGTGGTAATAGTGATGTCAGTAAACTGCCTACTCATTTTTTGCCATTAGAACTAAAATGTCTAGATGAATATTATGGACTATCATATGAATTCCAATTATTCACATAAACACAAAATGAATCATTCTCCTTTGATAATACCCATTTCATATCATTAAATCACCATAATCATCCCTAAACATCCTTAAGCATGCAAACTCTAAATATCAACCAAGCCTTCTTCAAACGTACTAAGACAAGCACATTGCATACTTTGTTGTTGTCACTTAGAATATAATATTAGTTAATCCACTCACTTTGACACATTTATAACATCATTTAAAACTCTCCAACAATCTCATCCTTTTTCATTTATGTCAACACCCATCTTGAAACAACATACAACATACCTTCCTCCTCTTTCTTCAAGCATTCTCACAATATGAATCTTCTCCCCCTTTGACACAATCAAAAAGTGGGCACAAACTTATCATAAGGACCTCAAAATATAAATAAACATAAGAGAACCACATTAAAAATATGGTAGAAACTCCCCCTTACCTTGAGCCTACCTCTTCTTTCCTTAACAGCTTCCTCTTGCTCCATACCAATATTCTCTTCAACCAAGCACTACAACCAATGAAGACAGAACACACAAAACACTAAAATATGACAAAAATCACCAAGATAACTCTAATATGGACTCCCACTAATATTTCTAAACCATTTCATCAATTGTGCATCTTTAGATCTCCATACACCATGAAGAACCACCACATAGGCTTATAAGCCTTCTATCTCAAGTAACCATAAGAACCATCAACAGAACATCATGCCACTCACCAAATAGAAAAATTTCTCTAAAAAAACTTGATTACTCTCTTATAAATACTCATACCTATCTCTTTTGAATAAACTGATTAAAAAGCACTTTACTTCACACTAGGCCTATCTAGCATCCTTGTAGTCCTACCTGGAACTTCCAGAGCCCACAATTTTTAGTAGACACACTATAAAAAATTAAAAATTAATTTATAGAGAAATAGTATATTCCCCCTCAATCACACAAATTTTCATCTCCATTATCATCCTTTGCAACATACTTTTTTCATAAACCTACTAGCCAATTAGGCCTTCATCTTGACAAAAACATGAATAACATGAAAATTGTAAACCTTTAGATTTTTTTGGTTCTTTATTTTACAACCCATTTGGCCCATTAAAACTATTAATAATCCTTACATCTCAACTCATAAGGCAAACCACTTTTATAGCAAAGCCCAAAACCTTGGGATCTCAAAATAAATAGAGTCAACAAACCTCTTTTTGGTCAATGCACTATTTTGAAACTTATTTTACACCTAGAGATAATCATCACACACTTTTAGACCAAAATTTGAGCCTCCATACATTTCAGAGCATTGAATTCCTATCACCCATTTTAGGCATGCATACCATTAAGCCAAATATTGAGAAAACTGAGAGCACTAAAAAATATTCAATTGGCACAAATAGGATTATCAAGACACAAAACTACTTGGAGCACATCAAAAATAATCTCATAAACATTTATGACCATCAAAATCTTCTTGTCATTGCATCAATCTCATTAGGCCACCTAGAAGCACTCATTCTAACCCTATACTATAGCTCCTTCACAAATCTCTAGAACAAACTCATGAACTTCTTGTTCCCCCTTAACCAAAAACATTATCTGATTGGAATTATGATCTTAAGTGTACAAAATTTCTTCTCAACAATAAAGATGTCTCCTAAGAAGCATAGGAAGAAACACCCTACTTCACAATGTCCTCGAACAATGTGAAATCCAAGCATAACTCCTAATGATGTAGTGGTTTTGCATGATTGTTAGGCTTAAGAGAAGAAACATGCAAAAACACTACATCATTCTCCTTCTCTTTCATGATTGGATTGACAATATATGGATACAACATAGATTCATGGCATACCTTTTCATCTATATAATCTTCCTTCCAACTTGGAATCTCATCACTTTATACTGATAATTGATGTTCTTTCAATGATACTTGATCAGAAATAGTAAGATGTTCACTTTCATCCATACTCACCTAAAAACTAGCCTCAACTAGCACCTTGATCTTGTCTTTGAACTCGGTCTCTTGATTCTTAACATGAGTAGATAATGAGACCTCTTGGCACTTTTCAACTTTTGTAGTTTTCTCGACCATAAAAAAGAGATTACTTGGACCTATAGATTCATCATTACTTACACTTACCATCTTTGGTCTCCATGAGTTAGGTTACCTTTTTTCTTGCAATCTAGGAGCCTTATTGAACCTATTCTAACTTGTAGGCCTTTGCTTGTACAATCTAGTAATGTGACCTCTTTATCATAGTTGTATCAAACCATACACATTTGATGGAAACACAATTTGTCTTACCTTATTTGGACAAAATCTTACAATGTGTCCTATGTCATGAAAAATGAAAAAACATCCTCTTTTTGAAGAGGACTCACATTGTCTAACATTATGTGGATAATGGTTTGCAAAGTGTCCCACATCATGATAGTTAAAGCACTTAACTTTATTCACACCTTTTGACTGATGACCCTAATCATTGTTCTATGTAAACTCATTTCTAATAGGTATCTTGCATTATCTAGATTTATGCCCAAATTGATTACATGTGAAATATTAATCATTGATACATGCATACCTCATGGCATTTGGCTATCTTATACGATTTTTCTTCATTATGTCAAGACCTTCACTCATTTGATGATTTTTCTTCAAAGTATGATTGTCTTTGTTCACATTAGTCTTCATTTTATCTTGAGTTACATTCTTTTGTTATTCTTTATATCCAAGCCCAATTATATCACTAGAATATTTTGAATATTCAAAATACTATGTATCTCACTTTAGCTCTTTTCAAATCTCACAAATGACTTCATCTTACTAGATGTCTTCTCTAACTCAGATTTTAAAGACTCATTTTCAATTACATACATTGAATGTTCATCTTCTTTGGCTTTCAGACTTGTATACAAAATTTCTAATTAACAACTGAGATGCTTGACCATATCTTCATGCTCCTTGGTGTCTTTATTCATTATTTATTCAAACATATTGATTTTATCCTCATAGTCCTCGAGTTTAGATTTCATATTTTTATTGATCTTCAGTTCTTCAAGAGAATTTGTCAATGCAATATCATAATCCACCTCATTTTCATCATCATATGAATCAATCCAAGTAGACTCTTTTTTATGTGATCAACTTCCTTCCTCAACCATGAACAGAGCTTCATTTTAGATAGGACCATCATCTTCATGATCATATTCAAAGTCATTATCTTCACTCTCATCTGATGAGATGCAATCTTCTTTGGTGTAGAGAATCTTCTTGTTCTTGAAGGACTTCTTCTTGTTGTTATACTTTATGAATCCTTTCTTCTTGTATGTTTTCTTATTTTCATCTTGGCCTTCACCATGATCTTCATCATCATTCTTATCATGATTATGAGGAAAATTATGAGAAAAATGTTGTATCTCTCCATAGTTGAAACATTTGAAGGGTAGTTTACCCTTATACTTCCCTTATCCTATGTTCAATTTCCTAGTAATTAAAGAAATTAGTTCATCCTCATCTATATCAAAAATATCATCCTCCATAGTTTTCTTACCTTGGAACTTCTTCTTTGGAATCATTTTTTTCTTTGAAGGTTACTTCCTTATTTGGTGATATATTATCATTTACACATCTCATAGGCAGTAAGGGTGTCATGCAATTGATCCAACTTAAACTAACTAAGATCATGACTTTATTCTATAATAGATGCTTTTGGATCAAACTTGATGGATAGATACCTTAATCCATTTTAAACTATAGTATCCTCTTCGAGGTTATTTACAAGACCTTTGATGAAAAAGAATGCCACAAAATATTCTTCCTTAAACTTAGGACTTTCAAATTGCCTTCTGTGAGTTTGCAACTTAGCAAGCTTGACCTTTGTATCTCCTCCATAAATATTTTACATTTTTTTCCAAATCTCTTTAGCATATTTATAATGGATTACCTTGGTTAACTCAGTCTCTTTTAGACCAAAATTGATGGCATTCATTGCCTTAGAGTTATTCTCAAACAACATCTTATCTACAACACTAGATGGAGGATTAGTAGGAGCAACATAACCATCCACAACATATTTCCATACATCAAACCCTAGGGACATAATGTATGTCCTCATCCTTTCACTCCAAAAAGAATAATTGGATCCATTGAACATTGGTGCTTTCTTAGTAGAGAAACCTCCTTGATGACTATTCATATTATACCTTGGATCACCTTCAAGTTTTCAAGCTTTTACCAAAGGACCTACTTATATACAAATTATAAAACATCATCATTAAACATCAAAACAACATCAACACAAGATCAATTAATTTTCTTGGGTTACTTGTAGAACATGCTTGAACACATAGTCAAATTTAAATTTTCATAAATTTTATTATACACACTTTTATATCTTAAAATATATATTTCCAAATGTTCTTTGGAGTCCTTTATAATTTTTATTTTTACACCATGAGCAAATTATGTATAGATCAAAATAAATGGCCAAAATACAAAGCACTAGTTTTTCCTTTGTTAAATTCAAATATTCAAATGCAAATGGTCATAGTTAAATTTCGAACACTATGCTCACATATCATGTCCTCACATCTTTAGATTGATCATGCATTGTCAATATTCTTTGATCTTTACTCATAGTGCATAAATTTCCAAACATTAAATCTCTAATAGTTAACCTCATCTCGTGCAATATGGAAACTTTGATCCAATGTGCATCATCGATCTCTATGGGATTGTCCTTAATTTAACAATGATAAACAACTATCAATTTGACCTCTTGACTTTAATTCACACCATTGATCTCGATCAGTAAGACAACCCAATCACCATTGATCCTTGGAAGAAGCTTGACCATTATCTCTACTCAATATTAAGCATCAAACACATAGCACCATCTTGCATTATCCTAACATCTTGGAAAAAATAACTCTATTGACCTCCTGTACATAGCTCAATATTTATCTATCTTAAACATTAAACACTTTGAACTCACTTCTCTCAATACACATTTATTTTTATTAGTGTGAATACCCACTCACTATCAAATCTTAGAAGTAACTTGATCTTTACCTCTACCTATAATTAAGCAACTGTCACTTTGACCTCTTTGACTTGATACACAATGTTAGATAAATCTATATGATTGACCATGAATCATTGTATATTAATATGGTCTTGATATTTAACATCATTCAAAATATACTAAGTATGGGGACCACTGCTATCTGCTTGGAATGCCAACTTTGTACAGTCATATCATTTACCTTGCTCACTCATATGTTCTAAAATTTGACCATATGTTCTCCTTTCAAAGAGTAATCTAACCATGTATTAAGTATCTCCTAAAACCTTTGTGCATTTTAGATATAACACCATTAATCTACTCAATTGTATTTTTCTCCCATAGAACCAACAATGTCAAGAATTACCTAGAAGGCCAACTTTGCACATGCATATCTTTTGACATGCTTCATCACTTGGTCTGAAATCAACCATAAATCAACTAGGAAAAAATTAAACAAACCCATATGATCATCTTATTCTAAAAAATCCACATGTGTGATATATTCTATCACCAAACTACTTAATTGGCTCTTTCTTGCCTCATGCAAATTTGGCTAAGTATGGGAAAACATTGTCAAACTGCTTGGGAGCCCAGTTTTGAACTTATATATCTTATGTTACTCTTCATCAAATGACCTAAAATTTAGCACATAAAAAATAATCATAACCATATGACAAATTCCCTCTGACTCATCCACATGTGGTAATGGTGATGTCATGAAATTGCCTACTCAGATTTTATGCCATTGGAACCAAAATGTCTAGATGAAAGCTATGGATTACCAAATAAATTCTACTTATGAACACAAGCACCAAATACATCCTTGAAATTTTATAGGACCATTTTCATGTCCTTAAATGACCACACTCATCCCTAAACATCCTTAACCATGAAAACTCTAAATGTCATACAAGCCTTCTTTAAGAACACTAAGACAAGCACATTGCACACTTTATCATTGTGACTCGGACTATCAAGGCACTTCATCCACTAAATTGGACACATTTATAGTTTCATTGATAAATCTCTAGTAAGATCACTAAAATCAATAACATGCAAATAATATTTCTCTTAGTAGCACCATAATAATGTCAAAGGAGAATGAGATAATACAAACTCATCTCTATGATAACTAAGGGATATGACACCCCTTCCTTATACATAACTTAAGGGTTCCAACAAAAAAAATCTCTCGACACATAGGTATTCTCATCCAAGACAACAACACTCTACTGTAAACAAATTCCCACCACACTAGGTGGTACCAAAACCAAAATTATTCTTAAAAAAAAATTATTCCTAGGATTAGTGAAAATAAAGCTTAGAAATTAAATCTCAAACATATATTAAGTGAGCAACATCCCATACTTATAAACACTCAAAATAAACACAAATGGTGAAGGTGGCTTGATTATGAAAAAGGATGTAATCATATTCAAGGTGTTTGATCTAAGTGACCAAACTATGGTAGAAAACTTTTATTCATAAATCATGAACTACATTATATACTTGTCTACCCAATCCTTGTATGCAACCATCACTAATGGATTACTCAATAAATCAATCCCTTAAAAAAATCAAAAGGGCTATGGGTGCTCCTAAGGGTACACACTCAATTTTTCCCACACCCATAACATGGATGTATCAAAACTAACAATAGTCACCAAAGCATACCATAGGATCTATCAAGTCTCAAAAATCCAATCATAGTGTCCATGGTTCCACACTAAGGCACAACAAATCCAAATTACCAGTGAATTAATTCATGTCACTAGGTTCACATTGGTAAATAGAAAGACACAAAAACACTAATGGACTCATTACGTCCTAGAGTTTGAGTCATAGCTCTGATACCACATGTAACAACCCTACTAGGTTAGACATATAAATATAGAAATAGATAATATATGAAGTTATTACTGTGTATATTTCTATATCCTCATTTATTCAATTTTAGAATATTTCAAATTACACTTTTATTTTCTAATACATTATCTCATTCAGATTTATCACATGTAATATCTTATTTCTCAAGTTATTGTAGCCAAAATAAGAAGGATAGAAAATCTTAAAAGAACAAATTTTTATATTAAATATACCCTTAAAACTCACCTGAAATTTAAAACACTACCTACCTAGAATGTAGGGTTGAGGACTGCCTCTTCTTTCATCTTCCCTTTTTGGCATGTAGAGTTAAGGACTTCCTCTTTATTTTTCCAAAGCTCTCCCATATGAAGGGCATAGCCCTATTCTTAAAAAGGTTCATCTCTTTTTTTAAAGCATACTTTTAAAAGTTTTTTCACCTTTTTCTTTTTTTTCCTTTTTTCATGAGATTTAATTAAATCTTGTTTTTTCTATTTATCTAAATTTTAATTTATATTTATATTTTATTTCTTTCTGCTTTCCTGATAAACATAATTTTCAATTATTTTTATGCATTTAATCATTAATCAGAATAATTTGTAAACTCACTAATTTAGTTAGCACTTCTTAACATCAAGGTGGATAAATTAATAAATTTTAATTAATCAATTTATACTAATCTCCAAAATATCAATGATCATAAATACAAACATATAAGACAAATTCACCCAAGCCAAAAACCTTGGGACTAATAACTATGCTAATAGACCCTATATAAAAGACTATCTAGTGTAAATGACATTAAACACAATTATTAACTAATCAATTATGTATTTAATCATGTGCTAGTTGTTTGTGGTGTGTGTAAAGTACCAGTTGATTTCTCTATCATCCTCTAACATCTTTATCTATGTCACCCTCTCTAATGATGTTCTCCATCTAATGCACTCTAAGGGATGAGTTTTCCTGCATCTACCTCATAACCAAAATAGGTAGTTAGGCCATAACAATCATGATATATATTCATCATAGACTATAACTGAAATGAAAAATCAACATGATCGTAAGGTAAACATATACTTACAACGATTTCATAATAACATGATCATGTAGCCTAAGTAATATCCTACTACTCCATAATAGTATATATCTAAGCTTAGTTAAAAATAAGTAAATCTAGATTTTTTAGCTATGGATATCCATGGATAATCCAACAAGTTTTCCTAGCAAGGAATCAGGATGTAACAATACATGTTTTTCTGATGATACATCATAGGCACACTAGGCATGAATTCTCCATGGATATTCCAACAAGTTTTCCTATCAAGGAATCACGATGTAACAATAAATGTTTTTTTGATGATACATCATAGGCACACTAGGCATGAATTTTCCAGTTGGCCTTATCTTTAACATCGAGAATTTTTTATGGACCATGTTTGAAGCATTGGAAAGGTCTTGAAACAAGAGATATAATTATGAAAATAATTTAATCCCCAAAGACTTTATTATGGATTTAAATTTCATATTTGTCCAAATTCCCATTTATAGATTCTAGTTTCATATATTAGGGTTTAACACACACTATTTTAAGATTTTATCACCCAATGGACAAGGCTTAGTGGGAGCACTTGATAGTTTGTTTAAGTCACTATTTAAATATAAATATAAACTATAATAGGAAAAAAATGAGAATATAAAAGGTAATATTGATAATATGAAATGTTATTTCATCCTCATATGTGTTATAGATAAGACATATAACAATTGTAAAGGCTTCTTCTTTATTTAAATCTCTTGAGGGAGAGTTGCCTACAAACTTGTGTGTGGTTTATGTAATTTACATATTTTTGCAGCATAATGAAATCAAACATGTGATATCAATATTTGGATTTGTGGGTTTTGTTTCTCTTTGTATGTTAATTTCTACTTCTATTCTTATATAGATAATCCATTAAAATTCTACACTTTTCCTGGGTCTATGAAACTCATGTTGTTTTTACACTTTATGTTGTAAACTGCATCTATGGGATTTGTACCATGTGTACCCAATCTATGTTATGAGGAGACTTTATGATTCTATGTAAACATTTATATCCCATTACATGTATTGATCCTATGTCCACTTTTGTGTAAGAGGAAAAATTTCCATCTCTTTAAATTCAGTCCAAGTTATTTTGATGATTCTTTGCATTTATTCTACTATGGGTTTCTCACCTTCATATTCCTTTTTCTTATCATGTTCCACCATTACCTCTCCCCCCCCCCCCCCACTTATTTTTGATTTAAACTTTAAATTACAAAAAAATACCAAAAAATACACATATCCTACAAGGGATTTTCCCCTCTCAAATGCAGAGGAAAATCACCATCTCAGTGGTGATTTTAGCAGTTTTTGGAAAATTTGTGATGCTTCTCATTAAGCAATTTATAAAACCAAGAAATAAAAAAGAAATGTTAATTTATAGCAATAATTCTCAACACTAAGAACAATATTACATGGAACAAATTGCCATAGAGCTATCATGTAAAATAAATTAGTGATCCAATGGCTCAATAAAATTAGATACACAATCATAACAACTATCACACTATCTAGATCACCGTACAAATTCTAAATCAAGAGTAGTTTATTCCTAGATTTGAATATTTTAGTCATCTAAAATGTCATTTGAATTCAATGAGTGTCACTTGAGACCATCTTGTCCTTAGCTTAGCCCTATAACTATCATAAGGCCTCTTTTGATCCTTTTCCAGCTTATGTTTGCACTCAAACCTTGACCAAATATATCAAAATCCACATTAAGGAAACTCTTGGGCACATAAGGCCCTTTTTAACCCATTCTAGCCATTTGGACAATAGCAGGACCATGGGTCTATAGTGCACTATGTTAATCAGAAAGGGGCATTGTTATTGACCCTCAGGATTCTTTAGCCCCAATGAATATCTTTCCACCTACTCATTTCATGTCTCAATAATCACCAAAACACTATATAAATGCCAATCTCATTCATTTATCCATTAGATGGAAAACATATGAAACTCTCATGAATAAACTCAAATATAGTTGTGTAATTCAGGGTTATTGATCCCCATTCTGTACTAATTCTACATACACTTATATCCAATAACCTAGATCTTAAATTACTCAAGTTTCTAATCTCAATACACACTGAAAACATTTAAACCATAATTCATACTAGTATTCACTTTTACTTGCATTATAACTTAGATTGGGAGAACTACAACAAACATTGTCCCTTTTAAGGTATTGGCATGTAGGCAACACTCAACACATGGGGTGTTGAGGTCACATCTAGGATACCCTAACAAGTCCAAGCTAATTCTACTTGTGTTCTTCAAAAACCTTAACAATATTGGGGGCCTAGGGTTTCACATTGAAATTATCCAAAATAGGGAATAGATAATGATTCATGACTCAATCACATAGACACACGATTCTAATAACAAGGCAAACATCCTCTCAAGAACTCACTATTACACTTTATTTAGGTCATTAGTGCAGTATAGGAGGACACTAGTGCATTGTGTTATTGGTATAGGGAACATGCTATTGTTTGAAGGATACTTTGACACCAAATTCCTATTGATGACACCCTACACTATTCCTCTACCAATTTTTAACATGCCACTTATCTGTCTCAGTAATTTTTATAGATAAGTATCTCCCTTATAATTCATTACTATTTGTAGGATAAGAAGACAAATCAATTATTATATAAATTGGTTACTATTGATATTAATATATTTATTCCCTTATTTATATACTCAGTTCTTTATCTACTTAGGTTTTTACTTTCCATAATTTAAAAAATAGCTAAATCATTTGGTGAACCTGACTTACTTCGAATATTGTCTAAACCATATCCCTAGATATCCTACTTTTTATTGTTTATATTTGTTGTGTTAGGATTTTTAGATGTCATAGATTCTATTTTAGCATTACTCTTTCATTTTGTTTACTACATTCCATCTAAAAAATTTGTATCTCTTCCTTTAAGAAGAAATTCTAGGCTTAATGTTAATCCTATTGAGCATACCAAACTTCCTTCTATTAGAGATTATACCATGGATAAAGGAACATTTACAACCTCGCTAGTTGTTCCTTCACATTCCAATTATGTGACTTTAATGATAATACATTAGAACATGAATAATACAATTGAGATCTTGATGATACATAAGAGGGGACTCGAGACAAAACTCCCCCCCCCCTCCACTATGATAATATTATAATCAATAAAGATGAGATATTACAAAATTTCATAGATATACTTTGGTAACAACCCCATGATCATGCACAAATCTTACAATATATATTTGAAATCAATAACACATCACTTGGTTAATCCTCCAACCCCAATGATGATAATATTGTTACACCTACTATGGAGTTAACTCAAATTCTACAATGACCTAATATAACTAGCCAACACTCACCAGTGTAAACACCTCTTATGGCAATGGACATCCCTCCTCTTCATATGGACAATCCCTAAGGAATGAGATCCATTATCTGTAGGCTAAATTGTTACATTTTCAACAAGGTGCTACTAGACCATCTCATGCCTTGGACTCTCATGTTCTCCTACATACGCATTTGGAACAACATATAGTGGAAAATTATTTTTCATATAGTTTTTTGGAACCCCAAGCTTAATGTATATGATGGTAAGGGTGACCCAAGTCATCATCTATGTGCCTTTCATGAATCATGTTTGGACTACGTGTCTAATGATTAGCTCTAAAATAAGTTATTCCCTCATAGTTTAAGGATTATACATGATAATGGTTCAATTGTCTCCCTAATAATTCCATTAAAACGTTTAATCAACTTGAAAATATGTTTCTATGAAACTTTTCAATCAACATTAGTGATAACGTTTCATACACTCAAGTTGTGCAACTCAATCAAAAATCTAATGAGCCAATAGTTAAATATGTCTTGCAATATAAAACCATATTAACAAGATGACAAGCCCTATGATAGATAGATAACTCTTGGACATATTCAAGAAAATATTATTACTAACATCATATGAAACCATATTAATCAAAATTTTTCCATTATTTACAGATTTATGCCCTATAATGAAGAAATAGGAAGCCAAAATTCTCTCCATGGGTAAGTTACAGTACTTATCCATATCAGATTCCATTACTAAGAGTTCAAATAAGCCACCTTACAAGATTAGGCCCATTGAAAACAAGATTGAACACAAGATGACAATTAACATAACATCAGAGATAGCTTCTCATCTCATTTTATCAACTCCTCCAAGGAGACATTTTAAAACTCTTCTTGGACTACCAGATCAAGTTATCTAGCAAATTTTAGAATGTAATGTCATATCTCTCCCTCCCATTAACTAGGTTTATATGACTATGCCTCTTATAAGGAACAATATTCCAATTTATTTTATGATTATCAAAGGCCCCCCAACCATAATACAAATAGATGCATCAATTTATGATATAAGATCCAAGATTTGATAGAGGATAATATCATTGGTTTGAGCATTCCTACAAAAACACCTCAAACATAACCAACTAAAGTGAAATAAATGAAAATATTTTCTAATCCATTTCAAAAGCATATGATTAATGAGACAATAGACACATTAGGTGTTCATTATAATTATCAATCACATCCACCACCAACATCATATCATACTCATAAAATGGAGACACACTCTCTATATAATATCATTGGTGTGTACCATACTATAGTACCAAATATGCCTCTTATCAGCTTCACATAAAATGAGATTTTTGATGATGACTTATATTTATACGTACTCTTTGTATGAGCTTACATTGATCATCATCATATTCATAATGTCATGATTGAAAATGGACCAACCATTAATATGTGCACTATGACAATTATACATCACTGGGGCTATTCAAATCAAAATATTTCTCTAACTTATATGATTATTTGTGGCCTTAGTGGCCATATTCAAAGCTTTATTAGGGAGAGATTACTTTTATTACATGTTGGTTTAACACACATGGATATTAGAGTCATAGTGGTACCTAGTGATGACAAATTTGACATGTTATTGGGTAAGCCTTGGATACAAAAGATTCAAACCATCCCTTCCACTGTACATATATGTCTTAATTATATACATGTTCTTAAGTTTATTACAGTCATGGAATTTTGTATGAGTATCCTTTACCTATTCGACAACTATATACATACCAATCACCAGTAACAATTCCATCTATTAACACACATCAAATATTAGTTGATCCATTAGTGCCAGTGAGGTATATTTCTATAGCATTACCACGTATACATACTCTCCCATGAAGATGTTTATTAGAGATACTCCTACATCAGAGACATATTATGTAATCTAGAGAGCATCTCTCTACCCCATTCACACCCAGATCAATTTTATTGAGTCCTCATAGAACTCCACATAGATCATGCACACTAGTTATAGCTTCCTCAACTAGATGGGTCCCCAAGTGTCGCAAAACTCATAGACTAGTTTAATTAGCTCCATAGATTGATGACCATACTTCAAAATCAGTTTTGACTATAGATTATTTAATAAATCAAGTTTCCAAATATTGGATATTTCCTCATAGATCACATCCAATCATTCTTCATTTAATCAATACAGGCCACCTAGATAGTGAGTCTCTCATGAGATTTGTCAGTTAGTATATTTTCATAATTTAATTGTACATATTTTATATTATATTTATCATTGTATATAGTTTCATTTTTATATTTATTGTACATAGCTTATACTTAAAAAATAAAAAAACTAATATAATATATTTAAGCATACATAAAAATTCAAATATTTTCTCAAAAAATATAAATTTTAGATTGTATGTATTCACATCTTTACATTCCTTTTATTTTCCATGTACTACATATGTTATATATTCTAGTATAGTTAGTTCTATCATACATACTTGATTCACTTATTCCCTTTGAGTGCTCATAGATTACTACAAGACTTAGGTCCTCTACATAGATCTAGTTTTGATATTATCTACCCATCGGGAGAACATACATGTATACGTAGAGTTAACATTGACATACTATCTTATTGGGGGAATCACACAACTTTTAGTTTACCATGTTATATCTTTCTATACTCCACACAACATATTTAGCATTGTTTATATCTTGATATTGATTATCCTATACTGCACTATTTTTTTATGACTACTACTATTATAGACTCATATTATGTATATATTTGATCTTATATGGATTTATACCAAATACGTATGCATAATTTCATTTCTAGATTTACTAGTTTAGATTTGATTATGTCTCTTTGCTTCTACATCTACTCAAGGCCATTTGAATATGTCATTATTCTATTGATCTAAGAATTTTCCTTTCATTACATGTATGCTTTGGACACATTCCCATGTCCTTATGTGTTCTTCTTAATTGTGTATGAGAACAATTGAACATGTCCTTCCATGTGGTTGTAAGCCAACCCTACTTGTTCTTTGCATATGTGGACATTTGAACATTTACATGTATGTGTGCCTTTTCTCAGACTTAGTGATATGTGCCAATGTCCTTTGTGTTGTGAACCTTTGATATACTTTGTGATCTTCCTGTGTTTGTATGTATGCTTTTGTATATGTGTCATGGCCATGAAACATTTCTCTTACTTGTTACATTCACATCTCGTTGAAATGCCATGAATGACCTCATGCATCTCCCCTTCCTCCTTGGGTGCCTTGATGGACATCATGCCCCATCTCCCTAGGTAGTTTACTCAGTTTATATCTAGATTTTTTGGTCATATAAATGCTTATATTTTTATATCTATCTTGACAAAATTTTGAATGCTAAATCTAACATACATCATATATTGCCAACATATGCTTAGACTATTTTATATTCTGATTTCATATATACACATTATATTAGTTTATCATGCAAATATCATTTGTTTTCAATCTAACACACATGATGCATACCTTTTATTTTTAGGATAGTTATTTCATAGGTTCAACAACTTGAATCAAAAGAGGGGCCATTCATATGGGTTTGTCACATAGATCAAGTGATCCTAGTGAATTTAGAACACAGTTTTCAACACGCAGACATAGATTAGAGAGTTTATATTCAAGAAAATATAGTGAAACATAGTCACATATAGATCAGTCTTAGTTTTCCTCATAAATAGAACATTTGGTTAATAACACAGTATAGTGGTCTATAGAATAGTGTGATATTGGCAAAGGTGACCACACTACTATCCATTATCCTCAAACATAAAAAAAATAGAATTGTTATAAGGGTATAACAATTATAGTTTAGATTGGCATAGTCTTAGTAATGGATTATCAAATAGATATAGTTTATTCTCAATTTTTACACATATTATAGAGGTTGGCTCAGATTGGGGTATCATGTATAGGATGATCACTACCATTTCAATTTCATATATGCACAAACACATATTACCATGACTCAATATAGAATCCATATACATAGATATTAGAGTTTGGGACAAGTGCATGACACATTATTATCATATATTCAATTTGACACCAACTATCTTAGATGGAATGAATAATCCATGCCATTCTCTAGGTTGTGTACTCTAGACACCATATGCATCATTTATGCACCAATTTTGCAATAGGTTTACACTAGATTAATTCCTCATTCTATCTATAATTATTGGCATTATTACATGTCCTAGATCCATTTTAACATTTTAAAGTTTTTATATGGCCCCAAGCCATCCTGCATAGTTCCAGTTCCATCACATAATTTTATCTTCTGATGCATCAAATACACATGGGTAGTCAAATATCGAGTCATGTCCTACTTTATTTCTTAAGACACATATACAATATGGTTTGATAACTCATTAGTCCAATCTAAGTTATTCACAAGTTATGATTCATTAAACAACGGTGTGTAATGATGGAGTTAATTTCAACTTGAGTTCTTGATCCACACATACATGGTGATTGGGCAAGCCATTATCCCAATCTAAGTTATTCACTATTTTATCACTATCTACACACATAGGATGTCACTAGGTTTTAGAATTGGTTCACATACCTAGTGAGGTGTATTTATTCCTTTCCTCTCCCTCCCTCCCACTCTCTCTCATCTCTTTACTTAGTTTTGTATTTACATTTTATGTTATAAAGTAAGCATTGATTCATACATGTTTCATTTTTAGGTCACATAATGGAGTAGAGTTTGTAGACTTAGATCCACATTCATAGGGTTCATCTCTTCGATAAGTGGAAGGCACGTCTCTCTTTCTTTTATCCTAGTCATTTCACTCTGCTACATTTTTATAATGAATGAGGGTAAATATAGTCATCTAAAATGTAATTTGAATGTAATGAGTGTCACATGAGACAATCTTATCCTTAACTTATCCCTAGACTTATTTTAGGGCCTATTTTGATCCTTTTATAGTTTATATATGCACTCAACCCTTTACCAGATATAACAAAAGACACATCAAGCCACCTCTTAGGTACCTAGGGCCATTTTCACCCATTATAGCAACTTGGATAATAGAATGACCCCTAGATCTATAATGCACTATGATATTGGCAAAGTCATAGTGCTATTGACCCTTACCCTTATTTACCTTGAATGTATATCTTTCCAATTTATAATGTAATTTAGGGTCATCCTAGACTCAATCCATGTCTCGACAAACACCAAAATAGTTTATAAATACCACTCTCATTCATTTATCCCTTAGATGGAAAATATGTGTAACACTCATGAATAAACTCAAAAATAGTTATGAAAATCAAGGTCATTGATCCCTATTTTACCCTCCTTCTACATACATCCATCTACAATAGCCCAAATCTCATATTAATCATGTTTCTTATCTTGATACACATTCAAACCATTCAAACCATCTTTCATACTAAAATTCACTTGCACTTTCAATAACACTTAGATTGGGAGATCTACATCGGGTTTGATCCCATTTCAACGTATTAGTTTTTAGGTAATGCATAGCACATGAAATTTTGAGGACACATTCATCCTACCATACTAACACCACTCTACTTCTACTTGTGTTCTTCAAAAACTATAACAAACATGGGGCCTAGGGTTTCAAATTGAAATTAGTCAAAACAAGGAGTAGATAATGATTTGAGACTTGGTTACATAGACGCAAGATGCTAAGAACAAAGTAGACATCCCCCCAGAAACATACTATTCTATCTGCTCAAGGTCATTATCATGGTACAAGAGGACACTAGCATAGTGTGCTATTGGGAAAGGGACCAAACTATTATTTAAAAGAGACTGATACTATTCCTATTGACAACACCCTACACTATTCTTGTAATAATTTTGAGCCTTCCACTTATCTATCTCAATATTTTTTCCATATAAGTATCTCCCTTGTAATTCATTATTATTTAGAGGCTAAGAAAATAAATCATTTATTATGAAAATTAGTGGTTGCTGATATTACTATATTTACTCCCTAATTTATATACTTAGTTCTTTATCTACGTAGGTTTTTACTTTTAGTAATTCCTAAAATAATTAAATCATTTGGTGAACTCAATGTGAATAAACTATGAAACCTTATATTCCTTGATTTATATACTCAACTCTTTATCTACTTAGGGTTTTACATTCCAAATTTTTTGAAATAGTTAAACCAAATATCAAAAAAAAAAGACATGCATCATGGTGGAAGCCATGTTTACTTTAAGCACAAAATTTAATATACATCCATAAGAGAAGTAAATAACTTTAAACAATCAACTCCCATCATCTTAGGGTAATAAAATCACACAAATAGTGATCTAACAAGATCTATGTGTGTGTTTACATCAAGGTGTCATATTATATTATTATTGTTAGACACAAGTCATTGTGACTCAAGAAAGGATTCCATTCCCAATATGTTGAAGTTATGTGAAAATTAAAAAAATATGTAATTTTATTCATTAATACTAATGAATTTTCTTGTATACTCAGTTAAAATAAATTTTACTTTAACTTCTTTCTATAAAAATGGACATGCTCCATCAATCATCCCCAAAACCATGGTAATATAAAATATTCTTAGCTAATTCATGTTGGAATGCTCAATCCAACATTTGATAGTTTGTTTCCACACAAAGGGACCAAACTATAGGGTAACTAAGCCGCATACAGTATGTTATTTTAGTTACAATTGTTTGATATATAATATTGCAATTTATTTATAATAGAAACAACCATAATAGTTTCAAAACTTGTGGTTTCTTATTCATTCTAGCATATCATTGGACCACATAATTGGGTAAGGAAATAATTTATCACATCCAAAAATCTTCTTCTTGTCATAATTAGAAGATCATTGCCCATTTTCAAATGGGGAAAAATTATCTCATAGCATCAACTTCATCAAGTAGTGTTAATTATAAAAATTCAACATAGATTAAATCCAAATAATTAACCCAAACATAGACCAAGTAAATGAATTTATACTACACATTCACATTCTCCACAAATGAAACATTCACTGTACCAAACATGCTAACTTACCTAAGCTATTAGGCATTGGGTTTCACCACTTTATCACCCTAAAAGCGGTTTTTATTAGCGGACAATCAATGACAAATTTCAAAAATTCCCTTTGTTAATATCACTTCATAGGAAAAACTACATGTGGGTAGTTTAAAAATATTAAGATCTCCATTTCTCAACTAATTGTTTCCATATTTCCTTTTTCTAGGGGAGTTAAAATAACAAATTTTAGTCTACCATCAATGGATGAGGAGGGATCTTGCATTTACAAGGCTATCAACACAACATTCAATAAATTTGTGTTTTTAAGCTTGGGCTATATACGGTTAAACATGGACAAAAGTGGGTCTTGTACAATCCCTTCCTAAAATATTTCCATTTCCCAATGAGTATGAATCAAATTATCATCTGATTCTTAAGGTCACATAGTGGAAAATGACCCATGGGGAATCTATTGAGACTTGGGTGTTCCATAAGGCTAGATTTGTTTCCGTGTGACATGATCTTAAGGAATCCATTCATGGAAGATGAGACTTATCTATGTGAATTATTTTATGCAATTAAACTTTGATGAAGAACAATAAGTTCAAAATGACATTGAAGTTGACAAAGAATGATTTCTCATTTAAAAATTATTGCAATCAAGAAAAACATGATAGGATTGGTCATGTTCTATAAAGATATTTTGAGATCTAAAATATCACTATGATCTACACCATGATATGAGAAAACAAAACACCATATCTATATTTTGGATCTAATCTCAGTTAAGTGTAAATGGATTAAATTATACTATGAGAGGAAATTTGTTAACACAACCCTCAATTAGTCTGTTTGTTGACTTACAAGGGTCTCTTATTATGTAGTCGAGATTCTAGGTTTTATGTGTGTCCAATTACCATATAAAAATAGTCATCCAAACTTGAGAAGTTTTACTTTCTCCTTATGGAAACTATTTAGTAGGGCAATCCCATAGTGATAAAATCCATAAGTTACTCTCTTAATTTTCATAACCCTAATTCATGTGCATACATTTTTTATATTTTTTTCCTAGGGAACAATAATGCTTGAGCCACTATGATACTAACATGTATCACCCTCACACTCTAGTAAAAAAAACTAACTATAAATTTTTTCTTTTAATTAACTTAATTGCACTCATGTGAATCAAAGAAATGGAGACTTAATAACACATCTAAAAAATATTACATTTATTTTCGAAAAAAGATTATTCATTTTGATCTATTATAAATCCTACCATATTAATATATATTAATTACCTTGATAAACCAATATATCTCAATATATACCAAGTTACTATCCTAAAACATGTGAATTATGAATGCACATAAGACTACAACGAATCTTGACCCATGATTATATTATCATATAACGTCAGATAACCTTCACTCTTAGGTAACATTTTTAATTTGGTCAATAATATTAATCTAATAATAGCCTTACACTCATAGAGAAGCCACTAGATAAATTTGTACTATCATGAACGTATACCCCTAGATCACCTTAATCATTTAAGCCTTGATAAAACAAAAGTATATGTGACCACAATATGACTTACATGCCAAATGGTCCCTTATTTTATTCTATTAATTTTAACCCCCTTATTAGTACATACCCAATACTAGATGTTTCACCTAGGACATTTACTTTATGCAACCTTTTTTTGCTAGCCAATGAACATTCGTTGTTGGTTGAAACACAAAATCATTTCTGAATGTCTGTGAGAAAACAATGGATTTCCTAGATACCATTAAAAAGCTAATAATGTGTATGCTTAGGACCAATCAAAAAATTCATTTACATCATTTTGTTGCAGACTTTGTTACTAATAGTATGAACATAATCAATATTTATCATATGCAGATCACAATTAAATATTAATTTCCATTTGGCATGCATGCGATCAAATTTATGTGGTGGCAGCGGGTGGCAAAGAGTTGTGCGTCCAGCAGAAGAACAACAACCCATCACGTAGAAATTGTTTAATACCCAAATGTGATGACAAAATACATCTGTTCGTAGGCCTCCTGTGCGCATAAGCTATTAGTATCTCATAGGATCAACAGTGATGATCAGGTATCCTTCCCTGTGCGTTGCTGTTGACTCAAACCCCTTCTCGTTCTTTGTGTAAATGTCATGTATTTATTCAGTTTTTGTACCGTACACAATTCTCTCTAGGTGCTGGAAAATTATGGGAAAATATGGCTTGCTTTATAGGCAATTTAACAAGTGTTTATGGCCACTATCTTTTTTGTTGTAGGTGAGAGGAGAATAGAAAATAGGCCACAGAGCCCTAGGTCGGAGAAGAAATCGGTACAAACTTCTGTAGTCATGGAAATTTGTAGAGTTTCAGTATAAACAAAGCAACTTTGGCCAAGGTATGTAATGCAACGGTTGGGGAATGTATAAGAGTTTCGTCATCTTTCTTTAAATCGATTTATTTATACAATTTTACAAAAAAGAAATGGACCAGACAAGGCCACCGCACACAAGCCACTGAAGAAGCACTTGACCATGTTGGGAGTATGTTTTGTTGTCATTCGCATCGTCCCTTATGTAGGCCATCTTCTCACCAAGAATAGAGACATTGAGCTGAAGCTTGAATTCTGAGCATATGTTTTTTTCACAGGTTAAAGAAATAGGGCCGCACATGTTCATAGGGAGCTTTACACCGTTTGAATCCTCCGAAATACTAGTAAGTTTCTGCACAAGCTCCTTGAACCTATGATTGCCTATCTCAACAAAAGTATCTGCCTATGCAGTCTACTTGAATAAGCTTATACATTCTGAATCTATAGAACCCCTCCTTTTAACACTTGCTTGGGATCTTGTCATGATCTTCTCCGTTAGATACAATTGAACAGAGCAGATACTGAAAAAAGCCTGAGCAAATGAAACGCAAGGAGTAAAATTACACCTACAATTGCAATATATTTGAGAAAAGAATCCGAGATCAAATATTTATTCTTCACTCCATGGTCAATATATTGAAAACGGTAGACTTTTGTCGGTCCACCTTCTTTTATCATTTATTTGTGGAGAAGAATTGGGAAAATTGTCACAAGGAATGTGCATTCCATGAAGCGTCTTTCGTGTTTGGTACATTTCTTTTTCTTTTTCCTTTGACTTTCTTCGGAGAAATCCACCATCCCATTAATATAACAAAAATTGGCATGTGAAGAATGTGGAGCATATGTTTTTTTCTAGGTTAAAGAAACAGGGTCTTTGCTTAACTTTTAATATGCCAAGTATTTTCAATTTCAGGTTATTTTTGTGGTCGTGCATTTATGTTCTTTCTATCATAATGTTGGTTGTATGCTTTGTGTGTGATTAGGAATGCATAACTCTTTCTACCAAGCAACGAATGTATTCTTTATTGAAGACATTGTTTCTGTATTTGTGATTTTCATCTGAAATTGGGCATTTTGCATTTTTACCAATTTGCATATCGTAGAATTTTAAGTCATGTATTCAGTATTTAATTTAATGTCCATATTTTTATATTGGATAAAGTCAGAAAGGCTCACAATAAATTTTTATGTTACATGATCTACAAGGTTCCTATGTTTTAGGAAAAGTTCTTATAAAGACACTCATTTGAGAGCAATAAGCTGTAAAATTCGTGTAGGCTGTACAACACAGTTTGGTCTGAGAAATAGCAAATAAACTTGAAATCTTGTTTATCATGTTAGAATGCACATAGGAAGTAAAAGAAATAGAGTAAATTTGAATGCTTGTTTATATGGGTATTGGCAGAAAATGAGTGACATGCTGGACTGAGAGACCGCTGAAAATTATATACAAATGGCAAAGGTACCCAATTTGACCCACACATATGGAGATGCACCACAAATTGGTACAACTCTATTTTTTTAATCCGATAATGTCTTCGATTTCTTGTTTTGGGTTGTTTTTTCCAAACTAATTCTATAAAATGCAATTAGGGTTCAAGATTCGCAAGAAAAATGCCAAACCCAGATAGCTTTGCATCTGAGCTATTCAAAATTTGAAACTTGTTGGATATCATAAATGTGCAAAAATGTGACTGGGGTTTAAATTCAAACCTCTGAAATTCTAATTGAATTACTATGCATTTGATACACAAACTTTACATTTTAACGTTTGATGGACGGAATGGTGTTAAATAACAGTCAGGGATCAAAAGCTAATACTTGATGACGTTGATATCGTTGGCTCTGATTTTAAATTAGCAGTGTGAAATCTGCAGAATACAAAGGAGCAGGTACTATACCAATCAACGACACTTGTTCTACATGATAACCATACTATGACTACTACTTCCAAATTTAAATATGGTTTCATTTATACAGTCTTGAGCCTTGCAATGACTATCTCCTAATGTTTCAACTCATTAATTAAAATTAACCCATGTGGTAAACATCGTTTATTCCCATCACATAACTATTAGTTTGAATTTTATAGGTTGTGGCCCCATATTTCCCGCGAACTACTTTCAAGTAAAAAGGTGTTGGGGGAGAGATACATGCGACGCCAAGATAGTTGCTTATTTATTAATTTTTTTAGTAAATTTAGATCGACCACACATGAAATACACTGATTCAAATTTGAACTTGCATGTTTACGTATAGTTTCATAGAACTAGTATCGTTTTGAAAACTATCTTACATTAATCATCTCGTCTATAGTTACTAAAATTAATATCACTTCGGCCTCTACACAAGAATTTAATCAAGGGATTGTGAATGATATACTTAGAATAGATATTTGAATACATTGGTTTTGTAATTGGATCTTCTATGGTTGATCGATGCACTCACCCATTCTTTATAATGATTCAGGGATAGTGATTTAGGAGTTTATTTATTAAATCATTATTTTATTGATATGTGATATGGGAGCTAGCACTAGGCATGCAAGGGAAAAACATACGTTAGAGATAACATGTATAGTTATGCAGTAGAAATACTTCAACAAAGTAAACAACACACATTCAAGTAAACTGAAAGTATGATATTTGTAGAAAATGCAACTTTTATTCAATGAGAGTGAATATGGAAATGAATACAATGATGTGAAATTCTCGTATGATAGAGTGGATACACATAGCATGTTACCTATCATTTAAACTATGTATGCAATCAATTCTAGATCATATCAACCCTTATATATATATATATATATATATATATATATATATATATATATATATATATATATATATATATATATATAAAAGAGGTTACAACTGTTATAAGTTATTTAAAAAGATAATTATGAATCGTTTCATATTTATTTATACGTTATGATTGAGCTTCCATATATTTTGTGACTAACTGTCCAGTTGAATAACTCAAGTTCCAGGATAGGGAGTATTACTTGGTAAGCCATGTGGTTGGATCAAGTCGATAAATGGATGTACTAAAATTGAGACAATTATAGGTGTACGAGTTTGTAAATAAGTGCTAGTGAGGCATATGGGACTACGTGTAAGTTGCATGGGGGTACACATGACCATGAATTGGTACGAAGTGGTACCTATGGATGTGAAAACATGTTAAAATATCACACAAGATTGAGAGTAATCTTAGCACATAGGAGTCTGTAGGAGGAGGGTACAATAGAAGCCTTTACACAACTCGCTATCTACACATATCAATTTCCCTTTTTAGAAGATAAATGGTCTCCATTGTGTCTTTGTGTAGATGAGGGAAATTCACATGAATATTTTGATAATTTTACCACTTAGCTTAATCAACGTACTTTTTCACTTTAACCTCTAAATATTTGATGTGTGTCATAATAGGTGTGTGTGTGTGTTAGTAACATCAATAATCTAATCCTTATGTGTCAGGCATAAGTGTTTGGGGTCAAGATCATAAAGATGTTGTGTCACTACTTGCTCAATAAGTGGATAAATTTAAGGTTGGACAAGCTCCACATTGAAGACTTGGTGGATGCCAAAGTGTGGAAGCAAATCAAGAATGAATTTGTTCTCACTAGCTGTGCACATAATGGTGTAAGGACCATAACACAAAGGATTGATCTTCAGTGTGGACCTTTGAAGTTATCTTTATGAATGTGATGTCTGAATTTTTCACCAACTTAGAATGCATGAGGTGTGTGATACACATCTTGGTGCTCCTTTTCCTTTTCTTGAGTTTGATAATGGATCTACTAAATCTATTGATGAACAGATTGTATATGGCATATGAAATTCTCAACTTTGTTTACTTCTCATTCTTATGTGTGTGATTCAGTTGTGGTCAATGTTGGTATGAGATTATTAGAGGTGGAGCAGGATAAAATCCAAGACGTGTCTAGAATGGATAATGCCCCATAGATCCATGAAGCACTTTGTTGTAGGCGTGTTTAATTTTAAAAAAATTGTCATTCTAGGTGCGAACATGTGCATGATTGTAAATTCATATAAGATGAAACAGTACTTGATTGACAAATTTAGTTTTCCCATTCATCTATATATGTAATGATGTCATTTGGTCCAACTATGTTACCATCAAGTACCATAGTGATAACAATAAATGAATCTAAAAATGTGGATCTTGATCAAAGATGACGGCTATTGAAAGTCATAAGTGAACCCAAACATGGATGAAGAAAGCTTGTGTAGGGCCAACTATAATAATATCTTTCTTGCATGTGACCATGATAGGAATATTTGAAAACCTATTTATGACAATGAACACAACATAATGTTGATGTCTTGTCAAAGATAACCAATTCATGAAATCCATGTTAATAGATGTCTATGATTTGTATGAAACCAATAGAGGTATGTAAACCCATAGCTTCATATTCATGGGCTTGGATATGTAATAAATATTATAATACTTGATGTGGCATTCCACATTTATGTGTATGTGTGGATATTATAACTTTGACTAGAATATTGGTAGATTATTTGTCACTCTATAGTTTCTCAAGTTATTGGCATATTGTTCCTCTCAGATGAGTCATTTCTAAGGTGCACTACTAGGAACACAAAGATTCACAAGCTTGTAGATAAGCTATTAATAAAAAAAAGTCTCCAATTAGTTTACCTTGCATGAGGTTGGTGTAGCTATTTATGAAGTCCTGATCATATTAGTATAGAGATACCTAGTCTATGGAGTTATGGCCATGTGTATACAACACTGTGATGAGTGTATGAATTGGCGATTAGCTAAGGCAATTTGTTTATTTTTTCTTTCACTTTAATTTCCTTGATCATGAGTTGGAACTAAACTAGGTTAGCCATCCATCTCATGTGGCACATGTTATCCAAATTTATTTGTGTCACTATAGTGGCTTATGATGTGAATATAGAATTATTTCCTTCCCCAAGATGTAGTAATGTCATTTCTTGATTACTTTCATAATATCATACAACTCTTTCTGGTAGGTGTAGTAGCTTCTCACCATGTTGTTGAATGTATCTGAATGTTATGGGATCGGATGTTTGTGTTACATGAGAATGAACTAAGTGCATAGTTATATGTATCAGTGTGAAGTTATAATGAGTGAGTAATATCTACAACTTTGAGTAAAGGAACTACATAGAGGTGTTACTTGAGTACCTCAAAATCAAGATGTTTCACATGAGTCCATTCAAGCATGGCCTTCGAACTTGTTCTTTAGTTGAGTGGCCATGAAAGGTGTGAGAAAAAAGGATGAAATTGTGGTAGAAGTTTTCAAATACATTAAATCTCATCAATATTGTGAGATTATGTGGATTTGTAATATCATAGATCACTTTGATATTTTTGGGTCTACATTAATTCATACATGATCAATAATGTACTAATAGATCTATCCATTTATAAGTGTACATTTTTATAAGTTGAACTACAAATTATGTTAGCATAAGTTATTTAGGATGTGCATGATCTATTCCACACACTCCTAAATCTTTATAAAGATGAGAATGTCATCCAGGTAAATGATGTCAAAGGAATTTAGGAATGACCTAATTAGATTATTTGTAAAGTGCATGAAAGTGGCTGGTGTGTTGATTAGGCCAAAAAACATGACCAACTAGTTATACAATCATTATTGTTCCTTTAATGACGTATTTCAAACATATTTAGTATGGACTAGAACATGGTGGTAACTTGAATTTAAGTCAATCTTGGGGAAGTATTGTGCACTTTAGAGCTAGTTGTGGAGGTCATCAATGCATGAAAGAGGATACTAATTATTCACCATAATTTTTTTGAGTGTGCAATAATCTATGTATCAATTTCATAACCCATATTTATTGGATGAAAGTAATATCATAATCCCACAAAGAGAAGAGCTAGCCTTGATCTTTCCCTAATCAAGGAGATCTTCTATTCGAGCCCAGATTTTATCATTCTTTGAAATTAATGTATGATATAAAGGGTTGTTTATAATATGGGATCCAAGAACCAAATCAATATGGTGATTTACCATGCAGTGCATTATGAGATATTCAAACTATGAGAATACTTCATCATTCCACTTAGTAAATTATTGATTTGTTCTTTTTTGACATTGATCATGCTGCCAAATCCTTCTTTATCTCACACACATGTGAAAAGGTGAACCATGAGTAAAACTAACCTATATATGTGTGAAAAAAATTTATAACATTACTTTTTAGAGATCAAGGTTGCATTGGTGCATAAGTTGCAAGGTCCTTTGATATCTCTATAGCCTTTCTGGGATACTATTATTTGTGATAAATACTTTGCTTTTGTGTAAAAGGCTATAATGAGGAATTTTGTGAGTGATGATACTTGCATGAAATGTTTGGTGAAGAAGTGAGATACTAATTCATCTTCACTTTGGATTTGATATTGAAGGCATTGTGGTAATATTGATGTAAAGTGTCAAAATTCAATAATTCCATCTTCTTATGGATATAAGGTGAGATTATTTTATTGTGATTTAGCACCTTAAGTTGTTTACTCAAGTTATCTTAAAGGCACATATATTAGTCATGGTACTTATTAGTGTATTATTCTAATGAGTGATATTTCCATTAGTGTAACTATATGAAATTGAACTATTCATCCTCAAAGTGGTGAAAAGGATAGTATTCCTACTTTGACACATCAAAAAATTTCTTCTAAGACTCAAACGAAACACATTCTTGTGCACATTGTGCGTTGAAGTTCTTCCATGAGTGAACCACTTAAATGGACATCTTAAACACATAGAAAGCAATATTTTTAGAATTAGCGAAGTGATTTACCAATATTTAGGCCTCAATATATCAAATCCATGCATCTAATTTTTTAGCATTATTGTTTTTCCTTTGATTAGAGGGATGTGGAAATTGACTTGTAATTTGAAGGAGATTTGTTGATGCAATTAGTGTTGAGATAACTATGTTGGACACTCAAAAGGTGTCAAGTTTAGATGTAACATCAGCTAATTGAATTGTAAAAATATTTAACACATGTGATGTTCCTTTAGTGAATTTTTAATGTGTTTTTAAATATTTTGGACTAGCTCAGGTTACTTTTGGGCATTATCCATCTTAATTTTTCTACGGTGTTTCTTTGGGTAGTTTAAAACACAACCAACTAGTAGTCCTTATTTCTCTAGTTATGATCACATCTTTATATCCATAGAAAGAGAGTTATGCTTTGATATTGTAGACACTCAAAAATGTCCCTCAAACCATTTTTTAGGTTGTCACACTAGGACCTAGCTCTCAACCCTGACCTAGTTAACTCCTCTATTAACCTAGTTGACCCTTCTTTACACAAACTTAAACAAATCACTCAATACCTTGAATTTTACCTCTTTTTCCTTAGAGGGTTGACCATCGATGATTGGCCTAACCATCGATGGTCAGGTGCCCTCACATAGTAAACTAGAAACTTCCAGCTATGATCAAGCTTACACTAACAAAATTAGCAACTTTCCCATGCACAAACTCATGGATTTATTTTCGTTAGTCCATCACACTTATCCAAGACCAACTTAGCAACATTCCATCCCTCAATTTTCCAACTCTTTCTCCTCATTCAAGAAGTTTTGTGTTATAAATACAAGGCTCATGGAGGAGATATGGGAACAAAACTTGCGCATTCGAACTCTCTTGTTTTCTTTATAAGAATTAAACAATATGAAGCTCTATCCATGTTATTCTCTTATCAAGGTACCATTATGCTTATCACATTCCCCTATGCATTCAACCATCCAAATCTTCAAAATAATAGTACCTCACTTTGTTTTCTCTATTTCATTTTATCCTTCTTTGCTTATGTTTTCTATATTTCATTTTATCCTTCTTTATTTATATTAAGTGTGTTCTCTATTGAATACTCTTCCTACTTCTTTTCCCTTACCCAAACTACTCATACAACCTTTATGGCCCTTTAGTTACCTATTTCTAGCTCATTTTTACTCCCCATCAAGTTTTTGATAGGTGACCACCAATAATTGCCATAACCATCACCGGTTATAGCAACCATTAATGGTCAGGGCAACCACTGTTGGTCACCCAACCACTAATGGTCACTGTCACACAAAATTACATATTGTCATTCTAACCCTCTTTTTCACCTTCTCGGTCACTATCACACAAAATTACATATTGTCATTCTAACCCTCTTTTTCACCTTCTCAGACATCTGACCATCCCCTAACCTATACCTGAACACTTTTCTAATTTTTTTTGACCTAACCTTAACTTGTTTATTACATGTAGATGACCCTACTAGGACTTGCACATGAGATAGATAGTGTCCTAGACCCTCCTATTGTCCCCAAACCTCTATTTACCAATCAAAGTGACATTTCTTTTGAGTTAGACCTTTGCATTGTGGTGCTCACACCCCATCTGGAGGATGTGGAAGAACAATTAGACATAATTTAAGAGGATAGTGACAAAGCTACTGCATTTTGGAACTATTGTTTTGATAACATCAATCCTACTATAGATTAGTCTTCTTTTTATATTATTTATCGACATCATTTCAATATATACTATTTATAATTTCATTTTTATCAATAAACTTAATGTTAAACAAGGGATGACATCCATTTAAGGAAGCATATTCCTTTCTCGGGGCTGGTTTCTCACCAGGCAGCCCCTTACCTCTCTATTAACATATTTTTTTTAAAAGTTCATGTGATTTGCAGGCCATTCTTCCCTCACCAAAGAATATTTCTCACCTCATCTATATATTAGTGCATGCACTTTTTTCCATGCACACACCCCTTATCTATTATTTCTCTCTTCTTTCAAAGCAAAAAGAATTAGAGAAATAAATTGAGTGAAATAGATACCAAATATTTGATTTATAGGTCTTAGTACCATGTGAAAAAATTACAACCATATATTATAGATAATGCTTATGGTTATGTAAAGTGAATATGTACATAAATTCTTAAATAAATAAAACAACATACATTCAAGTAAACCATGAGTTTGATACTTATGGAAAATGAAACTTCTATTCAATAAGAGTGTATAGGGGAAAATGTAGTGATACCAAATTATTTTATGATAGAGTAGATATGTAGAGCATGATACCTATTGTTAATACCATGTATAACATTGACTATCAATTGTCACCACCCTTGGACAGATGCACATGATGCATATTTATACATGTAATACACGATGAAGTTAGAATTGTTATTTTTTATAAAGAAGGTAGTTATTAATCATTTCATCTTCCTTATTGATAAATGATTGAGCTTATAGGTATATGGAAAATAAATATACAACTAGATAAATGACACATTCCATGATAAGTTGTGTTAATTGGTAAGTCATGTGATTAGAGTAGGCTAGGAAAATAAATATACAACTAGATAAATGACACATTTCATGATAGGTTGTGTTAATTGGTAAGTCATGTGATTAGAGTAGGCTAACATGTGCATGTGTTGGATCTGATATAAGTGTAAGGGCATGAGACTTCGAGCGATCATGGTGAAAATGAGTGTGGAGGACTGCGAATTGGTGTGAACTAGGCATGTAAATCTATGAACAAGTTGTATACTAGTGTTAAAGACTAAGATAAATCTCAACATGGATAAGTGTGAATAAATAGGGCATATGAGAGCTATGTATTGGGCGTAGGAGCTACACATGGATCATTTGTAAATACCATTCACATATTTTTATTTGGGATATGCATTAAGAATTGAATTTAATTATGTCAAGCTTAATTATTATTGGAACTCAATTTTTCCTAACTAAATGTCTACTTGTATTATTTAAAGTAATGAAAGGAATCTGTTAAATGATAGGAAAATTGATGCATTGTTTTTTTTTATTATTAGCCAGGCAACCTATTTCCAAAAATAATATAATTGTGTCTGATCCCTCAATTTAAATTATATATTTAAAATATTATTAGTTTTTAAATCTAAATAAATGTGTAATAAAACCTAGAAATCATTTTTCTATATTTCATTTCAACAATGAGCAACTGTTACATTTATTTCTAAGCATCGGTTAAATGATGAAAATATGAAGCATTAAGAATATAATTTCAATAAATTAACTTGCAAATTATTTTATTTTAACTCATATAAAACTTGAGTTATGCATTAAGGAGATAGGTTTAATTTAATCTCATGAAGTGGGAGGTTTTGTTTAGTTTTCATTCTATCTATTAATTATTTGTCATACTAGATAATATGTGATTCACACATTTTTAGTAATGATACCAAGGAAAAAAAATTCAATACACATCTATTCAAATGAATTTAATAGTTTCTAAGAGTCAATATGCAATTGGATCATTTTCAACATAATCCTAGTTTCATGATTTTATACATTGAAGGTTTAACGCGAGCATTATAGCATAGGTACATATGTTGAAACTAGAGTCGAGTAAGAAATCTTTATTTATCAACAAATTTATTTACTCCTAAACATGACATTCATATTTTCCCATCTACAATAATTGAATACATCATTCATACAATAAAATGTATGTTCCTTAAACATCAAGTATGGAGTAAAAGACAATTTATTAAAGTCTCTAGAAATATGTTAATCATAAACAATTTAACTCCTTTTATAGAATTTAAATTTCCCAATGAATTCAATACACCATGGTATACCATAGTATGTATGTTAAAATTAAATAAAATTAAACACAAAGGTTGAAATCATGTTAATTTAATCATCCCCAGATTTACCATGTGATCTATAAGAAACAAACAGAGATAAAATAATAATAATTTGTGATTCAACTCAACCCCATATAAAACATCAAATTATTATAGTATAATGACATTGACAAAACTCTATAATTATAATCCTAGTTTAAATTGTTATTTAAACTAAGGAAGAGAGAAGATTTTGAACATATGAATTGTATATCCAAAATTTTGTTTTCTCATTCATTAGGGATCAACATTATCACTCTATGATATTAGGTGTGAAATTATTTGTTTCCATGTTCCTCCCAATAATTTAAACATAAATTCTAGATTGTGAAATATAGGGTTAAAGGGATAGAGATATCCTAGGGCACAAGGATGGTAGTCAACCTCTAAAGTACGCCAATTAATTCAAAAACTTAGACAAACATATGTTGAATTTATTATGCTAAGATATGCTAAAACTATAAAGTACATCTATGATAAATATTGCAATGATAATGAAAATAATATACTTAGTTGGGTCTGATACTAATATGGGTTTGGATCTAGAACATGAAAGTAACACACTAGATCTAGATTTTGGATCAATTGTTTGAATTTTTTAATTGTACATTTGTATCCATAGACACATCAACTTTGAAAAATTATGTTCATCTTTATGTTTGACTTACACACATGTGTCTAGTACGAATACTTGTTAAAACTGGATGCAACCATGGATGCCTCTAGGTTTTGTGTCACTTTCACTCCTGTGTATTCATATTTGGGTCATTGATTGTCACTCCTTATCAAATGTAAGAACCATTTTTTTTAATCTTGATATTAGCTATAGTTAAAATGGGTTAGTGGGCACATAGTGTCAAGTTTCTCCAAAGAATTTTCTACCAATGAGTGCTCCCTATATAGTCAATACTCTAAAGAGGTCCTTATACTTATGTAGTTTTCCCCTATGTTTTGTCTTTTGTGTATATCATGTAAGTTGTGATAATCAAGTAAAATAATGACCTAACTTGTAACTTAGAAAATGTGGCTCATGGAATGCTCCTTTAGTAATTTAGACATATATATGTATTTTCCCTATGACTGATATCAGAATGGAAGAAAATAT
The DNA here is from genome assembly GCA_037957365.1 of Torreya grandis. Classification (NCBI taxonomy): domain Eukaryota; kingdom Viridiplantae; phylum Streptophyta; class Pinopsida; order Cupressales; family Taxaceae; genus Torreya; species Torreya grandis. Next base: position 2,277,830 of record JARHVA010002206.1, read on the forward strand.
GGGATCTTTTCTCACTTGAGTGCTTGTTTTAATGCTTTTGGTAAGCTTCCGTGTGAGTAGGTAATAAATTTTTAGGTGAGGAATGAATGAGGATTGATATATATATATATATATATATATATATATATATATATATATATATATATATATATATATATATATATATATATATATATATATATATATATATATATATATATATATATCAGTTCCTTTGGAGAATATCTCACATTAAATTCCCTATTATAACCATAGTTATACACTATATTTGTAAATTGGATGACTTTAGGGCAATGGACACTTGTGATGGGAAGCGACACTTACATGGGCATAGACATCTGATTGGGATGTAAGTGTTTAGGCAATTGAAAAGTAGGCACAGGTTTAGAACTTATAGAGATAGATGAAAAATGGGTTTATAACATTTTCAGTATGATAAAAGGTTTGAGTCATCAGAATAACATTGATTAGACTAAGAGAAAAGCATAAGCACATACATATAGTGTATTCAAGCTTTCGGTAATAGTGAAAAAAGTATAAAAATTGAAGATATATCAATGATATGTATTTGATAAGCGTACAAGATTGAAGTTATATATAATTTAAAAACAGTGTCTACATTTTCCTCCCCCCATCTCCACCCACCTTAATCTTGTAATGAACTTACTATTTTAAAAGAAAAAAATGTACACCTGGGTGTGTATAACACACCTTGCCTTTGCTTGAGTGTAACTTGAATGTTGTTTTTTATTTTCCATTTAATTGTTTAGTGCACATATGCGTCTTTATCTATTTCATAACATCATCCTTATCTGCAATGATTCGATATCAAATGCTATAAACTTATCTACAACTTCCAACATTCCATATATATTAGCTATAATATATTCACTTGATTTTTTTTTTTTTTAAATGCTACATTGGCAATAGAAAATATAGATTGATGGTAAGTATTTAATCAATTGGATGGTCTCTATTATTTTCAATGTTTTTGGGATTGAGTCCAACTAAAGTGGTTGGCTCCAAACCATTAGATTACAGACTATCAATGAATTATAATATATTATTTCATTATTTATTTATATTGTATATATTTCATTCTCTTCACTATTAATGTTAGCATAATAATGGTAAAGTAATATACATATTCAATTAATTATAATCCATATCAAGTCAACCTTTTCTTTCAATTCATAATCCTTAAAAAAATTCTCCTTAAAAAAATCTATTTAACATAGACAATCAAAAATAGAATACTAAAATAAATATATTAAATACATTCTATCTAAAATATTTCAATAGATACCAATATTATGGCACCTATATTAAATAGGTCACATAAGTTAGAAAAGTACCTTGATATTGATATCTCTTGAGATTTATTTAAATATACATATTGTAAATATCTATCTTAGTTTTAAATTTTATTCAAGAATCATCTATGGCAATAAAAAGACATTGGCAAGTCTTGTGCATATGCACACACTCAATGCACATGCACACACATCTTTGTATTTGTGTGTCTATTGTCAATTCAAAGTTTATTGCATATATTTTTTATAATTTTAGAGAAAATGAAATCCACAAAAGTGCAAAAATAATAGTTAATTTATATCTAAAAATAGGTTAAAATATATCTTATATAAAAATTAGAAGTACAAATATTAAAAATTGCATAAATTATAGTATAATCAATCAATATATATTTTCACACAATTAATCATTTTAAGGACAATAAAAAATTACTTTTTAAAAAACAAACGTATGTCAAAAACTAAAATTACCCTATGCACACAATTATGTGTTTGTATATGTTCACACGACTTAACTTAATTGATGTCTATAGTCACCAAAATATGACTATTAAATTTGCTTTATCTTCATATTATGATATACATTCTAGCATAGTAAAATAGTATTACAATCAGTTTTAAATGGGATAAAATTTGTGCTTGTTTACTATGCATATGTTTGTATCCTTGTTACTAAGTAGCTAAAACTCCAATTTTTTAATTCTACACATATTTCTATAAAATGTACTTATTACCTTGTATAAGATTAATTCGTAGTCCGTATATTTAAATAGTCGAAAAAAATCTATATTATAGAATTTTATAACTTCTTGTTCAAATTTGTAGCTGATAGTGCAGGAAAGTCACTTCAAAATTGTATATATCATAGGGAAAAAAAATTAAATGGATTCCGAAAAATAATGCATTGGAAGTGTAATAAAATGCTAATCCTTCTCATAATGCAATAAGACCTATCCTTCTCATGCTCCAGTAATGTATCTTGAAATTGACTATGACAAATTTCCTAACAAACTATGACACTAAATGACATGCTGACCAACAGATCTTCATTCAACTTGTAATGTCCCGGAAGATAACAAGTTTGTTATTGAAACATTTGAGATAAATACGTGGTTTAAATCGTTGCTTGAATAATTATGTATATGTTACTTCAAAAATCATGAGGAGAAAATGTTACAGGTAAACAAAGGAATGAATGGGAGAATTTTTTTTGGGTTCACTAACCACCTTTATAGAAACTGTTTTTGTGGATAACTTTTAGATCATGGTATATTCGTTCTATAAGTAAAGGTATCTGACCTGAACCAGAGGATTAGTAAATGCATTGTAAATCATTGGACGATATTTAGAAGAATGTAGTCTAAATCATTGCAATGTGTCAAGATTTGTTTTCAAGTAAAAAATTATGTTCTCAATGAAGAAAACATTATTGACATATTAATAAAATTTAGGTTTTTTTTTTTTTTTTTTTTTTTAAATGTATAAAATTGTAATCTTACAATTAAAGTTTTTAATGGTCATTTTGGATATTTTAATAAGCTAATAGTTAAATTATCTTCCTTTTCAATACAACTTTAGGGCAAGTGCCATTTCATTTTGTAAAAGCTACTTCAGAGCAAAGCATCTTCATAGAGTTTTCTCTCTTATGTAATTTAACCTTATTATTTAAAAATTTCCCCTGTTTTAATGTGCATGTATACTATTTACACGTTAAGGGGACTTATCATGTAATAAAATATATTTAAATTTTTGTGTGTGAAGTGAGCGATTTTTTTGCCATACTTTTAAAGATTAGAATGACAATATGTGAATTGATGTAGGCAAGTTAATGTCATTTGGTGGATGCCCATACTTTCTTCTAACATTTTAATTCTTATTACGAATGAGAAGATACTAGAAAAGGCATTGGATTTTAGTATTTTCAGCAAACCTGTTATGTTTATATTGTATAGAAATTATATTCAAACATTTTATTGGTTTCAATGATATTTTTAGTTATTAACATTGAGTTATTGCTATGGTTGTTGTGGGTAGGTAGTTATGGAATATACAATTATTTATTTTTAATGTATTATTTAAAAATTGTATTATAAAATTATGAAAATTATTTATTTTTATTTTTTTTAAATAAAAATGAAAGACTTAAAAATGAATTATTATGTGTATAAGTTCAAATTTGTATTAAATAATATATAGCTATTTTTTAATCTTTCCTTTTGATTTCTTATCAATATGATTATTTTAATTTTACAATGCAATTAATAATAATAAATTAAATTTTAAAATTAATGTAGAAGAATATAAAATGTTTGACTATTAAAATTTTGGTACTTTTAGACATATCTACCACCATAAAAAGTGTCCCAATTTAAACATATTATTTTATGCAAAGTAAAATTTATAATTATTAATAGATCTTTGCCTCTATTTAGGATTAAGATTTTTTAATTTTAAATTGTTTTTTTCATTAATTGTTTTTAATTTTTTCCAACGACCTTAGGGAAACATCGTACATAAACCAATTTTGTTGAATGATCTACAATAAATTGGTAATATAATAGTCACAAACACACAAATTAAATAAAAAGATAGTAAAATTGTCTCCCAACTACATTAAAGTATCAAAACCCATGTCGCTTTTTCTTTTATTTTTTATTTTTTAAAAATAAAAATCCCATCTCAATTTTATTTATTTGTAATGAATTTATTGTTGGATTTATATATTATTTTTTTAATCCATCACCATGTTAATGTAAACCTCAAGTTTGAGCTTCTATGCCATCTCAAATTTCATCAATGAGAAGTGAATGTTGGCATACCAATTGAGTTCCATGTAAAAATTGCAACTATCTAATGTTAATTACAATTTGATTGTATTCATTTGCATACTAAATTTAATCAATCATGTAATTTGGTATATATTTTGTTTATTTTTAAACAAATGAGTCCTATGCAACCAATTGTCACTATATAAATTCAATTGGGGCTTGATTGTTCTTTACATACTATATTTAACCAATTGATTAAATTTGATATGAAATTACTTCAAATTAAGTTCAATGAATCTAAATTTGATTATTAATTTAAATATCGATCAATTAACCTAAAATTTGTACCAAATTTAATTAATTACTTAGTTTGATCTAATATTTATTTTTGGCCAATCAATCCCCCTCAAAATTGGATCTTCTTTGGTATCAATAATATACTTTATTGAACTACTCAAGTAATTTTTTAATATAGTACGTAGCTAGTGTCATTTAAACCCCGTAAAATAGATTTATCATGGATATAAAAATGTATGCCTTTGAATTTATAGCAAGAAAATCCAATGCATATGATAACCCGTGCAAGAAAATTTATAATTGGATAAGTGCTCATAATAAAAATCTAGTGAAATGTAAAAAGGAAATGCTATATTTAATTATGTATGTAATGATTTTTATCCTTTTGAAGTTAGTAATATTATAATTTAAAATGAATAAGGTGATTTTGGGGGGTCTGTAGAGTATGTTTAGTTACTTGTATGTGATACATAGCGATTTTAATTTGATATGCCCTTAAAATTTGACCCTTTTAGGTATATAAATATTATAGTCAATCGTCTATGTAATGATTAAAGTTAATTATGTAAATAAGGACTAATGTTAATTATGTATATAACTATTATAGTTAATTGTGTAGGTGTAAATATATTTCACTGTTTACATGATGGTTATATTTAATTATGTATGCATAGACTATGTATGTAATTATGATAAATAAGTATCTTATGATTATAATTATTGATCATGTATATATTGACATATATATGTTGAATATGATTAGATAGGCATGCATATGTTTATATATATACACATCTTGATAAGTTCATCATGACAAATTATCAAAGCCACAATTTCACTCTTCATTACATACATAATGATAGTCATTACATACAAAATTCATTATAGTCATTCAAAATATTAAACAATAGTTAGTAATATTTAGTGTGTGCATAATTAATTGAAGTCATGTTTACATGGTTAATAATATAGTTGTAGTGTGTGTTTGAATTAATATAGTGATATGAGTTTTATAACATAAGTTGATGGGAGTGTGTTATAATGTTCATGAGTGTATAAAAATTAATGAATGACTTTAAATATGATATCTATTTGAATATTATAAGGCATTTTTTAAAAATAATTTATTGACATGTTAGGCATACAATAAAATTTGGAACACTTTATTTTTGTTGAAAATATTTTTCTATTCTAACATATTGGTGTAGATAGATTGAAATTATTTATTACTATTAAAAAAATTACAAAGAAGATAACGAATTTAAATAAATATCTATCAATACTTTTTTAATATATTTATTTAATATATCTTCACTAATTTTTTTAAACTTACATATATATTATATATAAATAAATGTATACAATATAAAAAATTAATTAATTATAATGATTATACACAGCAAATATATATATATATATATATATATATATATATATATATATATATATATATATATACATATACATATACATATATAAAATTAAATAAAGTGATTACATACACAACTAATAAAAATTATTATATACATAATTAATTAGAGTCAATACATAAATAATTATATAAAATCATTACATACACATTTAATATTACATTATTACCTACATATTTACCACATTATCATTACATACATAATTTTAAAAATAATTATTATATATATAAAAAAAAAAGTCAATTCTAAAGATAATTATACTCATTACACTGGAAAATGTCCCATGAAATCATTACGAAAAAATGAATATATACTTATGCCACCTAAGATGTTCTTTATTTAAACTAATTACTAGTATTATTTGATTTTATATTCTCATAAATAATAATATAGTTTCTTGCACTTATAATTATTATATATTCTCCTAGTTCAATTAGAACATAATATATATTAAAAAGACTTAATTATTACATTCAATTATATATATCTATACACAACAAACTGTAATTAATTATACATATTTGATACTTTTTTTGTTTTCCACTTACTATTATAATTAGTTAGTTATTTATTATATTGATAGGTGTTCCTAAAATAACATATTGAGGATGGGGGCTTGGAGTTGTAATGACATAAGTGTTAGCATTTAATTATTTAAAAGTCAATAATATAAAATAAGTTATTTATTTTAAAGGTCATATGATTAAATAAAAAAATAAAACAACTGATATAACATAAAGGTTTAATAAACTAAAAAAACATGTAAATATAAACAAATTCAAACTAAAAAATTAAACAAAAAAGTAATGTAGAATTGAGAGAAATAAAAAAATAATAATTAAAAAAAAAGAAAAATTGAACTCGTAATCCATAGATAAAATACATACTTTTAAAATAAATAATTATATTATCACATCATATTTATTAATAATCGCCACAAGCAATTGTAAAACTAAATTATCATAAAAATATTATAACATAAATAATCATAATTAATTTATGAATAATATATAAATTTATTGTATTATATTTATTTAAATAATCATAATTAAATATATAGATTTTATCATATCATATTTATAAATAAACATATCATAACAACAAATTATAAAAATAAATTATCATAAAAAATATTATATATGTGTCAAAATATATGTTAAATACTTAAAATGATATATATCAAAATATTTTACATAAATTTATTAAAACATATATACCAATATACTTATTATTTTCAAAGAAATAAATCTTTTATTCCATACATTCAATATGATGTAGAATTAAAAAAGACAATAAAATACGGCCAATAAACTAAACAAAACTAACAAACGCACCCATTCTTGCTCCAAAAATTCTTTCTAAACTATCTCACTCCCCAATCTTGCGGTGTGTCGGAATGATCCACTAATTCTTGACCTCGTTTTTATTATAAAAATGTTAAAGTTGCTTATTTTAATGGCCTAATATTGGATATAGGATATTGGATTTTGTCATCTTAACTTTTTAAGCGGCAATATTTATTAACCTGTTTTTGTATTACTTTGTCGCTTAATCAAAAATTTACAATTCGTCGATTGAAAAATAGAATAAAGATGTGTGAAATGTAAGGACAATATATACACTATGGCCAGAAGAAGAACAATGATGGCCGGAAGTTAAGCACGACGTTGATGCCCCCATCAAAACCATGACAATCCTGAAGCACACATTCATGAAAATGCTGCCAGGACGCAATTAACACCGAGTTTATGTGCATGAGCAGCAGCGGGACAAGGCAGGACGGATTGTTGTCCTTAACGTAGAAACGCCTTACAGAATGGGTGAGAGCGTATCCAAGATCAGAAGGGGTGTCGTTGGAATGGGATTGAATAAAAACGTCCTTGGCAGAGAGATATGCGAGGATTCGAGAAAGGTAATGCAGATTGGGAGTTTGGGTGGGGAGTTTGGCAGCGATTTGATTAAGAGAGAGGGATGCATTGGGGCCTGCATTTGCAATAATGTCAGGAATGTTGAGGAGAATGGCAGATTTGAGGACAAGGGTGGGAACAAACAAGAAGATGCCCTCCAAAGATTGCTCTAACTCACCACCATTATGTTTAATTCGTGTCTTTTGCAAGAGAAAATGTTGTTGGGTGAGATCTTATTACAGAGGAGGAGATTATATGGAGATTGTGATCGACCACTACCAGTCGGTGTCGAAGCTTCTATGGAATATAAAACATTAAAACGTTGAGTAAATATAAACATCTTATTTCCCACGGAATGTGCATTTTCCGACGGTATCAAGTGCATGATTCCATTTAATTTAAATACGTACCGTGCCCGTTTTCCACCATTTGTTAACTTTAAAATTCCGCCAGTCTCACCTGCCATGTGCCAACCATTAACTGGTTTCTAGATATCTCGCCTCCCTTGTAACATGCCTTTTTCCCACGGGCTCTACAACTTTCTTTGTAAATTGATATTAAGTTAAAAGGTGACGTGTTGCTTTAGAATCCCTCTTTATAAATTGATATAAAGTAAGAAGGTAATAATGTGCATGATAGTGGAACAAATCTACGCTTTTCATCCAAATATCGATGGACAGATGAAATTGATAAATAAGATGATAGTGCATCTTTTTAGAGTGTAAAATTTAAAGAAGTAATGTACTTGGGATGAAACCCCATTTTTCATTCAGCACAGTGACAACAGAGTTATATACAATTTTATTGCACACAACTCTTTTCCAGGTTGTTAGGGTTTCCAACCTTTGGCACTCATCAATGTATCTTATCTTATTCCGCCATCAATAATAACAACTCCTTCAACACAAAAGGAACTTGACAAAACAATTCAATTCATTGAGCACATTCGGGACATTCAATAGCAAGTGCAAAACCATTTTGCAATAGGCTAATGTTAAGTACAAGCAATGTCATGACAAACATCAGACACAACACACCTTCCAGGTTGGTGATTGAGTTTGGGTAGACCTGTAGAAGGAAATACTGATAGGACCTTACCATAAGCTTCATCCACTTTGTACAGTCCCTATACCATCACCAAGCAAGTAGGAGATAATGATTTCGAGCTCAATCTTCCTTCTTGCCTTGGGTTTCATCCAGTCTTTAACGCAAAACTCTTACGTCATTACTTTCCACCCCTGTTGAATACTTTAGATACTCTAGAGACTCTTTAGTAAACAAAGATCAATCTAGATTAAAGCATACCAGTAGAATCGGATCAAATCATTGACGCTCAGGTCAAATAGACATGTTAATAAGAGATCACTCTCTTGCAGATTGTCAAATTACGTCAAGTGCTTTCCTAAAGAAAATGGTTTATAGAAGTGTAGGTTGTCACTTTGTTTCCACATCTTTTACCACAACTGCATGCAATGGGGATCGTTGCGTCATGGAGGGGCAATTGATCCAAGAAGATATGGACCACTAGATCTTGTTGCATTTAATTGAAATATGTGATGGGTATTTTTTCCAACATGTTGACTTTAGAATTTTGTTAGTCTCATTTGTCACGTGCCTATCATTAATTGGTGGTTTAAATGTCTTTCTTTTTATATAATATACATATTTCTCATGGATTTGATAAGAAATTGACGTGTATTAATTTTAGAATCTTTTTTTTATAAATTGCTATAAAGTAATAAGGTAATATGTTAGAATCCCACCATCCAATGTTAACATTTTGAAGCTAATGTTCAATAAATAATGTAGGAGAGAGGAATGATGTTGGAATGTAATGTAGAGAGTGTATTTACTATTAATTCCAACTTTAAATTTGATATATACTCAATTACCATTTTATAAAAAAAATTATATTATTTTATAGTATTAAATTTTTTTAAAATAAATTTTATGAACAAATAATATTACAAGATGAAACCTCACTAACATTATTATACGATATTAACTTTTGTTAACAATATAATTATATAAACAAATACTATTAAAAACTAAGAACATAAAACACATATTTTTTAATTTCAGTGTACTCTCTGCTATTACTTATTAATTTTCCTTGTTTTTACTTATTAATCTTGTAAACTTATAAGATTACACTATTATGATTATTCATAATACCAAATTCTATTATTGTTTGTTCTATATAGCACTAATCCAACTAGTAAATTTATTTTTTAATCTACATAATAAAATAAAATTATTTTTATTTAAAATTAAATAATGGTGTATGTTCAAAAGTAATTACTTATGCTTTTGTCTAAGAATCCAAAGTGTATTTTTAGTGGTCTTTTAACCATGCTTCCTAAATATATTAAATGGTAAATGTAAAACTATATTCATTTCTATGATGATTTTTTTTTCATATGGATTAATAATTGTGTTATTATTATTTTTTAGGTGAACCTGTGGTTGAAGGTTGAGATAAGAAGAAATACATTTTTTTAGATGTCATTACATTGTAACAACTCTAAGGGATAATATTTTTTTCAAATATAATTATCTATAATTCAAATAAATATAGAACTATGGTTAAATTTGTAAATTAAATTTGATCACCGTATGAGTTATGTATTTATATATAAATTCTTATATTAAATTAAAATTAAAATAATTTTTAGATTTAATGTGTTATTTTGAGCACACCATACTATTAAAGCATATATGTATTATTTTAACTATTTTCAATTTCTTCTATGATTTATATAGTTATGTTGATTAACAAAAAATTTTAGACCCATTTGAACTAGACATATCATATAATAAAATTATATAACTTAAATGTTTGTTGGGTGAAATTTATTTTAAATAAATTAAAATAAATACAAATTTATAAAATGATTCATATTCCTCATGACTATTGCAATAAATGATAGATAAAATATCTATATATACTTGTCAAGTGCAACTATATGTACTAACAAAAACATGTGTAAGAGGTAAAATATGAGACAAAACAAGTATTATATACTAACCAAATAATAATAATTCAAGTATTATATTAGTTAATTTTATTTTTTAATTTTATATTTATTATTCTTAAATTAATAATTAACTAATATGCATATTTTAAATAAATCTATATAAAGTATACTAATTAGTATCATTTTTAATTCATGATTTTAAATTTTTGAAATAAATAAAATAAAATGCCTTAAAAATTATATCTTTTAATATGATATATACATTAATTTATATATTAAATTTAAATAATTAATATATTTTTAATTTTAATTTTAATTTTTATCATATTTAAATAGAGAAAATCATATTTTAAATTATTTTTAAATATAAAATATTTAAATGTAATAATCATCAATAGTTATACATAAATAATTTTTTTTAAATATTAAATTTATAATAATAATTTTTAAATTTTAAAATGAAAATTGAGTATATTTTTAAAAAAATTATAACAACTATTAAATATTATAATATAAATTATATAATTATGACTCATATCAATTATTTCCCGTGTTCACCTATTTATCTAGTTTCATAAATATAGATGGACTAGATGTGGAATAGTGTAGATTTAAAAGTTAATTAGCATCTTTGATCAATATTTACGCATCAAATGTTATAAATTATTAAGTGATATAGTTAAATTTGCTGATAGACTTTATTTAACGAATAAAAAAAATTTGTGGCCATTTACTCACTATTCGGACTATACGTTTTTCAGGAAGGAAACATGAAACTATTAAATATATATTAATATAAGTTAAATGAAAATGTTTAAGTTTCGGTTATTCATTATTTTTCTCTTTTTTATTTTATAAATTTTTTTTATGTTTTAATTATTTTATAATTATTCAGATTTTTTTTTCAAAAATTCAAATTATATAGAGAGAGAAAAAGAAAGAGAGAGGGGTAGGTACACTCAAAATATAATTTTGATAGCTGTATGTATCAATCATATTTTGTTGAAACAAAATAAATATTTGGATTGACACAATTACATTGGATACTTAAATTTAAAAAAATTAATTTATACAATTTTCAATGTTGAAAACAAAAAAAGAATTGAAAAAAATATACAATATAATCATTTTATTTTAAAAATAAAAAATAGGTCAAAACCTATTTATTATAATATTAATTAAAATATTAAAAAATTATAAAAAAAATAATATCTGTTTTACACCTTCTAATATAAGTTCTATGTGAAGTAAAAACAAAATAAAAAGACTTAAAACTAAACTTATCTATACATAACTATACAACAATTTTGTTGGGAATCTCTCTCATTCTTCTTTGATCATGAAGATAACAGAAGACTAGCAAATGAGAGACAATGAAAACATCAGTGTTGATCTCCATTTTAGTGTGGATGACATTCAAATTTTCCCCTTTAAAATTTTTATGTATTACCACGACCTTTAGTAAAGCCCACACTTGATCAAGACTATTTAAATTATGAAATCCAAACTTTATAATATCATCATAGATGTCATTCATGTTAATAGATCTAAACAATACCATCTACACCCCAATCAAATATGCAAATTTCAAAATGTCGAGCATAAAGTTGGATTAACTAGGGGCTTTCATGGCTTAGAGAATATAATCAATGGAAACTCCATTACCCATATTACCCATATGTACAACAATTTGAGGGGAAAAAAAATGGTAACAATTCATTTGAGTAATTTATCATCCTTTTACATTCCATTACGTTAAACGTCATATAGATTTTTATAATGTGATTTTAATAGTTTTCTCCAATAAAATCTTTCCATTAAAAATTTGTTTGAGGTTCAACTCATTTAGCAGTCTCAAAAATGAGCAGTGGATGTCTCCCAAACAATAATGATTGATCATATTTGTACTCATCTCCTTTATTATTAATAGATGAATCCTACTTTATGAGGATGACCCTGTATTTCAAGATTCAAATTAAATTAGTTTTTTTTTTTAAATATATATCTATAAAATATTAAAAACTTTAGATTAGAAAAGAAGATGACCAATAAATATTATCAATATGTTAAATAAACAAATGACATCATAATATGATAAATTTGCAATTAAAAGATTTGAGCAAAACTCTAGAGTGCAAAGATCACAGAGAAATAATATTTACATAAAATTTAAACTCGAACAATCTTAACAACTAAGAGATTAAAATATTGTAAAAAATGATAAAATATAAACAAAATTTAAACCCAAATAATCTTAATAACTAAAAGAATAAAATATCTTTAAAAAAAAAGATAAAAACCAAAATATAAATGCATCTCAAGAGACTATCATGATTCATTAAAATCATGGATTTCTAATTTTAAGATATGGGGACTCGGGAGAAAACCACGAATTCATCAACAAGAAGGAGAAATGGTACGAAAGTTATATTTACATACTTGTGGAAAGCCTAGAAAGTTCACTAGTATATCCCTTGTTGAATGATGGCGTGCTTTATAGGCCCTGACATATGAAATTTCACATCCTTATCACATTCATCATATGCCAAGTTATGGTAAAAAAATATCTAATAAATTACCCAGTCAAATCATCACATCCTTTAATGCTTGTTAATGATGAAAGTGGATTAAGTGGCATAAGGGATATATCTATTGTCATTGTCAATTAATGACTTGAGATTCTCGATGACTTGAGATTTTTATGAGTGTAGGGAGTATTAGTGACACGATTTGATGTTATATTGGTTTTTTTTAACGTGATAAATATAAAGATAAAAGAGTTTTAAAATTGTGTCATGTCAATTTTCAGTCATTGTAGATAATTGTTATTGTACATAATTGTTATTATTTGTAAAATTTATTTTTGATGTTTTTAATAATGATTATGGAATTCCCATTAACAATTAAATTTATTTAATTTTCATTATTATTTATATTAAACTCTTTCCAAAAAAATTTAATTTTGAAGGAGTTGTTTGTATATTTACCAAAACTGTGAGTTTTTGTTGTTTTTGAAAATATCCACTATATGAATCAATCTAAGATTTAATTTAGTTGTTTTATTAAAACAATATTTAATTTCAAATAACTTAAGTGAATTCCAAAATATAAACTTAGAAATGATGGATTTTATATTTACTCTATATGTGTGCATGTATATATGTGTATGAGATAATGAAATTAAAAGTTAAAAAAAATAATTTTTTAAAATGATTCAAATATTTTTTAAATAGAAAATAAAAAATAAAATAAATAAAAAACAAAACACATTACTTAAAAATAAACCAAATAAATAAAAAGTAAATAACTAATAATAAACATAGAATAAAATTACCATAAGAATATTAATTTAATAAGTTTTTTAAGAATATTAATTTAATAAGTTTTTTAATTACTAAGGAAATACTATTAAAAGAAATAGTAACTTTATAGTCCTCCTCCTTGTACTATACTTATCCCTCTACAAAATCATCATATGCCAAGTTATGGTAAAAAAATATCTAATAAATTCCCCAGTCAAATCATCACATCCTTTAATGCTTCTTAATGATGAAAGTGGATTAAGTGGCATAAGGGATATATCTATTGTCATTGTCAATTAATGACTTGTGATTCTCGATGACTTGATATTTTTATGAGTGTAGGGAGTATTAGTGACATGATTTGATGTTATATCGGTTTTTTTTAATGTGATAAATATAAAGATAAAAGAGTTTTAAAATTGTGTAATGTCAATTTTCAGTCATTGTAGATAATTGTTATTGTACATAATTGTTATTATTTGTAAAATTTATTTTTGATGTTTTTAATAATGATTATGGAATTCCCATTAACAATTAAATTTATTCAATTTTCATTATTATTTATATTAAACCCTCTCCAAAAAGTTTTAATTTTGAAGGAGTTGTTTGTATTTTTACAAAAACCATGAGTTTTTGTTGTTTTTGAAAATATCCACTATATCAACCAATCTAAGATTTAATTTAGTTGTTTTATTAAAAAAATATTTAATTTCAAAAAACTTAAGTGGATTCCAAAATATAAACTTAGAAATGATGGATTTTATATTTACTCTGTCTGTGCATGTGTATGTATATATGTGTATGAGAGAGAATGAAATTAAAAGTAAAAATATAATTTTTTAAAATGATTTAAATATTTATTAAATAGAGAATAAAAAATAAAATAAATAAAAAACAAAACACATTACTTAAAAATAAACCAAATAAATAAAAGATAAATAACTAATAATAAATATAGAATAGAATTACCATAAGAATATTAATTTAATAAGTTTTTTAAGAATATTAATTTATTAAGTTTTTTAATTACTAAGAAAATACTATTAAAAGAAATAGTAACTTTATAGTCCTCCTCCTTGTACTATACTTATCCCTCTACAAAATCATTCTTAGAATTCTCATCAATATCAACCTGAGAAATTTTCTGACTTCCTGTTATTTTACTAGGGCCCGGGTGAACAAAATGTTCTTCCTTTTCCTTAATCATACAAGCATAATTTAGATACTATTAACATAGTTTTTAATTGTGACTTTGTTTCTTTTTATAACCTTATAACGATCTTCCTTTATAGAGCCCAACTCACCACTTAGTTTAATTGTCTCCACTATGCCCTTAAGGTTCGGAAGGTCCTTCACGTGGATTCTCTATTGCAAAGAGTTCCATAGATATTTATCAAAATGCATGTCCACTTTTTTGGTAGGAATCTATACATTGCTTTTTTAATGAAAGGCATCGATTTTGCCCTCGAGCCTATTATTTCCTCTAAGAAAACATTCAATATACTCAGGGGTAAGTTGAATTTATTTTATAAGTTATAGAAAACATTCAATATACTCAGGTGTAAGTTGAATTTATTTTATAAGTTATATATAGTTATATATTTTATATAATAAAATATTATAATTTAATTAAAATATATATTATTAATTGATAAAATTATTTATATATATAGGAATATATGATTGTTTTATATTAAAAATTATATTGTAAATGACGAACTCAAAATTTATATATTTTTATATAATAATATGGAAGGTCATGAAATTATATATCATTTCGTTTCAAATATAAATGAAAATACTACATCATAATCATTATTCATCATGATATTGTCATGACTATTATCTATTAGGTCATTGTTTATGCCACATTTATGGTTAACTTTTAGTTAACTCAAATAGTTATATTTTCTACTAAGATTAATTAATGTGTTGTTAGGATTTATAGATGTGTACATATTCATTTAATGCTTACATATCCACATACAACACCTTCATTCAATGTCATATTTTGTGTGATCAATCGAAATAGAGATTCTATTCTTTGAC
Source organism: Torreya grandis (assembly GCA_037957365.1). Lineage (NCBI taxonomy): Eukaryota > Viridiplantae > Streptophyta > Pinopsida > Cupressales > Taxaceae > Torreya > Torreya grandis. The sequence goes on from JARHVA010002206.1 coordinate 2,293,874, forward strand.
TTTGGTATAAATACTCTCCTCTTCCTCTATATTTTAGATTAGGTTTTATACATACACATATATGTTGAATTTGAGAGAAAAATTAATAAAGGATATCAATATTTATTTGAGTTAACTTTATTTATCCTAAGTCATTTAAGTTTGAGTGGGTTTTATTTTTATGTATTTTTGTAATTCACATATTTAAAATTTTATGAGATGTCACACATATGTTGATTCTTTTGAATGGAATTTTAGAGTTCCATGTCACAAGTTAATCCTAAAAATTTTGTCTCATGCTTCCCTTTTACCTCATGATAATTACTGACACTAAGAACACACTACGAAGATTGTGCAATTCTATTATGGAGTTTTATAATAACTTGATTTTGTTCACTCGCTCTATTTAAATAGTTATCTTCTCTCTCACTCTACACTTTGAAATATATTTATTATTTTTTCAAGATCATTCTTTTTTCTGATTCTATCATATCTTCTATATTTATCAAAATTGTAATCTGGGAGAATGTTTTTATAATCCTTCCTTCTTATTGCACATGAACTTTTCTTCTGTTGATTCATTTTTCCCATGTATCATTTCATGTCATACATTCAATTATTGTGACTTAATTTTGAGGTTATATCTCATGTTTTTGTGCTTTCATTTACTTGATTCAATATTTATTTCATTAATGGTAATAGAGAAAATTAATCTTAATTGTTAAATTTTATTTTTTTGGATGGTTTGTGGGTGGATAAGAAGTAATTTTTTGTTTAGTTTTTTTTTTATATTCTTAATCCTTTGGTAACTCTTCTTATTCCTATTTTTTAACCTTAATCAATTATTTTGGTGTAATATGCCTTTTGTATGAGTGTTTCTCATTCCATTCTCAAATCTTTTGTTTGATTTTTTTTCAAACTAAGTAAAAATTATGTTGTTCATAAGAAAAATTACACTATTTAGTCTTTGATTCAGATCTATCGAAAACATGTTTATGATCTAGGGAGACATCTTAACCCATTTCATACTAGTACATTCATGTTGACATTTTGATTTGACTCATCCTTTATCTTTCATTTATTCTTATATGGCATGTTGGTGTTTTTAATACAATAATTCTATATCTCAATTGTATCTAGGAAACATATGCTAAGAAACTAGTTAGTTTGCAAAAACAAATAACCAATCAATTTTAATAACAAAATATAAATTTGCTAAAATATAGATAATTCAAATAGACATAATACTAAACACACATGAGACAAAACACCAAAACTATGTGGTAAAGCCTTATCAAAGTTAAGTAAACATCCATGGTGCAAGATATTAGGCTATATTAACTCCAAGATAAACAAATTACATGCAAACTCATTATCGATTACATGCAAACTCCACAAATGTAAATACATCTAATTGTAAAAGTACCGTTAGGATTCCTCCTCCTAAAAATAGAGTGTAAAAATTCCATTATGACTTTCCTTCCTAAAAATAAAATATGGTGGAATTCATATTTCTAGAAATAAGGGTTTAACTCCTTGATTTTTTAGTTTAGGGGTGTCACCCTGAAACCCTCACTAGAGGGACTCCATAACATAGTGGGGGGGATGGGGGGTGAGGGGTGGTAGGAAATGGGAGGGGAAGTTATCCCCCTAAATCCTCCAAAGATAATAGTGTGGGTGGGAGTTGCGCCCCCTCCCCCATGTTGGTAATTGAGCTACAAACTGTCTCTTAAAGGGATATAATATTTAACTTTGTTTTCACACATCTAACAATCTCCACCTTGACAATAATTTTAGAATTATATCTTACTGGCCAACTCATCACCTTTTGTGCAAGCCAATAAAATCTAAAAACCACTTTAGATTCTAAAATAATACTACTTTTGTGAACATATCAACACTATTTTGATTTGTGTGAAAATTTTCAAGTGTCACTTTTCCTTCATCAATCATTTGTCTAAAAATATGGTACTTTATCACAATATACTCTATCGTATTGTGATAAGATGAATTCTTGGCCAATTAAACTATAGTTTGAGTATCATAGAAAACCTTCATTTTGTATTTATTTCTTCCAAACTCACTCAATAGGACCATTAGCCCAATTGCATCTTGACAAGGATGATAGGAAACCACATGTTCTACCTCATTAATTGATGTAACAAAATTATTTTGAAGCTTTGACATCCAAATAATAGGCCCACCTTTAAATTTAAAAATGTAACCATATGTTGATCTTCTTTTATACATATCTCATATAAAATAATAATCAACATATCCACAAATAGAATAACTAGATCTATTTTAGGTGATAAGATAGTCACTTGTGCCTCACAAGTATCAAAACACCCACTTCACTACTACCCAATGTTATTTACTTAGATTGTCCATATATATACTAACAACACCAACTTCATGTTAAATGTCCATCCTTGTACATACCATAACATACAACAAACTTCATACTTCAATAGCATATGGTACATAAGATATATACTTCTTTTCTTCATCACTACTAGGACATCAACTTGAAGAATGTTTGAAATGGAAACAAAAGGGATACTAAATGGTTACACATAATTCATACCAAATCCAGTTAGTATCTCTTCCAAATACCTATGTTGTGATAACCAAAGCTTACAATTTTTATTATCTCTATGTATTTCCATGTCTAAGATTTGTTTTGTTTCTCCTAGATCCTTCATATTAAATGTGCTAGCTAGATGAGCCTTTAAAATATTGATTTATTCCATGATTTTGCTTGTGACAAGCATATCATCAACATACAATGCCAATATAACAAATAAACCATTGTCAAAAATAATTGAAGTAAACACAATGTTCATACTCACTCTTCAAAAATTTATGGATCGTCATGAAGGAATCAAACTTCTTGTACCATTACCTAGGTGATTATTTCAAACCATACAATGAGTTCCTAAGCTTCCAAATAAAACATCTTTTCATATCTTGTATAAAACCCTCAAGTTATTCCATATATATATATATATATATATATATATATATATATATATATATATATATATATATATATATATATATATATATATATATATATATATATATATATATATATATCTTCTTCAAAATTTCTATGCAAGAATGATTTCTTAACATCTAATTACTCCAAATCCAAATCAAGTAAAGCCATTCATGTGAAGACAACTAAAATTAAAATAATTTTAACAACTGGTGAAAAGATTTCATGGTAATTAATACATTATTTTTGTGCAAATCCTTTTGCCACTAGTGTAGCCTTGCACTTTTCAACCTTTTCATCAACACCTATCTTTTTTTGTAAACCCATGTGTAACCAACATGTTTTATACCTTTTGAAAGTTCTACTAGGTCCCATGACTTGTTCTTATCCAAGGCATCCATTTCCTCCTACATTTCCCTTTTCCATTTGGCATTATCCACGTCTTCAAATTCTTCTTGATAACAACTAGGTTCCACATCATTAGAAATTAGAAAAATTGAAATATTAGGACTGTACTTACTAAGAGGGTACCTAACTCAAGTAGAGATCTTCGTACTAGCTATGGCTGTGTTTCCTAATGTTCTGAACTTCATATTGACTCATAAGGTGTTTCTTAAATTTGTTGTAAATATTCAACATCTTCAACATCTTCACTATCAAATAATGGATGAATTTCCTCATTTTTGGAATCTAAAGAAGGCTTGATTTCAACCTTTGCATGTTGATGTTTGGTTTCATGTTCTTATTTCATTTCAACATTTGATTTTAGAAAAGGCGATTCATCAAACTCTACATCTCTATCAATGATGATTTTTTGGCCAATAGGATCCCACACTCTATATCCATTAACAACATATCCTTCGACATACACAACATAGAAATAATTATTGGATCTTTGGTCTAACTTTGAATGTTTATTCTTATTAATAAGAGCATAAAAATTATAGCCTAAAATTTTAAAATATTAATAATCACACGGATGGCCTATCCATACCTCTTCAGGAATCTTACAGTCTATTGAAACTGATGGTGAATGTTTTATCAAATAGCACGCTATACAAATTACTTCTACCCATAAATGCTTATCCAAATTGGCATTGTTGAGCATGCTCCTTGCTCTATCTAGAAGAGTCTTATTCATACATTCAAAAACCTTATTTTATTCCAGTGTGTCATAGATGATTTTATGCCTTTTAATCCTTTATTCTTTGTAATAATTATAAAACTCCTTAGATGTGAACTAGCCTCCATTATTTTTTCTTAAACATTTGATTTACCTACTAGATTTATTTTCAACTAAAGCTCTATATTAATTAAATACACTAAAAAAACATGTTTTCTTTTAATACAGTAGACCCATAATTTTTTGGAGAAATCATCTATAAATGTAATAAAATACAACATTCTTCCATATGAAATTTAGGGTCTAGGCCCCAAAGATCAGAATGAATATAGTCAATAATACCTTTACTTAAATGACCTCCTAATTTAAACTTCCATCTAATTTGTTTCCCAAAAACACATTGCTCACAAAAATTCAAATCTAGATATTTTAGACAAGGAAGTCAATAATTATTTTTCAGTACCTTTAACCTTTTCTCACTCATGTGGCACAAATTGAGATGCCATAGACAAGCAAGATCTTTTGTTGATTTAGATACCATAGTTGTTTGACTAATATATGCACTCACTTACAATATGTAAAGGTTCCACACTTTTAGAGAATTCATTACAACTAAGGCACCCTTAGACACCTATATAACTACACCTTGACATATGAACTTATAACCACAAGAATTTGATTCACTAAAATAAATCAAATTTCATTTAATTTCTAGTAAATATTTGAATTTTGTTAGAGTCCTCACCATACCATCAAGCATTTTTATCTTAATGCTACCAACCCCTTCAGTCTTATGAGAAAAATTATTACCCATATGAAATTAATGTTAATCAAGGGTTTGATAAGAATAAAACCAACTTCTATGTGGACACATGTGATGTCTAGCACCAAAATCTAACAACTAGTCTTGATGATAAGAGGTAAAATTACAAACATGTAAAACTTCATTATTCATACCTTCACTTGTTTCTACTTGATTTGCTTCCTTGGTGAAATATTCCTTATTTTCACCTTCTTTCCTCCTCGATAAATACTTATTAAGATGTCATGATTTACCATAGTGCCACCACTTTTGACTTACTCTTCCTAGATTGTGACTTTTATCTAGATGTGCCTTTGGAGCTTCGCCCTCTTTCTCTAGATCTTTTCCTAACAACCATAGATTCAGGGGTAGAGGTTTCTAGACTAGATTTTATCCCCATCTCCTTAGCCAAAAATGCTCCCATAATAGAATCATATTCTAACTCATTGACAATATTAAAAATATAATATAAGTTATTATAGGTTCCCAAGAATCTAAAAAAGTATATAACAAGGTGACTGCCTTGTCTGCATCATCCATTTTCACACCAATACTAATAAAATTGACATAACAAAGTATTGAAAATATTTAAATGATAAACAATTTTCATACCTTATTTCATTTGAAATGTATACAACTATCTCTTCAAGTAAATATGATTTGTTACAAATTTTGTCATTATTAAAAATAATGTGAGGGAGGAAAATGATGGCTCCACTAATGTGAATGAATGTTATTTATTATAAGCAAGATACTATCAATAATTTATAAATATTATTAGTTTTTTTAATTTTATGACCCATGTTTTGTAAAGTTGTGGTTTGGGTTTATTATTCATGTACTAATTATATCATATGAAGTTGTAGGTAATCCATGAAACATTAAGGATTGTTACCTTCCCATAGATTTTCCTTCATTATTTAAAACCAATCATAGCTAAAAATTACTATGATCTTTTATGACCTATGAAAGAACTAAAGTAACATGAATGTTATCTATCTAGTTTCATCCTTCAGTGTTCTAGTATACCACACTCCAATGGACCTCCTTCTCTTTTTCAATGTCAAATTTTGAGTTTAAGATTTCAAAAATATTATAATGGGCATTCCATTAGGATGTATTTATACCTTTTTGGTTGTGGTTTGACTTTTAATATTTATGTATTTTGATTTTGTTTATTTATATATTTATATTTTTTATTTACTCCTCCATACCATTTTGTAATGCCTATTATTAGATTTGTAGTAGATGTAATCCATAAGAAAAATTACATCAAGATTGTTAGTTGGGAAAACAATAAATAAACACTTATATACTCCTATGTTACACCATATCAAAGATCATGATCTTAAATCTAAACTTGGCAGGACCAAAATAGGATGTGATTCAATAGGGATATATAATATTAGCTTAAAATGGAGTGATACAATGAATATTACACATGGAATATTTATCAATAATAGGAAATTATGAATAAGAAACATCTATGAAAGAGTTAAATACTTTATCTACAAGGAAAATAACTAAATTTGGGATGCAAAGTGATACTCTCAACCATTTCCTTGTCTTTATAACACATTATTAGTTATGCTTGGGAGTGGAACATGATTGCATTTCTAGGAATCACATTTTTAAGTAGAAAATTAATGGAATCAAGCTAATATGTTTGCAAAATAGATAAAATAATAAGAATAGTAGTTAATGGGATTAAATATTATGTAAAGGGTGGGTTGGATCTAGGAGGCTATGGGTAATTATTTATATTAGAATAGAATTTCAAAGTCATAGAGTGTAGATGCATGAAATGTGTGTGACGGATATCAACCTACATACTGTATTGTGTTTTATATGTATTCAACCTATATATGTATTTAATAGGTCTTCATAATATGAAAAGATTCATTTACACTTGAATCAAAAGGATGGAATGCGAAGTGACGATGTATTGTAAAATTCTATAAATAATGATCATTTGTAATGGAAAGGAGTTTTGAAAAGATGGAGATTAATATGGAGATATTATCATGATTGTCCCAAACATATTTTATCCTTGTTCTATGGGCAGTGAATGCTCTATTTTTTAAATATGTTTAATAATTTATAAATAATCATGAATTTTTTGTACATGTTAGTATTCATTTCTAGGAAAACTTTATAATCCTTAACTAATGACATACCTTGTTTATTTTGAAACTATAACTATGTTCTGATCATGTTTCCTAATTTTCTCATAAAACACTAATTAACATGTTGTAATGGGTTTTTGATGAAACTATACTAACAATGGTGTGGTGAGTAAGGAAGATTTAAAAATATTGAGATGGATACTAGGACAAAGAGACCTCTAAAGATAGTTCAATGAAATAATTTACAATTTAAGAGAAGAATAGGAAGATCTCTACAAGAGGTTATACATGAACAAAAATACAGTGAAATATATAAGATATTTTTGTTCAAATTTCCTTTAATACTAGTTGTGTGGTTATAAATAATTTATTACTATTATTTTTATCTAAGAGAAATATAATTATTAGTTTGGATGGAAGAGAAACTAGAAAACCTATCAAAGTTGGATATTAAATGGAATCATGCAATAGATAATTGGGTTAAAACTACCATCAATAGATACATTATTAAAATTATTTTACATGGATACATTGCATTCGAGGCTGCATAGGATACATTTATGATAGACACTAGAGGAAACTTTCTTCATCAACTACCTGCTCTCATTAGAGTGTTAGTTTCATAAAATGTTATGGTGTCTACTCCTACCAACATGGAGTATTCACTTCAGGCATATGGGTATTTGTGTGATAATGAAGTGAATGATGAATAAATGAAAATGGAAGATTAAACCTATACCCATAATATGGAAGACACATAGAATCATAGTGAAAAGTGAGTTTTAGGGTAAGATCAAGACCTATGATAATATATAAGATAGAATAAACAAACTAATCCTAATGTAGTTATGAGTAGGAGTCTAGTATATTACGTATAAGATATAAAATGAATAAAAATTTATGGTAGATCAAAATAATTTGGAGGGAATGAGAATAATGAAGTGATAGGGCTCAAGAGAAGAGAAGGCACAAATGAGAGAACAAATATAGATAGATATGTTGAAGAGATGGAATAAAGTGGAAAGAGATAAGAGGAGTGGGTAGATTAGTTATAAGGTGGTTTAAAATCATAGCTATAAGTGAGAATATTTTTCAAAGAAGAGAAGGGAAAATATTTTGAAGAAATTATGTTATGTCATAGGATGAAATTAGGTTCAATTTCCAAAGAAGAGAAAGTCATAGACAAAGATTATTCATTTCAAGGGTAAACATCTTATCTGCCTATTGTGTCAACACAAAGAAGAAAAGTGTAGAAGCTAGTAGATATAATACCTAGTTTGACCCTTTTATAGATCAATTTGGGAATTATATTAAAAATATCAAGAAGATTACAAATAGGAAGAAATTGATTGAGGTAAGATTTTAATTTTCACCAAATATTAAGACATTTCCTTAGTCTAGTCCACCACCACTATTTTCAAGTGCTACTAGAGGAGGAATGAATCTCAATCCAAGAGTTATTTTCACTATGACACCATTTAATGGGTCTACTAACCCTAATTAATAATTATTAATTTGTCATATGAAATGAAAGATTAAAAATGCAGATTTAGATGATGCTAAGAAGTGTGAGATCATATGATCTTTAATGGGAAGAGTTTTGGAGTTCATCTATAAAAGAGATGATTCCAAACTAAGTTTTTACGATTTCAAGGAATAGTTGATAGGATAATTCAAAGTAAATAAATGTGAAAGTTAAATATTCCAAGAGATACAATAAATAAGATAAAAATCAATCAAGTTAGTATGGGATTATGATTGCAAATATTATGATGTAATGAATATAGTAGTCTTTCAATTCCTAGAGCCATATAAAGGTGCATGATTTTTGGAAGGATTGAGACCTAGGATTATCTTTGGAATTTTTCAACACATTTAAAAAAAATTATATGCTTGGGAAAATGTGCTTTATAACAAGTAGATAGAGAATTATGGAGATATCTTACATCCTTTTATGAAAAGTGATGCAAAAATATATGTTGTGCTACGTAATATGGAGAAGCTACATGAAATTAAGATGCCTAGGCTAGGATTCATGTGTATAAAGTGTGGGAAATAGGGGAAAAATAGAAATAATTTCCCAAAACATAAGATAGAACTTTTTAAAACATGTTATTTAGTATGGCATGCGACTATATTTTTTCAAATATTAAAAAACTACTTTCAACAACCTTAGATTTTGTACTGTAACTTATTAAAGTCACATAATCACGATGATAAAAAAAATTAATCATTCAAAAATTTTAAGGAAGATATCACCAAGAATGTCTTCGTAGTCTTAGCACAACAAATTTCCTCTTTGAAGCCTAGACTCGGAAATTTGTTGTCTTCATAGTATTAGCAATATTTAATGCCTTAATAGACCTTGTTAAGCTTTTAATTATTATATTAAATTAATACATCTCACAAAATATTAAAAATCTTTTGCATAACATGTTATAATCCACTCTTATAGGCCAATAATGCACTGACAAAGTAGTATTGTATGTTAAGACTAAGAATCTTTGGGATGTTTAATCTTATATCTATATTGATTTGATAGGTTATAATGTTCCAAAAGCTATGTTTGATTATGGTAGCATAATTGATATGAAAACTTATTCTACATTGGATGTTATTGGATGAACGTCTATCAGTTAAATTCCATTAACACTAATCCTTTTAGACAATTATATGGTAAAGCCTATCGATCGATTCGAGGATGTGTAAATAATTTTACTGACCTATTCCTATAAGGTAATTTCAAAATGATTGACATGAGGACTGATGAGATGCACTACCCTATGTTAATTAGTAACAAGTGGGCCTACGATGGTTAGATGACCATTAATACAATGTGTAATCAAATGTAGGAACACCAAGGGGATAAAATTATAATTATACCCCTAAATAAAACTAAGATCAAGCCATACATAATACCCAAAGATATAAAGTCATCATTTTCATATGGATATAATAGTTGGTTCAAGGTGGGCACATAAGCTAAGCATAATGCACTATGAGTTATAGAGTATCATTTTTTACATTTAGAACAGAGCCTCAATGTAAGATATAATAGATTAAACAACTCTTTTCTAGAATTTAGATAATAGAGGAACATGTTTTATAGTTACAAATAGAATAATGTAGGTCACCATTTGTGTAATCACCAACCAGGTCTAGAGTGGATCTCTTATAAAATGTAGGTGTGATAGACATTCACTATATAGAACAAAAAAGGAGGTATTTTACCTTTAGAAAATGTATCTTCAATCAATGGTGATTCAAATACCAATATTTTAGACTGGGTAAGAGGTGGTCATGAGGTACATCTAATGCACATGGTTTTTTCTATAGAATGACACCCACCTTAGTATTCTATAAATAAAAACTTAGACCAGTTCATTTTTAGACTAGAATATAAAGTGCCTAATATATATGATAAGTTGAGCGAACTAAACTATATAATAAAGGTAATTGCTATGAGTTGGTGGGTATTTCCATGGAAAAACTAGTTACATTGGATGAGGATTGTGAATTATTATGAGGTCAATTTCATATACCATATATTATCAGGGACAACTTGTCATTTCTGCAAGAATGGTAGTGTCTATAAATTCACATCCATAGGTGTGCAAATTTATGGTATACATATAGTGTATAAGCCAAATATTGGGTCCATGTATTCAGGGATACATTAGTAGCACTTCTGAAAACATATTATATGCATCAAGAGTGTGGAAGGGAGACTAAGAATTTACTGCAAGTCTAGCATGATTTTTTTCAAACATTTTTCTTTGAGGTTGACAACTATATGGTACACCAAGCCCTAGATAAATTGATGATCTTATTATGTCATGGCTGAGAAGAGGATGTTAGTAGTAAACTAAACTCTATTTAATAGGAGGAAGTGACTAATGATTTGAACATAGTATTAAAAATATATAAATAGAATAGACAAAGAAAACATTTTCTAATAAGACCTTGAAATAAAATTATCGATGAGGAATAATTTAAGTCCACTAATAGTGATGTGGACTTAGATTTGAAGGGATTCTTTGATCTAGAGTGAGAAGTGGAGGATCCTACATGCAAAGTCACATATCAAAATTAAGATCAGCAGTTGTAAAATCTTAATATTTCAGAGAAATAAAGATAAATAATAGTTTAATACTCCATTCCAACTAGCTCCAACAAAATATATTAGGAGAGATTAAATATGTTGGTAGGGAATATTGGGACAGAGTCTATGCCAAAACATGCTACTTTGGGAGATTAATAGATGAAAAATGAGGTCTCATAAAGATTTAAATTACTATAAGACTATCAATATATATTTCCAACCATGTTCATAGAAGTAAAATTTTTAGAACCTACACTAGAGGAGATGCACATAAATCTAAATGAGTGCACACATACTGTGCAAAAGTGAATATATGGGTAAACCCAAACATGAATTTTAAGTTAAAGGCTTAAAAGGATTGAATTCAAGAAGTGAGCATTATCTATCTAGTGGAAAGTGCAGATTGGGTTATCCCAATGGTGGTTTAGCCTAAAAAATTTAGAGAAATCAAAGTTTGTGGGGATTACTATGCACTAAATTATGCCTATATTAATGATCCTTTCTAAATTCCATTCACACATGAAGTTTTAGTTTCAGTCACAAGACATTAAGTGTATCATTTTATAGATGATTTTAGTGGCTAACATAATATACAAATCATAGTAGATGATCAAGATAAAACCTCATTTGTGACATAATGTAGATATTTTGCATATAAGGTAATGCCTTTTGGATTTATGAGTCTTGGTGTGTTGTATAGGGATGTGATTACTACATTTAAATACTTCATCCATGATACATTAGAATCCTATTTAGGTGATTGAGTTATTTTTTTAATTCAAAGATTATTTGTCCATGTTTTGGCTTATGTTGGAATGGTGTCGAGTTGTGTGTATTGCATTAAACCTAAATAAGTGTTTATTATTCACACATTTTGGTGTTTTATTTGGGAATATAATGTGTGTTTATGGGATGTTGGTTGACCAAGGTAGAATCAAAATTATTGTGGGCATGCCACCTCCTATAAGATCTATAGAGGTATAATATTTATTAGGTCATATAAGATACTACAATAAATTCATAAAAGGTTACATAGTTAAATCTTCTCCAGTGAAACATATACCATACAAATATATCAATTTTTAAATGGAATAATGAGTTCTAAAGGGTGTTTTTGAGCTAAAGTAGACATCAGAAAAGGCTACCATTTTTATCTTTACTAGAAAGAAACCATCCCAAGTTAGTTTAGATGCCCTAAGAACTTTAATAGGAGATATTCTCACACAACCAAGAGAAGGAGGATTGGACCATCCCATTCTCTTTGCAAGTTAGAAACTCTTAGATATAGATAAAAATCATAAAACTAAGGAATGTGATGATTTTACAATGGTGTTGTCATTGTATAAGTTCAAACACTATCTTCTAATGTTGTTATAATTTTCTATTAAACACCAGGCTATACAATACCTAGTAAATAAGATGATGTTGGGAGGGATAATATCTCTCTTGGTTATTTTGATTTACGAGTTTTATTTAGAATCAATGTGAAGCATGGGATGTTAAATGTTATACCAACCCCCTTGAGTTGAATACACAACAGAGAAGATCTTGGATAACTATAAGATGAATCATTGAATGCACATTTGCTTCGAGTATTTGTGATTCCAAAAAACATGGAAGACATAACTTATTTCATAGAAAATTAATTTTTCCTATGCATTATGTCTAAAAGGACAAGAAGCAGTTAATCATAAGAGCCATTCCATACAACATCATCAACTGATTTCTATATATAATATGGAAATATGATGCACTACAAAGAGTGGTTTTAGAGTATGAGAGACCATAAATTATTCAAAAGGAACATTAGGGAACTGTAGGGGGATTTCTAAAGATAATACACTACAAGTAATATATTACAAAGTGACCTATGGTGACATACTCTATTTAAATATGCCTATAAGTATTTGTAAGGAATGAAGTAATAGGGTTGATGTTGATGTTGATGAGTATGTGAATAATAATATAGTGACTATTATTTTGATTAGAGAGTTATTGCATAAAGTATTGATAGAATTGGAACTTAATCTATGAATATTTCCTTGTTGTAATCCCTAGTACTAGATTTTTTATTATGAACATTCATAATTATCGACATAGTGGCAAAGGAGAAAGAACACATGCATAAGATGGTTGATATTTTTTAGGGAGCGCTAAACACATGATATTCAAGGGTACAATCTACCCTACAATAATAAGGAATCCCAAAATTTCCACTGATATGAAATTCAAGGACCCATATTACACCACAACTATTACCAACTATTGTAAAGAATATGGGTTCCTTTGTCAAACCATAACAATTTGAGGGTGTTGAGCCACATGAGGTTCAGGTGCTAGAACAATAGCCTCAAGATACAATATAACTTGCAAGTAGGGGAAGAATAATTTCATCCCTCAATCCATACCAAAGGAATTAACATGTAGATGCATTGTTTATGCACAAAATATTCTTAAAATTTATCATATACTGATGCTTTCTCTCTTTCTTGAACCTATCAATTTTTAACATCTTTATGTGCATGCCTTAAATGGTGTACCAAAAAATGTGTGATTAGACCTTTGGTGTTTCTTAATATTATTGTTCCTTATACCATTACTTAATGTCATTACAATTACTTTTATCCAATTCCATAAGAAATTAAAACCCATTTACCTAATCCTATAAGCAATTCACTTTCCTAAATAACACCTGACTAAGAATACATCCCTTTTCCTTCAATTTCCTAGTATGTCAGTTAGGTGGATCTTGTTAGGGATTGAGCATATGTTATGTAACTATGCCATCTTAACCAACATAGTTTGAGACCTACTGATTATCTTTACCACTTAAGAAGATCGAGCTAGTCAATTTTGTTGACTAAATTATTGGGAAGGTTTAGGTTTAATCCTTGGCTATAAATACCCCCTTCACTTCAATCTATTGAAGAGGAACATTCATTTTTGCATTGTTACATCTTTTAATTCTTATATTTATACACTTGAGAAATTTTTATTATCATGTACCTAAATAGGAGTATAATAGTAGAATATTAGAATAGGAGTAATCCCACATGCGTTGGAATAAGGAGTGGGGTAGGTGAGAAATAGTATAAATAAATGGGTATATGATGTTCTAGGAATAAAATAATCATTTGTAATTAGAACTTGATATAATATGAGGCTTCCCCATCGAAGAGGCCCAAAAACCAAATGTAATGAGCCATTACACCAAAAACTTAAGGCATTAGTGAAATTCACCCATCAGGATCATAACATCCCACCACTCTTTTGAAACCCAAAGTCTAGGTTGGATTTGTGCCTGTACACTAGGATCCCCCACATGTATGAGCCCCAGGTGAAAACTACCATGATGGCATAGCCACCCACTCCATGACTTGAACCTGAGTGGAGGCTCTGATACCAATAATAGGAACCTTGTACTCATAACTAACACAATAATAATCCAATACTTACATATTGATCTAAAACACTGATTACACACAAACACCAATTCCTTTTATGTAAGGAATAACTCTGTATCGTAGGCCTCTTCAAGGCGGTAGCCTCTTATTAGAGTAAGCTCTAATTACAAATGATTCTTTGATGCCTACAACATCATATCCCCCTTTATTTATACTACTTCTCACCTACCCAACTCCTCATTCTAATGCATGTCATATCATTCCTATTCTACTATTATACCCCTATATAGGTACATGATAATTACATAGGGTTTTACCTTTAGAAGGAAATAAGATTGTATTACAATAAACTCTTGGATGAAAAGTAGGAGTATTTTATCCTATATATGATATATGTAGTGTGATCATTATAAAACTAAAACAAAATTTTACAAAGTACCATTAGCCAAGGGAGATATTGAGGCACAAGAACTACAATCCAAGGTAAGTATTCCTAAATTTTAATCTTTCGTTTGGTAGATAGATATTGCACAAAGTAATAAGATTAATGTTTTGCTCCTTGATTAGTTTACCTCTACATTGACTTGAGTAAAGTTATCTTTGCATGTTTTGTTTCATTTATTTAATTATCCCCATTTATTCCATAAGTTTTATTGAGGACTATATTAGATTTATTTTATGTATTGTAGGCCTAGTTAGGGTTATTACATAATATCATTTTCCTAGAGGGTTTGGAACCCTCTCCTTTGTTTTTATGTGTTAATATATCCCTTAGTTAGGTTTAGTGGATTTGAATTGGTCTTGTTCTAATATAAATATCTATGTAATGAATTATTTGGTAAGATTACCTTCTCCAAGCATGGAATACACTAAGTAGGATAAGTTGAAGATCCATCCTAATTCATTACATATATTTTGGTTAACTTGACATGAATCTAATCATTATAACTTTTTATTTTCTAATTATAGTCAACTAGATTATGCTTATCAATCCAATTTTGTATTTTGTGTGTATGTTATCAACTAGGATGAGCCTAATGATCCAATTTTATATTATGTGTGCATGTTTTCAACTAGATCGAACATGTTGATCTAGTTCCATCTATTGTGCATAGGTTTCTAACTTAATTTAGCGTGTCAATCTAATATTGTCCTCTATGCATAGGGTTTTGAGTTTCATCCAATTAGGATATAAGTAATTGATCCACTCATTTATTTTGCCTTTTTTGCCTAACTAAATCAACAAACTCAATTTTGTTCATTTCTATATTTTAAGTTCAATTAAGGAAATTGATCTGATCAATCTAGTTTCATTTTCTTATTTTTTATCATTTTTATTTATATTATGTCAACTAACTCAATTATATTTAATAACACTATTTTATACCTTTACAGGATAAAAAACTCACCTGGATGACCCGGTCAAATAGTAATTTATCATTCCAATAAAAAATACTAAATCAACCTAGATGATCTTGTTCCATCCTCTAGGTTAGTTATAATTAGATTACTATTTTATTTTTGTCAAATTTTAAGCAAATATTATTTTTTGCATTTCATTAAAAAATTAAAATTAAGCATTATTTTTCTTAGTTTTTAAGCTCTATAAAACAATACCTACATAGTCAACTAGATCAATTGGCTCTATTTAGTTTCATGTCTATTTTTTTTTATCAAACTAAGTTGATTTGATCAATTTTCTTTATTTAGGATTTTATTTGCAATAGATTGAGTCAAACATATCTACTTCATTCTATATTGATTGATCAACTAGATCAACCTACTCTATATGTTTCAAATTTATAGTATAAGCGAAGGAAATTAAACTCTATTTTCATAGTAATTATAATCAATTTACATTTTATATTGTTTTTTAATTGATTTAATAAATCGTAACTTGGTGTTTGATAAAATATATTTTCATCTTACTCAACTTTCCCTAAAAATTATGTATTGATATTTTTAAAACTATTTAGATACTATCGTGAAGGGATACATGATATTTTATTTACAGTCTCTATCTATCATTTACAAATATTGCAGCATGAGGTTCTTTCCCTAATACTCATAGCCATAGTACAAAGTTAAACATGGTATTTAGTTTCCATGTACCTCTCAATATTTAAAAAATTCATAAAATTTCCTTTTGTATTGAACCTTATGAATCCATCCATCCATTTGAATATCTGGTGTATCAGTTACTAGTTGGTGCTGAAAAGCTACTTCCATCTTATCCTTGAAATCAAGTTTAATGGGCTATGGGAATCTCCTCCGTATTTAGCACTCTAAACCATTGAGCTGACACTATCCAACAGATAAGAGAGTATGTTTCAAAGTCTATATTTTAAAACACAACATTTATATAAATTCTTGATATTCTTTTTATATAATTAGCTATCATTTAAATTTCATTGTTGTTTCTTATTATTTTCCATTCTATGCCAAATTTTAGACTGTATTAGCTAGTTTTGATACAAGTTTTGTGTTGTATATTTCAATTAGATAAACCATGTTCTATCTATTTTCATGTGTGCTTAATTTTTCTTTTTTATTTAAAACTAAGGCATCCATCCTTAATGCTTTTAGAAAACAATTTAGACTATATTACTACATCGACCAGATCATTCTAGTAGACTTTCTTGTCATCTTGCATTTCCAATGAGACCACCAAATCAATCTTGTTTGTTCATAGATGATTTTATTTCACCAATTTTCCAACTTGATCAACTAGATCAAGTAATTTGACCTATTCTATTTATATATTATTTTGTTTCATTGAGCTTCCAACTTGATTGCCAACTTGACATGGTCAGTTTACAAACTATTTTTTGTCCTACTTTTTAAACTAGATTGACCAACTTGACATTATTTATTTCCATATTTGTATGGTATCATACTTGCCCAACCAGATCAACTAGTTCAATTTAGTATCTATTTGCCAACATAATTCATCTTTAGATTGTCTGATCTTTTACTAGTTAGAAACCAATTACATTGACCAACTCGATTGTGCACCTCCTAGTTAACTTAGTTCATTATCAGACTATTGTGTTTTCCTTCATTAAAAAACAACTAAATTGATCTAATATATTTGATATCTTCTAGCCAACATAGCACATTTTTTGACCAAAATCTAACTTATTTGTCAAATCTATTCTCATTTGTGGCCAATTTAGTTTTATTTCTAAAAAAAATTCTAAACACAATTGGCACATAAATATTCTTCTTTCCACATGAATTAACATTATGAAATCAACTATAAAATTTTTCATTGATAATCTTAACCCATTTAGAAGATACATGGGTTGATATTTCTTACCTAGCCACCCAAGAGGATAATCTCCCATTGTGCACTTATTCCCACCCTTCATTTGACTCCATTGACTACAACATGGTTCAAATTACCCAAAATGATGATTTATATGGATCTAACCCATTTCACACTTCTCATGATAATACCCTATCTAGACTTCCTTATTATACCATTGGAACAATAGATAATACCATAGTAAATACTCACATGGGGAATCCTCCTATAGTAAACATTATTATCCCTAACCTTGGGAATTTTCCTCTTTATAACACTAATAATCAAATTCATCCACCTCCTCCCACTATGAAAAATAAAAATGCACGCACTGATGCCACTTAAATTCTTGCTCAAATGGTTTAAAAAATGAATATTGTTGCAAATAGACAATAATTACCAAATGATGAAAATGCAACATCACATTTCACAAGTGGCTAATCAACCTCCTCTCATCATGCCTCAAAATAAAATAAAAATTATTCCTCCTCCTCTTAGATATGCCAATAGGAATAACATTCCTCAAACTCTTATACATAAAAATATGCTTCAACATCTTCAAAATGAATGATTAGCTCCATTTATAATATCTATTGATATTTTAAATATATATCCAACCATTTAATATGATGGAACTAAGATATTGCCTCTTTCCTTAAATCATTTCGTAATCTATACAACAAATGGGTCCAAACTAATACTTTTTATACTACAAAACTTTTAGTAAAAACATTCACAATATATGTTTTATAATGGTATAATCAACTCCCTTAACACTCTATCTCATAACTAGAGTATTTAGTCAATGCTTTAGTTAAATCATTTCAACAAAATGATCTCCTAGAAATTTATCTTAGTCATTTTTATCAAAGTTAGGAAATTACCCTCAGAATTAGGTCATGCATTCATCAAATGGTGAAAATAATTATCTCATAGAGCAAATCACAACATGATGGATGATAATCTTTTAAAATAATTTGTCATTACTTTAACACCTTCTCTTCAATACAAGGTTCAAAAATTTTTCCCACAAACTTTAAATGAGGAATTTGATCAAGTTAAAAGATAATATTTCTTTATGAAATAATTTGAACAAACCCATATCTCAATAAAGTAATCTTTTCAAACTTCAACTATAGAATTACAAGTGTTAATCTTCATATAAAAATATAAGTAGTTAAAATAGATAATCAAACTATTTCTCACTCATCATTATTGGTAACATAATGAAGCAACTATTATCTCCATCTAAACCTTTCATATATAAAAATACCCCCTCCCCTTGTCATCATGGTATGATCCTAATAAATTATATTGGTTCCATGCCAATATTGGTCATTCTCATGAAACATGTCATGGGCTTATCAAATTTGCAATTTTCTTCATGTTAGGTAGTCCAAATTTAACCATGATGTTATGATAATATTACATCAATATGATTATCTCAAATCATCTCAAAAGACATCATTTACTAAACCCATATCCTCAAACCATCAAAATTCCTCTTTTGCTTCTAATACACAACATTCAAATGACAATATTTGTGCAATTGATATTGATTATGACCAATATTACACCAAATCTCAAAATGTGAACATAGCCAAAGTTAATTACATATGTAAACATACTCATAAGGATCTTATCACTATACCCAATAAATCCTCTACTGATGAATAATTGCTTCAAGATACTACAACTATTGTGCCCACGTCTTTCGAACCAAAAGATGATCCACTTCCACAACCAGATAGAGATTATAAATTTAGCTAAGAAATAATCTAATTAAATGAAGAGGTCTTAGGAAATATTTTTAATGAAAACATCCACACATATGCAATCATCAGAGAGTAAAAGTTTCACCAATAAAAGCACATTGTATTATAATAACATAACATACAATGTAGATATACAACTATAAATGGTTACATAAAAATAGGACACTCTATGCAGATACATCTTCACCATTTTAGGATATGACTCTAAGATCCATTATAACTTTCCATAAGGACATAAAGGGTCCTTATAAGTGAAATTAAGAGGTGAGTGAGATATTTTTATTGGTTGACTAGAAGGTGGGATCATTCCCCAAGTTATATCTAACCATTCTTTCCCATGAGCAGCATTGAATGTGCATTTAACTATTTTGTGAAGATAATACATTACACTTTGGTATCCCAACTACCTAACATGGACGTCACAACTAGTGGGAAAAAGACACACATCAATATTTATCACCATCAGTCATTTGATGTTAGTTTGCATGTGAACACATTCCTAGTTTAAATTTATTTTTATGTTAATACAGAAACATTTTTGTTCATTTACATTAACATGTTACATGGGTTGAGCATTGATAAAATTATATTGAGCACTCACATGCATTTAAGAATGATTAATAGAACATTAAATAATTTATCACTGTCTAAAGCTAGTATTTTCCATGAATAAATTTTGTTGTGTGTTATGTAGGGTTTTTTATATCTTTAAAATTAATTTCATTTATGCATTTCAATGCATTTAGGCATATTTAATCAACAGATTACACTATTTAGTGACTTAAAATTAGATGAAGCTTATTGATCCTTCCTAACCCTCAACATAGGCCCTTATATCTAACATTGATTTCAAAATTTAATTTAATTAAGATTGTAAATATATGTGACCTTTTTATGACAAAGAATGCTAACTTAACTAGAAGAGATTTGAAGAAAAGGATGTAAATAAAATTTGAGGGTCTTGCAGACAATATTGGTTATCAAGGTGAAAAATGTAAGGGAAGAAAATAATGGATACACAAAGATGAATGCATGTTATTTATCATAAGGAAGACACTATAATAATTTTTTCAAGTGCAATGGGTTTTGAATTTAAAAGGTTTAGGACCCACATCTTGTATTGTTTTGGTTTGGGTTAACTAGTGAGGTAGTAACCATATCATATTAATGTTGTAGGTATACATGAAAAAATAAAGGTTCTTATCTTCTCATAGTTTTTCTTTCATTACTTAGGACCCATCAGAGATAACAATTCCTATGATTTTTTAGGACTTATGCTATAAGGAAAGTAGGATGAATGTTATCTATTTGGATTCCTATTTGAGTATACTAGCCTACAACACTATAATAGACCTCTAGATATTTTTCAATGCAATCTTTTTAATTTAATATTTATAATAAATTTTAAGGGGCATTCCATTAAGATATATTTACACCTTTTTTTAGTTGTCATGGAATTTAATTTTTTTCATTTTACCTTTTAAGATTTATGAATTTTTATTTTTTTCTTTCTATATTTATATTTTTATATTTTCCTCCTCCATACAAATTTTTAAGGCCTATTTTATGCATAGACCTGACTGACTTACAACTTTATTCCTTCTTTTAATGTACCAGCAATCAAACATCATCAATCTAATAGAGCTTGTGTATAATTATATGAGTATGTAAGGACCTATGATATCCATAGACCTAATAGAGGGTAGCTTAAAACTAAAATGTGAAGATGAAATGGTTCCATAGGATATGCCTATGACATAGGGACATGGGCCCCACTAGACCTCAACAAAGATAAATGATTTTAAATATGAAAATAAATTAAATGATGGGTAGGTTATTTTAAATAAGGTAAGGTGAAATGGTCAACCAAATGAGGTTTCACACAACCTAAGGTGATAAATTACAAGCTTAAAAATCCTTATATCTATACCATATTATTTAGTATAAGGGGGAGCCTAAACAAATATGCACACATAGATCCATAAAGCAATAAGCAACATCTAATATACTAAGTAAAGGAATGTTTAAAGGGAAATAAATCCTTCCCTTGGAGCGGACCCATCAACACATAAATCTCCCACTTTGGCTCAAGTGGAACTTTACAAGATATGTTATAGGTTGAATAACTCAAATGGTTATATGGGTACCTAGATATACTTAGTTAAGAACTCCCAAGGACCTATCCTATTGAGCTTAAATTACACCATAATATAAGACCTCTAAGGTTAGGTTCTAAACCACTAACTCTCTTGAATAATTCCTTTGGGTAAAATACAAGTACAATTAGATTTTATGAATTTGATGTATCCTATTATCAATGAAATATGACCTACGTGTGTGTGTGTGTGTGTGTGTGTGTGTGTGTGTGTGTGTGTGTGTGTGTGTGTGTGTGTGTGTGTGTGTGTGTGTGTGTGTGTGTGTCTACACACATACAGAGTGGTATATATTCAATACCTAAAACCAACTATAAACAGAAGGTCAATAATATCGGTGAGGCTGACATAGTTGGAAAATGTCATCTACTAGAGTATGGTATCAAGAAAGATAATATCCTAAAAATATATAAGAGAGATTTAAAAATGTACCATTTTAGAAAATAATATTTTGGGAATAAATAAGCATGAAATAAAATATATCATCTAGGTTGATACAATTTGATACAAGGAAGCTAGCAAATTTGGATAGAAAGTAAACAGAGAAGAAATATGGATATGGACTTGGAGGAGGTTAGGTTGATAGCAGTGATGGTGTGATAATATGATTTCAAACATCCCTCCCAAATTATAATGATCTAGTCCCATATAATTTTTGATTCACCTTTTAGAGCATGCACTTAGGTAAAATTATATGTTGACAAGCCCCTACAAGAGAAAGTGTCAATAATGTGAGAAAGTGAAAAATATCTAGTTTATACATTTTTCCCACTAGAAGATCATCATATGTAAAAAAACATATCAACACATAAGAGCTTAACTAAAAATAAATGCTAAAGGAACTTCTAATAAACTAATAAGTGAATAATTGAAAGTAGCATATACATACCTTAACTTACATTTTCATTAAGTGACTACATGAAAATAACATATACTCTCAATCATGGAGGGTGTTATAACTGCATTTGATAAACCCCAAGGATAAAAGACTAAAAATGGATAAATTTAATTAATATATACAAAATATGGTCAATGAACGAGCATAATTAAAGAATATTAGAGATGATTGAAACACTTGGAAAATTAGCAAACCAAGACTGATAAGACTAGGTTATAACCAAAAGATAAAAAGAAGTAGGTAGAAATGAAGGAAGATCAGTAGACTAAAATTCAAGTGATACTTAAGACTAAAACCGCACACCCACTCCCCCCCCCCCCAACCCCCAAAAAATAAGAAAATTGAATCAAAATTAAGATAAGTAAAAATCTAAATAAAAAGAAGAACATAAAAAACTAATTTATGATAAAATCATCAAGATAAAATAAGGAATAAACTATACTAACAAAAAAATGTGAAACATGATAGTATGAAAGGGAAAATGGGATGAAATGGCAAAAAAAACTAAATAGAAGAATCAAGGTCCTAAATAAAACTTAGATAAAGGCTAGGAATATAAGGCAATGGTCAAGAGAACATATCGTAACAGCTAAAATATGATGCTTTTGTTCTAAAGATGGAAAATCTAGAACTTCTATAATGCTAACATGTCTAAAATATGTGGATAATAGGAAGTAAAAATGATGGTGCATATTTGGAAATAAACCTAACTATCAAGATGGGGGGAAGATGGAGAGAGGGAAAAGAGTATACCACCAAGGAGAAAGCATGGTCTTTACCGAAAACAAGACACTCAAATCAAATTTTTAAGAAAAAGTGTTTTCAACATCAATGGTCCTATAGAACCCTCCCTAGTGAATAGAAGCTTAGGATAACTATTGAAGTATAAATATAATCCCATGAAATCTATAATGCATGAAATATAAAATGATCCTATCTTCCCATAATGTGTTCACTACTCCTCAAGACCCCTTACAGTATCATCAGCCTGATATGAAGATTGGGTACTTATGTGACAAATCAAGTGGAACTAGAATGTAAGAATAAGGTGTGTGTGTGTGTGTGTGTGTGTGTGTGTGTGTGTGTGTGTGTGTGGATAGATAGATAGATAGATAGATAGATAGATAGATAGATAGATATAGATAGATAGATAGATAAATAGATGGATAGATAGATGGATAGATAGATGCATAGATAGATGGATAGATAGATGGATAGATAGATGGATAGATAGATAGATAGATAGATAGATAGATAGATAGATAGATAGATAGATAGATAGATAGATAGATAGATAGATAGATAGATAGATAGATAGATAGATAGATAGATCGATCGATAGATAGATAGATGGATAGATAGATCAATAGATCGATAGATAGATAGATAGATAGATAGATAGATAGATAGATAGATAGATAGATAGATAGATAGATAGATAGATAGATAGATAGATAGATAGATAGATAGATAGATAGATAGATAGATAGATAGATAGATAGACAGACAGACAGACAGACAGATAGACAGACAGATAGATAGACAGACAGATAGATAGATAGATAGATAGATAGATAGATAGATAGATAGATAGATATAAAAATAGATAATGAGACCTCCTACCCTATTATACAATCCCACCACACCCAAATGGACCTTGACTCTATCATAAGGCCAACTATGGATTTTGAGCTTCAACTATAGTAGTAAATATGCCAAAAGAATCACATCTTTTGGTGGATCTTAATTTTATAATTTTGGTTTTCCTTTAAATTTTTTTTTCTTGTTATATGGATTTTAAATATTTTGGATTTTTCTAGTATCCTCCTCCATATGGATTTGGAAAAACCAACCAAGGGTGATAAATATGATTACCTAAAGAGAGTTTCCACCTAATATATAGAAAAGGGAACTTAAGGACCATGATTCCTAAAGACTCTTAGAATTATACCTTAGAAAAGAATTAAATATTTAAAATAACATTGGTTATCCCAAAAAATAATGTGAACAATGGGGGGATCGTCAAAATGATCATAGAACAATTGGCTTTCCCCAATCATAAAAAATGTGTTAATGTAAATGGCACAATTATAGGTAGATATGAATCATCATCATAAGATAATATAAAATTTGGATAGGGAAATGAATATAGAATACTATAGTCTTACCACGATAGAACATAACTAAATCTAAGTGAGTAAAAACACTACTTTCCATCATTGATTTATCTTTTTAAGAAGACACCTAGTTAAAGTTGGGAGCAAAAGAAATATATGTAGTAACATTATGGGAATTTTTTAGTAGGGTTTGTTTTATACATCAACTATTACCATATAAATCATAAAATAAAAACCTAAGAGGCATAAGTAGGATAAAATTATAAAATATATCTAAGATGGAAAGGATGTATGTAATGATATGACATACCAAACAATCACATGGGAAATAATCACTAATGAAAAGAAGTAATTAATGGTGGAAAAAAATAAGAATTTGTTATCAAACCCTATTTATATTCCCCAATGTTTTACAATCTAACTTATAAAATTAAAAAAAATAAGAGGTTTGAAAATGAAAAAAATAACTAAGAAGTAATCATGAGTATGAAGGCTAATTTGAAACAATCCTGAAGGCATGTACATAAATCAGTGATAAGATGTAATAAGAGAATAAAATTAAGACCTACACAATATGTTAGGTCAATATAATATGTAAAAAATACTATAAACTTTCATTTAGTGTATATAGGAGATGTAAAATTATAAATAAAATGAAACTAGGAAGAACATAGTTTAATAAAAATACTTCTTCAATAACTAAGCATTGGTTGGTTTCTTGAAGATATGTCCTTTATTTATCTATAATTTATAAGTTATAGGTATAATAATGTCTTTGTATATGTAGGTAACCTACTAATTTCAGGGTTACTTCCCATTTTTATGGGTTTAAACCAATTTCAACATTAGGGCTTTGAAATTAAAATTATGAACTTTAACATTCTTGTTATGTTATTTAACTATGTGAATTTTGTATTGATGATTATATTGTAAATCACCCATGAATTATTCATCAAGTATATCTAAAGTGTGAATATATGATTCATGAATATATTCATTTGGAATGATGCTATGAAGAGTGATACACAAAGAGGAAAACTTTACTTCTATTGGTAAGAAGGCTTCTGAGCCATAAACTAAGGAGATTGGAGTTTCCCTTGTGGTAGTACTGATACTAGTATGATAAGCCCATATTATGGTATATAACTTTAGATTATATTAATAATTATAATGCATGATATTATTTTGTAAAATATTTTAAGGATTGTGTTTGTGGCTTTTGCTTGGCCATTGTAATGAGGGTGATAAGTTTTGGAAAATTTATGCGTAATTTTGAATTTCACATAAAGTTGCTTCATGTCTTTATTGTTGAAATTCCCCCCATTTTAAAATATGATGGTGTGAGGAATTTTAAAATGACATATGATTTTATTTATGATTAATTAGGATAAATTTACATCAAATATATTAATAAGAGGCATAGTTTTCTTCCCACTTTGTAAAATACTCGATGGTAGTAAGTATGAAGACATAGCCATCTTGTGATTTAGATAATTATCCAATGAGATATAATCCACACATAAATAATTTCCATGGAGATTCAAGAGAATAAATATCAACTAGAGGATAGGGAATAATATCATAATGGATTGGGCATCATGATAACAATTGATGTTATGTCTAATAAAATAAATAAATTCTTACTTTCTGAGTCTAGTCTTTTTACAAGAATCAACCTCTAGAGGATAAGTATGCTGTTTGATAAATTTGAAGATGTGTTTATAACAAGAGCTTTGTTGAGTGGTGATTGTTTCAATATGGATAATAAAGGAATCATCCTTAGTCACCAATGTAGATGAATACTTCCTCATGTGGACAAGGAGTTTTTAATCATGCAATATTTATTGAGGATGAAAAATAGAGGCTGAGGGGAGAATTGGCAGTGTCATTTTTCCCTCATGGAATTTATTCAATGGTTAAAGATATAAAATATTTATAAAGAGTATGATAAATCTTATGATATTTAATAATGTTTTCAATTTTCCATTGATAATATCTTATGATTTGGAGACATATAAGTTTTGAATGACCTAAAACAAGTAAGTAGGGAATATCTAAATCTAAAGATCCTTGCATCACAAGGATGAGAGATTTGTATTCAATTATTTTATTAGAAAGATCAAAGTCCAAAAAAAAATTTAGATGAATTATCTTTCTATAAGCGATTTCCAAAACACATCCTTCCCCAACTCCTTGAAGGCACTTGGCTCCATCAAAGTAGATTATCCAAGTATCCTAGTGTAGATCAATGGTAACTTTAGGTAATTATTCTAAATTAGAACTTATAAATGATTTATAATTAGATGTTACTATTTATAGATATTATAGGACTTGATACTCAAGATTAGCTATGAAATTGTGGAATTAGGCTTTAAGAGATAATTTTGTCAATCCCTGTGATCAAGAGAATGTTTTCATTAGGAAGAGTATATTGAAGGTGGCATTGAGATAGTAGGGGTGTGGCAATAAGTTGATTGGAAATCACATGGATTTTTAATTATTTTTTAATGATGATCATAATTCCAAATTAATTTAGGATCACCATAAACTTTCTAATTCAATCTCCAAGAAATAAATCCTTAGAGAAGAAGTGGTGAATGGGATTAGAATTAAATATGACATAAATAGTTTGATAAATCATATAGTGCTGAATATTTTAGGTGGAAAAGTAGATTTTTTTAGTCAATGTCGATCCACATTCATGTAGTGGGTATCATAATATATCAAAGCATAACTAATATAATAAATGATATATTCCTTACTAGTTTCATCTCATTTTCAAATCATTTCCCCAACTGAGATGCGGCTGATGTATATCAGAGGAGTGGGTGATCATTAAAAGGTGTTTGTAGAGTAAAAGGATTAAATAATGATTTATTCATGTTATCAAAGGCCTAATCATAAGTATAAATGAGAAGATATTTTATTGAGTATCTATGATAAGCTATCTCAAGAAACAATTCACATATGTTATATCTAATTAAAAATGTAAATGCTTACTTTTAGAGTCTACTCTTTTCATAGGATTTAGCCTAGGGAAGATAAGTATAATGTTTGATAAATTGGATGATATATTTATACAAATATATTTTTTAAGTGGTTATGGCTTCAATGTGGAACATAAGGGAAGCATCCTTGGTAAACAATGTAAAAGAAGGCTTCCTCGTGTGGGCAAGGAACCCTGAGTCATATAGTACTTATTGAGGATGAAAAAGAGAGACTCAGGAGAGAATTGGATATATCTTTTTGATCTTATGTAATTTATTCAATGGTGAAAGATACAAATTATTTATAAAGAGTATAATAAATATAATGATATGCAATAATGAATTCACTTTTTCATTGATAATGTCCACTAATTTGGTGATATATAAGTTTTGAATCCCCTAAAGGATGTAAGTATGGAATAAATAAATATATGAATCCTTCAATGCCAAGGATGAAAAATTCATATTCAACCATGTTATTAGTAACATTTAAGCTTAATAAAAAATCTATAAAATTTATCTTTCAGTAAAGGTTAGCCAAAACACATCCTTCCCCAATGCCTTGAAGGCACTTCTCTCTATCAAAGTGGATTATCCAAGTATCCTCGTATAGATCAATGGTAACTTTGGGTAATTATTTTAAAGTATAATTTTTAAATTATTTAGGATTAGAAACTAATATTTATATCTATTCTTAGGCTTGATCCTCGATATAAGCTATGAAATTTTATAATTAATATTTAAGAGAGACAACTAGATCAATACTTTTGATCAAGAGAATGTCTTCATTAGGAAGAATATATTGAAGGTCTCATTGAGATGTTAGGGTTGTGGCAACAAGTTGATTTTAAATCACTTGGATTTTTACTTATTTTTTAGTGATGATCCTAAGGCCAAATTCTTTTAATATCACCATCCACTTTGTATTTTGATCTCTAGGAAATAAATCCTTATGGAATAAATGGTGAAGGGAATTAGAATTGACTATGACATAGGTAGTCTGATAAAGCATATGATGTCAAATATTTTCGTGTAAAAATATATTTTTGAGACAATATAATTCCACTTTCATGTATCAAGTCTCATACTCTATCAAATCATGACTAATATAATAAATGGCATATTCTTGACAAGACTCATCTCATTGTGCAAGCATTTCCCCAACTGAGATGAAGGTAGATGATGTATATATGATGAGTGGGTGATCATTAAAAGGTGATAATAGATTAATATGATTAAAATTTGATTTATTCATGTTATTAAAGGATTTATAACAAGCATCACTCCATTACAATGCAACACCTTTCTTGATAGGAGAGTTTACTGAGTATCTACAGTAAGCTGACTCAAGTAAAAATTTATAGATTTTCTCGTGTTTCCCAAGGTAAGTGTGGATATTAATAATGGATAGAGGTATACTAATATTAATAATATCATTGATCTTGAATGGATTTATGTCTATCCCTAATATTTATACAAATAATCATAATATATTTTTGGAGGTGACACCAAAAGATCACTAATGGTGATTAATTTTTAATTTGTACTTAATAAAGCGATCAAAAATTAAGGCTAGGTCATGAATATGGTTTTCAAATTGCTTGGATTTGTCTATTAGGTCATTTCTATAGGTTTTAAACTTTTAGTGGATGAGATCATGGAATATGTGTGTAATTTATCATTGATAACTTGATTTGGCATTCTTAAGGCTAAAAATCATATTAACATAGAAATATGTTCCCCATTAAGTAGTAAAGGTTATTTTATGTTGATCCTTAGGGGTCATGTGAATTTGATTATGTTATAATTATAAAAGAGAATGAAATGATATATTAATTAGTATACGAAAAAATACATAGGAAGCTTATTATATAGGCACAAAAAGAACACCCAAAAAATAAGGAGGTGGGTGGAACCAAAAGCATTGGGTAGCGTAAAATAGTTAGTCCCGTGAAACCTACCAACCTAAGAGGTTAAAACCACTATAACCACAATAATAAGTAATATACATTATAAAATAGCCTAAGATAATATAATAATATGCTAATACCCTCCCTGAATTTTATGAACTTGTCTGATTTAAGTGGTTTGGTCATTATATTAGTTGGCTGCTCTGCAATGGGATAGTAGAAGAGATTGATGTATTCATTCTTAACCAACTAGCAGATGTAATGATGGCGAACCTCAATGTGTTTGGTCCTAGCATGGAATACTATATTCTTCTCCATCTTCAGAATGCTATAGTTGTCACATAAAATTGGAGTAAGATTTGATGACTCAAAATGAAGATCCTCCAAGATTTTATTTATCCACATAGTTTCAAAACTTGCACTGAACATAGATCTATTCTCTACTTATATTGAATATAATGATAGTGTATTTTGTAGTTTTCTCTTCCATGAGAAAACTCTTGAACTAATATTGAATACATGGCCTATTGTATATTTTAATGAATCTATTAATCCTGCCCAATCAAAGTTAGAATATCTTGAAAGATCAAAATCTATAGACTTCCTGTATAGTATTCCAAATTTAAGAGTAGTTTTTAAATATCTTAATATCCATTTTTTATCTAACTAATGTACTTATTATGGTTTAGACATGAAGCAAGATATAAAACTCACAACAAAACAAATATCCACTAGTTGAGGTAAATGATACTACCCACTAAATGATGATACACTATTTAATCTAATAGAGGTGAAGTAGTGTGAGTTAAAATTTCAGCTCCAAATTATATAGGTGTGTGACTTGGATTACAATCCATAATTCTAAACCTTTCTAGCAATGATTTTGCATACTTATTATTTTACATGAATACAACACAATCACCTTTCCAAAACTCAACACCTAAATAATATTTTAGTAGTCCTAAGTTTGTCATGTAAAAATTAATATAGATATCATCCTTAATTTACTAAATAAGACTATAAATATTCCTAGTGATGGTTATATCATCAACATATATAAGGAGAATCAAGTTATCATCACCAGACACCTTTACATAGAGAGTTGGTTTAGAATTACAACTTTTAAAACTAGACTCCCTAATTTTGTCACTTGTATTTTCACCCTTTGGAGAGATGTCTCAACTCTCCTCATCCAAGTGGCACAATCGAAACATCTATAGGTTATGAATAGCCTAATAATGAGGTGATTATCTAGATAGGGCTATCTCCTTTGATGTACCACTTGTAAATCACTACTACACCTAAAATTTGTGAGGGAAAAGGGAGAGAGAAAATTGAAAGTAAGCTATCCTAAAGGAGGTGATACACCAAATTAGTTTAGGACTACCAATCAGCTATATGTTACACATGAGAACAAAGGACTAACTAAACATATACTTCTCCAATCTGAATCTTCTCACACCAATATTTCCTTATGAGGTTGTGATGAATGTTTAGGCTAGGAAGATTACAAAAGAGGCCTAGAATGTCACTATTTTAATATAATAAATCACTCAACCTTGACAAATCAATATCACTTCATATGACATGTAAGAAGAAGCTTTCCAATTGCAAATAGGTGAGAGAATGAAATAATAATTTTAAGGAAACAATAAGTCATCGCTAAGGAAAATCAATCATCTAAGTGAAAACTATGAACAATCATGGAAAAGGTAAAAATAAATAGTCTTTATTAATCCATGGTATGCAAATGAGTAGGGCTTTTCCATACTCAGGTGGAGCATAGTTTACAAATAACAAAATTGTGAGTTCTTATATAACTTGAGAGAGAGAGAGAGGAGAAGATAGAAGTCCAAAGATCACAAGGACACTTTTCATGTTGAGAGGAGTTACATGTGTATGGGAAGAAGATATGATAAACCATGCAAGTTCAGGAATCACAAGTTTCAATCCAAGGCATGAAACTATTGAAATGTGGTATGAAATTCCCTTTGTTGGCTCAAAAACTATCTTCATGATTTATCCCTATTTTAACATTAAAAAACTTATTAGGGATATGTATCATGATTAGAATGAGAGGGAATAGTTGTATATAAGCTTCTCCATTCATTGGTTGCATTCCTGATCACTTGGAATATTTTAGAAGTGATCCATCACTTCCTACTATCAAAGAAACTCCTCTTTCAGTCACCCCTCACACTTGGCCTCAAAATTGGCTTTATTTACTCATTAAAATACATGTAATCTAGTGGATGACACTTGGAAGGAACCTCCATTCATTTTTACTACTTAGGTAGATGATAAAAAACCATCCACTTGAATTTCTCACCCTTCTCACCATCTTACTCACTATGCCAGTTTTGATTATCTAAGATGAGATCTATTGTTGCAAAACGTAGGATTATTTAAAAGGAATTAAATTGACATGGGAAGTTATCTTAGTCTTAATATTCCTTCCAAATTCATTTCATCTCATGAAACCTCCTATAACTAGCACAATGCACAAAATAATAAAAAATACCCTATTTTATACCCCAAATGTACAATTCCATAGAATCCAAAAGTATGTGGAGGATATTGAGAGATTTTATTACAACATAAAATTAATTTCATGTTCAAATCAGGCAATTAGAGTAGCTTTCAATTTCCATTTCCTTCATCAGGTCTATAACTAGGGTTTGCAAGGGTTTTGAGTGCTTTAGGATTTTAAGATTTAATCATGCATATTTGATGTTGAATTTGATAAAAATTATACTATAAAATAATTAAATACCTTCATCAACTTCTCCAAACTCCTTATATTATAATGCAGAGCCTCCAAGAAGATGTGAGCATATAAACTTCTCCTATCAAGCTTGTTTCTCCATTCCCTGCAGGTTTGATTTGGTTCTAATCCAAAAGTGGATCTTCTTATGATTTCTATACATACCAAGAGTTTTCTCACATCTAAAATTAATATAAAATTATTATATAGTCCATTATAATTCAATCCTAATGTTATAATTTAAAATGACTTCTCATTTGGGTACTATGCTTGAATCTTGCCTAACAGACCAATTTGCACCTTTGAGGGTTTAGACCTCCCTATTAGGTTTCATCCTTATGTTATTGGTTCCTCATATTTTTATAGGTGTTATAAAACCTCTCATAATTTCTTAAAAGTCTCCCTTAGATCTTGATTTACTCTTTTATCCTTATTTACCAAAACCTCCCAATTTTGACTCTAGGGAAGTACCCTCTATCTGAGACAAAATAAAGGGTACTTACCCTATTCCCTTAGACCATGTGACTATATTATGGGATTAATAAATCCATATACACTATATTAAAAATAATTTATCCCCTATTCATGTCATTTGATCCTCTAAAAGCTTCAAATTCGAAGACTAACTTCTTAGAGAAAGAACTATGTGCAATGTTTGAGGAATGGACTACATATTGCTTTATTATATCTCCTTATTTGTTATATTTTCCATGTCAATAGCCTATTTATATAATGAAAATAATTATGAATGTTTCCTATATTTACTTATCACATTAAATCTTTACATACTCCTTCACATACCCTGACCAGTCAAGATTGTGTGCAACCTTCCCAACTGTGTCTCTATTTTAGAGGTACACTTGTAGATGCCTATGAATGGATTAGACTAAAAAACATTTCATGATTCTATATAACCCATTAAAATATCATCTATCAATGGTTTGACCTATTTTTTCCATATTTAGGCAATATTTACTTCAATAAGCTCAATCTTTCTACTCTTTGCCCCTCACATTCAACTATAGTTGACTGTGTGGGGTCTTGTAGGTGTATTTTACCATAGAAATTATGTCATCTAGATTGTATGAACCATATGATGATTTTAGGAATAAAATTTCAGATGATATGCATCTCCATATTCATAATTTTCTATGTTCAATCTCCTATTGTGTACTTGTACGTCTTCACAATCTATTACACATCAACTTCCTGATAAGAGATACTTGTAGATGCATATAAGGATTAAAACATAATATGTTATCTTATATAACTTTTACTTAGGTCATGAATGTTTAATTAGACCATATAAAACCATTAAATCATGAAACATGGTTTGTATTTTCAACCTAAGGGGAAGAGGTCTCTTTGGGTTCAAACATGTAGGTGATCAGTGCCTGAGTTTAGTGCATGAAAACACAACTTGGGCCTCCCAAAAAACCAACTCCAATTGATCATATACCATACAAAATTTGTATAATATTTATATTATGTGGATAATATAAGACATTATCATCTAAATTATTTAAATCACATGACAACCTTGTTACAAAATACCAACAAAACATCAACGAACTCTATTTTCATGTTTTAGGGACAAGGGGCCTAAATTCCATAGTCATCATCTTTGAGATGTTTTTCCTAGTTTTATCTCCAACATAGAACTTCACACAGGTGTTTTATGGTCTACATAACATATAATGAATTCAATAATATTTTTAAAATGTGCTTCAACACTACATACAAGTACTCCCAATGCTCTGTTAAGCCACCTATAGGTAGTTACTCTCATGTCTATAGATAGTGAAGATGAGGATGGGTAGTGAGCATTATTTTGAAATTAAATGGACTCTATATTCCTCCCAGTACCTCCAAATTCACTATTCACACTTAAAATGCCTTATTCATCTTAAACACTCCTTTCCAACATGATTGGTCCTCATAATATACCTGTAAGTGCATGTTGAGTTCTATGCAGGAAGTAAGGAACCTTCAAGAAGTATGCATGATTTGGATTTCAATGATATTTGGTCATTTTTAAAAGGTTTAAAATATAATATTCCTACCATCAAAATATTTATTATCTCATACACTCCCTTTCAACATGGGATTCTCCATAAAGGCAACTATAAGTGCATTTTAATGGTAGGAGACTATGTGCATAGGCAGTGGACATAGATATAAGTAGTGTACAAGAGATCTGTGATTGGAATTAACTATAGACCTTCACAAAGTTAAAAAATAGACTATTATAACTCTAAAATATTTTAAACACCTCTCAGATCTCCCATTCCATCATGACATCATTCTAAGATACTTGTATATTCAAAGAGCTACTTGTATATGCATAGTGTATTAATGCACACATGGAACATTAATTGAAGAATGAGATTGAAATTTTAATGGAGGTAAGATATCATTATATACATGAGGATGAACCTATCAAAACTCATTGAAGTCATCATCAAAGCATGAAGGTTCTAGAAATGATGGAAAACTACTTGTAACATAGAAAGATATATTCTCTTACAACTTTGAGGTACTTGACTCATAAAAACACCTTGAAACATGAAACCAAGAATTAATATAATATTAAAAGATAGAAAACATCCTCTAGATTCAACATCACCAACTATATTGTATGAACTTATCCAAATTGGAACAAAACCTATAGGGTGCAGGAAATAGTGAGCAGAAAACAATAGTCAACTTGTTAGAGATGGTTCATAAAGCATCATTGAACAATACTTTTAATCTTATTATGTAAATAAATATCTTTCATTTTAATACCACCTCCTAAATTTTTTTGACTTGGAACCTCTCCAATGGGTTGTATTAATCACAAACATGTTGACCACTTTTATGTGTCTAAAAAGGCAAAGAAGGAGTAAAATTGTTTTATCTTGAATTTATAACTTATAGAGAATTTAAAACATGGAACTAAGTATGGGAAATATGAAGAGACATTACATGACCCTCACTCACATTACAAACTATCTCATGGGTTGTACAAGTTCCAAACTCCTCTTTTTTAGTTGATTTCTTGATCTTCAATTAGATAACCTAGAAATTTTAGATGGGACTGACATTCCTGATAGGGAATATAATGTATTTAACATTTAAAATTAACTTAGGACACTTGGACACCTTCTAAATTGTGCCACTTGAACTTATGACCCCTAAAATGGCTTTAAAAGACATAAAGATTAATATGACTAAGACCAAGGCTAATATATCATTAAATTACATCAAATGGACTATAACATACCCCATGAAAAAATATTAGACCCCTAAAAACACATAAAACTCAAGTTTTTACCCATAGGTGCCCCAATTTCACCTATATGGTCAAATTTGGTCAACAAATGGGTGACTCATAGGTGTAGTATGCTTGCTATACTAACTAGACCAGTAGCGTTATCATTCCATTGGGCTTAGGGAGTCATATAAAGTCTAAGACAAAATAAGAGGACTTTGACCATTGGAAAAAATCTTTGACCAAGACAAGACAACTAATTACCTCAACCACACAAAATAGACAACACACATAAAACTAAGTGAACAAACTAACAACACACACACACACGCACACACGCATGCACGCACGCACGCGCGCGCGCGCGCACACACACACACACATGTACTCAAATCACTTAGAGAAATCAGAAATCAAACTATTATGCACAACTAGCAACTAAGCATACCTCCTTTCTAGGATCAAAAGGAAATTTTATTGAATCTTCTTCATGAGATGAATCATAGTGTGAAGCATGTTTCTCCTTAGATTGGATGCTTTGTAGATCAGACCTATTCCTTGGTACTTCACTTGATTTACTCTTAGGTAGATCATCCTTAAAGATTTTTCTAATGTATATATATTTCTCTTGAAATTATACACATACCTCATACTATTTCCAACTCTTCATCTCATGATCAACATGTATCTTCTTGGTTGGCATGGCTTTAAGAAGAGTAGTTTCTTGTTCCTTAGAAGATTGAGGCCAATAGGAGCTTGTTCCATCCTTTAAGAACTGATATGTTTCTCCCAGCTAGTTGAGAGGATGATAAACCATATTTATAATTTCAAACATATCATCATGGGATGCATATGCTTCTAAAAGGGACAAAACTGAAAAGTTGCTTTTTATTTGCATACTCACTTGAGTACCAAGTTTGCCATCTCCATCTTTTATTAGATCATAACTTCCTTGAAGAGGAGTATAACCTGATCCAATGATTGAAAAAAATTCATCCCAAGGATTATTATGAACTTTTTATTTCCCATCCATGGTATCTTGCATAGTGATGGAAGAACCAATGATTACTTCTTCCTCTTTGGCAAAATCAAAACATTCTTCCATATCAACCCAATCAAAAGCTTTTACATAATAAATCACCTCTTCTTTAGTATTTAAGACCCTATGGTGGCTCTTAAGTTTAATACTAACTATCATAATGTAACTTTGCTTCTCAAGAGATGAAATTTCTTCAATCTCCTTCTCCTTCTTGGTGATGCCAAGACTAGGCATCTTGAATT
This sequence comes from Torreya grandis, assembly GCA_037957365.1. Taxonomy (NCBI): domain Eukaryota; kingdom Viridiplantae; phylum Streptophyta; class Pinopsida; order Cupressales; family Taxaceae; genus Torreya; species Torreya grandis. The sequence goes on from JARHVA010002206.1 coordinate 2,330,856, forward strand.
CGGGTGACTTAGTCTAATGAGGCTACCAAAGAGTTATATTTTCTTCAAGAAAGTTTTCTAAATTTTAATAAACCAACTAATACTATTTAGGTTCCGATACCATAGGTCCATCAAGGCAAAGGGTGAGGACAAGGTGAACTAGTTAGTGGAGGTGGAAGATAGAACTCAAAATCAGATTGAGAATGAATTGTAGGGGATTCTTTTGGGAGTTCTTCAGTAAGGGCAGGTAGACCTTGGGATAAAATAGCTTGGTTTTATTCCTTCCATTTTATAATAAATTAATTTATGTTTGATTTATCATGAGAACTCTCTTGAGGAATATTAGATGGGGTGTTTTTAGGCATAGGATCTTCTTTTGGCTCTAAACCTTCCATCACATCTTGACTCAACAATTTCATTCTTGAATCTGACTCTTCAATTTGCTTGGCTAGGTTCTCTTGGAAAAGTCTCTCTTGAATTATATAGGCATCATCATGAGGATTAGTAGTAAAACAGGTATGACATGGAAAGCAATAGGTCACTTGAGTAAGTTTGGGAGGGTCTTGCTTAGGATCAAGCTCTTTCTCAGCTTCACACTCCTTATCTAGGATTTTATCTCTTTTCTTTCCTCATGTTTCCACTACCTTATTCTAGCTTAGAATATTAGTATTAGGAGTCTCTTATTTAGGTAGTGATGCAAATTGAGGAGTGGATGAAATTTTTAAGAAGCTTGGAATCTCCTTAGGCTTAAATTATCCACATTATCTCCAACTTGGGATTTCATATCTTGAGGTCAGTTGTTGAGGTGGGGATAATATGGGAGAGGGTAGTGAGGGCTAAAAATATAATTCCCTTGCTGATGATATGGATTTTTGCATCTACGAATTGGTTAAATCAATCTTACTATCAATATTTACTTCAAAAATAAGGTTTATCTCCCCAACTCTCTTCTAACTGCTTGGGAAAAGGATGACTTTAATAAGCTTGATTGGGTCCATGAGTAGGGGGTAGGTAAGAATAATAGAAATATTTTGGGAGGTGGATATTAGGGCTGATATAATTGGTGAGTATGCTCCCATAAACTCTTATATTATCTTCTAAAGACGTAATCAAACCACCCACATCAAGCATCTCACTTGTAAGCCTTGGCCAATTGGCTCTCTCAATAGGTTCCCACTCTCTTTTAACCAGATTTAATGCATCTCTCACCTTATGAATGAGATGACTATGAACCTCTTGAAAATATCCCCTTACTGTATCAAGCCATATCATGTACTTCTCATATACCAAGAGAGTTTGCTTGAAAGTGGAAATGGATTAATTAAAGAAGTGACTAGGTTGACTATGAGGAGCAAGACATTGAGAAAGCTGGCTATAAGATTGATACAACTCATAATAAGGCCAATAAGTGTCATGTTAGAGCTAGTAAGGATCATGACAAGACTGGTAAGAATCACACCAAGGCTGATAGGGAATGCCATAAGCTTGAGATGTCTCACCAAATTGTGTAAAATAGTAATCAATACCAAAATTAGCCATGGAACCTCATTGAAAGAAAAAACACAAATAAAAATATTACCAACAATATTCAAAAGGAAAACCTAGGTTATTTGACCATTTGATGTAACTTTGAAGTCACCATTGATGCTTGGATAGATGCTTCCAAAGGTTGATGTGTTGAAAGACAACACAAAAAATATTTCAACTTCTTAGACTAAGAGTCCCATCGAGTTTGACAAAACCTATTGTCACTTGGATTTTCACCCTTTGAGGAGATGTCTCATCTCTCCTCATCCAAGTGGCACAATTGAAGCACCTCTAGGATTTCAATAGCCTAAGAATGAGATGAATCTCTAGATAGAGCTAGCTCCCTTGATATAAAACTTGTAAATCACTACTACACCTAAACTTTGTGAGGGAAAAGGGAGATATAAAACTAAAAGTAAACTATCCTAAAGGATGTGATACAAAAAATTATTTGATGACTACCAATTAACTTCATGTTACACATGAGAACAAGGAACTAACTAAACATACACTTATCCAATTTGAATCTTCTCACATCAATATTTCATTATGAGGTTGTGATTGATGTTTAGGCTAGGAGGAATAAACAAGAGGTGTAGCATGACAATTTTTGAATATAATAACTCACTCAACCTTGACACATAAATAGAACACTTCACATGACCTCTATTAAGAGGCTTTCCAATTACAAATAGGTGAGAGAATGAAACAACAATGTTAAGGAAACAACAAGTCATCACTAATAAAAATGAATAATCTAAGTGAAAACACTATGAATATCCATGTAAGAGGTAGAAAATATTAGTCTTTAATGATTTGTAGTATGAAAATGAGCAAGGCTTTACCATACTCAAGTGCAGCAGAGTTTACAAATTCCAAAATGGTGAGCTCTTATAGAAACTGAGAGAGAGAGGAAAAGAGAGACGTCCAAAGGGCTTAATGAAACTTTTCATTCTAAGATAAGGAGTTAAATATTAATTGTAATAATATGTGAAATGGATCATCCAAGTTTAGGGAGCACAATTGTCAATCCAAGGCATAAAACTCTTAAAATGTGGCATGAAATTCCTTTTGCTGGCTCAAAAAACTATCTTCATGATTTACCCCTATTTTAACATCATAAAACTGATTATGGATAGGTTTCATGATTGGAATGAGATGAAAGGGTTGAATACATGCTTCTCCATACATTTGTTTCATTCTTGATCCCCTAAAATCTTATAGAAGTGAGTCATCACTACCTGTTGCAAAGAAACTCCTCCTTCAGTCACCCCTCACACTTGGCCTTAAAATTGGCTTTATTTTCTCATTAAAATAAATAATGGGAGTGGATGACACTTATAAATAATCTCCATGGATTTATAGTTCTCAGGTGGACCTTAAACATCCATCCACTTGATGTTCTCACCCTTCTCACAATCTTGTTCACTATGCCAGTTTTGAATTGCTAAGATGAGAGATATTTTTGGAATAATTATGAGTATTTAAAAGGAATTAAATTTACATTGGGAGTTATCTTAAGTCTCAATATTCATTTAAAAGTTTATTTTATCTCTTGAAACCTCTTAAAACTTGTATAATGCACAAAATAGTAAAAAATACCCTATTTCATACTCCATATGTACAATTACGTACAATACAAAAGTATAGGGAGGATACTAAGAGAGTATAATATAACATAAACTAGATTTAATTCTCAAAATATGCTATTAGAGTAGCTTTTCATCTCTGTTTCCTTCATCAGGGCTATAACCAAGGTTTATAAGGGTTCTGAGTACTTTAGGATTTTAAGGTTTATTCATGTAGATTTGAAATTGAAGTTGCTAAAAAAATCCAATAGAACATAGTTAAATAACTTAATAAACTTCCCCAAACTCCTTATATTCACATGCACAATATCCAAGAAGATGTGAGCATCTAAACTTCTCCTATAGAGCTTGTTTTTCCATTCCTTGCAGGTCTAATTTGATTCTAAGCCAAAAAGAGCTCTTCTTTTGGTTTATCTACATACCAAGATTTTCATAAAATCTAAAATTACTCTAAAATAATTATATAATCCATTATAATTCCCTCACAATGTTATAATTAAAGATGACTTCTCATTTGGACACTAGGCTTGAATCTTGACTAACAACCCTGTTTGCAGCTTTAAGGATTTAGACCTCACTGTTAGGTTTCATAATTTTTTGATTGGTTCCTCATATTTTTATATGTTTTATCCAAACTCCCACAAATTATAACAAGGTTACCTTAGCTCCTAATTCACTCTTCTCTCCTCATTTTCCAAAACCTACCAATTTTGACTCTAGGGAAGTACCCTCTGTCTGATACAAAATAAAGGGTACTTCCATTATTCCCTTAAACAAAGTGACTATTGGATGGGATTTATCAATACATATATACCATATATACAAAAATTTATCCCTTTCTCAGGTCATTTGAACCTCCAAAAGCTTCAAATTCTAAAATAGACTTATCAGAGAAAGGATTGTGTGTAGTGTTTGAGAAATAGACTACATATTGCTTTAGTAGAGATCATTATTTGTTATATTTTAAATTTAAATATCATATTGATAATATTAATATAATTATGAATGTGTCCTATGTATTCTCATCACCTTAACTCTTTACATACTCCTTCCCATACCCTGACAGGTCAAGATTGTGTGCAACCTTCCTCACTGTGTCTCTATTTTGGAGGTACACCTGTAGATGTTTATGCATGGATTAGAATTGGAAGAATTTAATGATTCAATATAAACCATTCATATATAATTTATAAATATTTTTACCTATTCATTCCATATTTAGGATATATTTACTTCTATAAGCTCAATCTTTTTGCTCTTTTCCCCTTACAGTCAATTACAGTTGACTGTGTGGGGACCTGTAGGTGTATTTTACCCTTAAAATATTGTCATATAGCCTATAATAACCATATAAGGATTTTAAGAATAAAAATTTATATTATATTCATATATATATTCATAATTTTCTATGGTCAATCTCCTACTATGCACTTCTAGGACTTCATAGTCTATTATACATCCACTTCCAGGCAAGAGATACCTGTAGATTCATATATGGATAAAAATACAATATGTTATCTTATATAATCAGTCCATAAGTCATGAATTTTAAATTATAACATATAAAACCATTCAATCATGAACCATGGTTTGTATTTTCAACCTAAGGGGAAGAGGTCTATTTGGGCTCAGACCTGTAGGTGATTACTGCTTGAGTTTAGTACATGAAAACACAACTTTGGGCCTCCCAAAAAGCCAATTCCAACTTATAATATGACCCAAAAACTTTGTATAATCATTATATTATATGTATAATAAAAAACTTAATCATCTAAATGATTCAAATATCATGACAACCATATTACAAAATACCAACAAAACATCAAGGAACTCTATTTTTATGTTTTAGGGACAAGGGGCTTGAATTCCACAGTCATCATCTTTGAGATGTTTTTCGTAGTTTAATCACCAAAATATAACTTCACATAGGTATTTTATGCTATACATAACATATTATTAATTCAATAATATTTTCAAAAGGTGCTTCAACACTCAATGCAAGTACTTCCAATCCTCTGCTAAGCCACTTGTAGGTGGTTACAATCATGTCTACTAGCAGTGAAGATGATGATGAGTAGTGAGCATTGTTTTGACCTTAAATGGATTCTATATTAATATAAATACCTCAAAATTCACTACTCAAACTTAAAATACCTTATTCATCTCAAACACTCCTTTCCAACATAACTGGTCCTCATAATATACCTATAGGTGCATGTTGAGTTGTATGCAGGAAATCAGGAACCTTCAGGGAGTATGCATGATTTGGAGTTTAAATGATATTTTTTCATTTTAAAAATGTTTAAAATAGACTCTTTCTACCATCAAAACATTTATTATCTTAGACACTCCCTTTCAACATGGGATTTTCCATGAGGTCACCTGTAGGTGCACTTTAATGGTAGGAGACTATGTGTATAGGTAGTGGATAGTGATATAGGTAGTGTACAAGAGATATATGCTTGGCATTCACTATATACCTTCACAAAGTGAAAAAATACACTATTCCCACTCCAAAATATTTAAAACACCTCTTATAGCTCCCATTCCATCATGACATCATTATGAGATACTTGTATATTCAAAGAGCTGCATTTATATGCATAGTGGATTGACTACACCCATGGAACATTACTTGTAAAATGATATTTAAATGTGATGGGGGAAATATATCATTATAAACATAAGGATTAACCTATCAAAACTTAGTGAAGTCACCATCAGAGAATGAAGATTCTGAAAATGATGGAAAACTCCCTGCAACATAGAAAGATGTATTCTCTTACAAATTTGAGGTACTTGACTCATCCAAACACCTTGAAACATAAAACAAAGTAAGAATATAATTTTATAATATATCCAACATCCTCTTTATTCAACATCACCAACTAGATTATGTGAACTTTTCCAAATTGGAGAAAAACTTATATGGTCTAGGAAATAGTGAGCATTAAAACATAATCAACTTGTTAGAGATGCTTCATAAAGCATGGTTGAAAAATAATTACACTCTTATTATATAAATTAATATTCATAAGTTTAATACACCTCCTAAATGAATTTCACTTGGAACTTTTGTAACTAGCCGTACTAAGCACAAACTTATTGACCACTTCTATGTGTCTAGAAAGGCAAAAAAGGAGTAGAAAACTTTTATCTCAATTTTGGAAATTAAAAAGAATTTAACCACATGGAATTGAGTCTAAGGAATATGAAGAGACATTCTATTACCCTCTCCCACATTCCAAACTCTCTCACAGACCGTACAAGGGTCAAACTCCTCTTTTTCAGTTGATTTCTTGATCTTTAGTTAGATAACCTACGTGTTTCAGATGGGAATTACATTATTGATAGGTAACATTACTTCTTGGATGTTTTAAAGTAACTTAGGACACTTGGACACCTTATAAACCATGCCACTTACATTTATAATGCCTAAAATGACTTTAAAAGACATAAAGATTAATATGACTAAGACCAAGGCTAATATAACATCAAATTACATCAACTAGACTATAAAATACCCCATGAAAAAATATTAGACCCACAAAAACACCTAACACTCATTTTTTTACCTATAGGGGCCCCAATTTGACCTATAGGGTCAAATTTGGTAAACACCTAATATATAAACCTATTTTCATATACCAGGCTTGAGGAGCCTACTTAAGCTCATACAAGGACTTGATCAACTTGCAAAAAAGATGTGAATCCTTATTAGGAACCTAAAAACCTTGTGTCTAAACTATGTAGACTTCTTCTCCTAGATCTCCATTAAAGAAATCACTCTTTACATCCATTTGGTGAACTTGCCATTTAAATTGAATAGCAATATCAACAATCAAATGAAAAGTTACCATCTTTGTAGTAAGATCAAAATTCTCTTCATAATCAACCACTTCCTCTTGTGCACAACCTTTTTCAATAAGTCTAGCTTTGTATTTGTATAAGTAACTATTTGCTTTGCATTTTACCTTGTAAATCAATTTATAACCAATGGATTTCTTTCCTAGTGGTAGCTCCATGAGCTCCCAAGTCTTATTTTTCATCAAGGAATCATATTCCAATTACATGGGTGATTCCAACTCATGCTTCCCTTTGGCCTCTAAAAATAAATTAGGCTGAAATGCTTGTGAAATAACAGTTGTTAGAGAAAAATTGTCATGATCACCTCTATTACCAAACTTCTTTCTTGATCTCAATGTTTTTCCTCCCATACCTTGTGCCAAGTCTCCCTCCTTTAGTGCTTACATTTTAGAAAAATACCACATTGGCTTATTTGGTTGTTTTATAGGAACCTCACAATGACAAACAAAAATTCCCTCCCTAAAATTTGATTCCACTAATGAACTAGAATCATGCTCAACTTTCACATCACAACTTATAATAGAATTATTAGAAGAAAATAATGACTCAATATCTAAAATTGTACCATTTTATATAAAGTATGGCATTTGTTCATTTACTATGACATCTCTATTTATCACAACTTTGTTAGTAGAAACATAAAGTAATATGTAGGCCTTTGACTGCTCACTATACCCAACAAACATGTATGCTTTGATTTTTGCATCCAATTTACTTTTCTTTTGACTAGGAATAAAATAAAAATCTACACAACAAAAAATTATAAAAGCACTTACATTTAGAGTTTGACCTAACCAATCCTCCCATGGATTCATATTCTCCAATGATTTTTTACGAATTCTATTGAGGATGTACGCTACCATATTCACTTCTTCTACCCAATATCTATATGAAACATTTCTACTTTAGACCATAGAACGAGCCATGTCCATCACCATCATATTTCACCTTTCCACAAAAAAATCCTATCCATGTACATAGAATTTGTTTTTCTATGGAGTGTAAGGGTTAGTATACTATTTATATATGCCTTCAGTGACATAAAAATCCTTGAACCATTTCAAGATGAACTCACCCCCATTATCCATTCTAAGAGATTTCACTAACTGTCATACCTATTTTTCAACCATAGCTTTCCAAGTAAGTTAGAAAAACAATTAGATTTATTTACTATAAAGTATACCCACTTTTTCTCAGAGAAATCATCGACCATAAATAGAAAATAATGGGCTCTAGAAGGGGTAGGTTTTTGCATTGGACATTTTAATTTGCATGTACCAGATCCAATACTCCCATAACTCTCAAAGCTTTACCAACATCAAATGAATGTATAACTTGCTTCCCCAATTGACATCCAGTACATACATGATGACTATCCCAAATAGAAAGAATCCCCTTAACCATATTAGTCTTGCTCAATGTATTCAAATACTAGAAATTCAAATGCCCATACCTTTCATGTCATAGTGAACTTGTGTTATCAACCACTACAAGTGAACTTTTCTTTTCCCTATATGGATCTGCAAGCATATACAACCCTTTCTCACCAATCCCAATCCCAAAAATATTGCTATCTCTAGTAGTTACTAATTATTGTTGTCTTTGAAATTTTACAACAATATAAGTTTTTAATGTGATCTCATTAATTGAAAGCATATTTTTGTTCCTATCACACACATACCTAACATTATTAAATGTATACCAAACTATACCACTAAAATTGATCTAAAGATTACCATACCCCTTCAAAAAATTAGTTATACCATCTCCCAAATAAACAGATTCATTACTACTATTATTTTTAACAAAATCCACATACTAGTCCTTATGGAAAGTATAATGGCAAGATGCCCCTGAATCAAAGTACCAAGCTTGATCCACCATAAAATTAACACTAGAAGCCATGCAATCAAATTCAGGGTATGTTTCCTCACCTTCATGATCATATACATTCACATGATGAGTTTTCTTTCTAGGGTTAGCCATATCCTATTGTATTTTCCAACAATATTTCTTAAGATGTCTAGGTTACTTAAAGTAAACTCATTTCCTCTTAGATATTTTATTAGAACCACTTACTTGTGAAGTTTATATCAGAGAACTAGTAATTTTACAAAACTTCTTACCCTTTCCCTTGATGAAAAATGCACTCTCTATAGAAGTAGATGTAGACAACACTATATATTCATATCATCTCTCCTTGTATAATAGAAATGTGGATAATTTTTTAAAGTCCAATGTCTGCATCTCATCAATCGTGTGCAAAGACACAACAAATGACTCAATTAAGGGTGGAAGATTCTACATAACTAGATTAATCAAATCTTTCTCATTAATAGTTGCTTCTACATAGCCTTCAACTGATCACTGATGTCCTTGATTTACACCAAACATTTAGAAATAGAGCCACCTTCCTAAAACTTAGTGGAAAATAAAAAATTCTTCAATTACAATACCCTAATAACTTTAGAAGCCATATACTTAGAAGTAAGATTAGTCTGCAAATATGATGCACTAGTCATATTTCTAACGTACAAGAGTAAATTATCTACTATTGATAGTTTTAACAATATAAGATCCTTATGATGATGTTTATAATAGTCAACGCTACCAGTAGAAGGACTTAGATATTTATCAAGCACTATTTGGTCAAGATTTTGGTATTCACATATCATTTAATCCTTGTGAATCCACAAACTAAATTTTTTGCCTATCAATTTTTGTCAATCTGGCAATAAGAGGTGTTATAAACTAGCCATTTTAACCTAGTTTTTCTAAAAGGTAAAAATAATAGAAAAAATATAATGACTTTATACAAAATTCCTCCTACCCACTGATTCAAATCATAAACTTGTCAATACTTATAATTTTCAGCAAAAAACTTGACACCATTTGGGATATTTCAAACTTTGTCCTAAAAAAAACATAAAATGGAAAGTAAAATTAAATCAAGAAATCTACAACTCTGATTTCAAAAATTAATTCTAATTCAACATTCAAATACAAAACCCAAAAAATGGTGAAATTTTCAATTGATTTGGTTTTAAGGTTATCTCCCAACATAATTAAATGTGTTCCTCAAGGCAAAACTTTAGGTAAAAAATCAATTTCTAAAGTTTTGAAAAAAATGAATTGATTTTTCCAATTTGATTTTTAAAAAATGCAGCTAATTTATGATTGGTGGAATAAAAATTAGAATAAAAGGATGCATAATAAATTATGGCCAATCTAAAAATACCTATGCAAATAGCCAACCTATAAATCTTCAAGCACTTATTCTAGAGCCAATTCTCAATAGAATTTGATTCTATTAGATCCTATTATCTTCTCCCAGCCAAGAGAAAATTATAGATCCTAAAAATAGCTAAAATAAACACCAATTACAATTTTGGACTACCTTCAAGTAATGTATAGTGTCATACGACATATGGTATGCATGGGAGAGAAAAGGACAAAAAACCTTATTCTGAGAGCCTCTCTTGCAGCCTCATTTCTCTCTATCATAGTTCTCACATACCTTCTCAACCTTTTTTCTACTTGTTTGGCTTTCTCACTGGTCATAGGGAAAAAATATTTTTCTCCCTCTCACGACACTCCACTAGCTGCTTCATGCTCCTCCCTAACAAGTTTGTCCTCTCTTGTTCCAAAAGCTTCCTCCTAAGCTTCCTAAACTGCAAGCTCTAAAACCATGTTAGAAACAACAAAGATAATGAGATGATATATTCCAACATATGAAATAATACATAGGAATCTTATTATTTAGGCATAAAATTAACACTCAAAAATAAGGAGGTGGATGAAACCAAAAACATCAGGTAGCATAAAATAACAAGGCTCGTAAAGCCTACCAACCTAAGTGGTTAAAACCACTATAACCACAATCATATGGAATATACCTTATTAAATAGCCTAAGGTAATATAATAATATGTTAATAGATTATACCTCAAAAATAATCCATGATGGAAAGAATCTCATATTTGGATATGGAATTAACAATATCATCTATTAAAGGTCAAGTAAAGTTGTTCTTATGACACTCCAAGTTGAGATTATAAATTTCAATACAAATTTAAATCACCACAGTGAATTTATTACAAATGGGTACTATTTTGAATACCCATTTTGAGAAATCTACATGTCAAATGAACTTATCATCTAGGAGTTTGATGAATTCTTTATGACATAAGGTGGAAACTTTAGGATGTAACTTTCGTTACTTTTGGTGTACATGTTTTGCATATGGATATGTTACTATGCTATGGCATATGTTAGGAATGTCTTCATATGACCATGAAAATACTTCATAATATTTTTTAAAGTAATAGGTTTTAATTTTCTTTATCCTCAAATAAAATCTCCTTATAGATAAGCATATATTTGGGATTTGTAGCTATACCAATGTCAACTACTTGAGTTTATTCGATAAGCATTATATTTTAGTATCGAAAATGATATAGAGAAAAAGAAATATTGGAAATAGCATCAGGATTAGGGTTGAAACTATTGAAAAAATTAAAGAAGCGAGGATCCATTTTTTTTTCAAAATGGCCAAGACTATTATTTTGGTGGGGGATTTTAGGATCTTTGGCATGGATTAATTCTAATATAGGTTCATCACTAGCAAGTGTAGGTAATAGTCCATAATATATGACATTTACCTCAAGATTTAAAAAAATAATTACTTTTATTGTCAAATTTAGATTGGACTTATAATAATGGGTTTAGCATCTATGGTAATTTATGGAGCTTGAAGAGAAGTGGTTGATTTTTGGTGTAGGGTATCAGTGTGGATGATACAGCCTGGTACAGAATAACAAGGCTAAATTATATCAACATGGTATTTACAATTAGCTAAGGTATTATTTATTTTGACTATACCACATTGATCAATATAGTTTGCAAAGACTATGGATATTAAAGTAATGACATCAACACTCTGTAATGATTGGTTGGTGTAGTTTTGCACTAAATATTTAACTATATCGAGATAGCTAGTAAATTTGTAACATTATGGAATTTTTTAATCTATATTTGGTTGGTTGATACAATTAGTATTGATGGAAAATTTATAAATATTAATATGTTGGTCGATACTTTTAATATTTCTTGGAAAGTCAAAAACTTGTTGGTCAACCTATAGAATGTATTCCAATGGTGGGTTAAAATGAGGAACATAACCTTGAGGTTCTAGGCCATTCTCTTCATCACTAGAATCAAAAGAGGTATAAACTATATGAACACATATATTAAAGTCATGCATCTTAACAAGGGATTTTTGATAATGATTTACATCCAAGTTATCTAATTGGGCTTACAAAATTATGTAATCAACATCATCATATGATGAGGATATGTTACATGCATGAGTAGTTTGTTGAGAATTCTCATTGGAATTATCTTTGGTAGATACACCAATGTTACTAAATGTTTGAGCTGATAATGATATATGATCTTGAAATAGTTTGACCACCCAAATTCATTACATAAAAATTCATCTTTTGTATAGGAAGCTATATGGGCATTTACATGGGGGTGGACTTTAAATATCATCATCATTCAAGGGAAATTTACCATATTATGCTAAGATATATGGAGGAATCCATTCAAATTTATTAGGAGGTAATATCATGGTATTTAAAATAGTTTATATCTCTTTGTGTTCATTATCATCAAAATTGGTAATGGTGACTTGTAGATCAAGATGTATGTTGACAAACTCAGGAATAAGAGGATTATTGATATGAGGAATGATCATGATGCAATGTTGATTTTTATAAAATTTATTAGTTTGATACCCCATGGGTTGGGATTCATTTCATGTTTGTAAAGCTTTCCATTGTGATTGAACTCAATGCATTGGATACCAGAAGATGTGAGAGATATCATGTGATGAGTATAAGGACAACCTAAAATAATAGTATATGATAATGGAACATATAAAAACCATTAGTTTGGTGCATATTATTTTGGTCTTGATAGTGAGGGGGAGATAAATGCAACTAAGAGGATTTTCATTGTTTTGTCAAAGCCACAACATGTAAGTCTTATTTATTTGAGGATATATTTAGAATACCTAAGCTATTGGATTATCCAAAGGGAAGTGATGTTAATTATAGAGCCTTATTCTACCAAAAATTTCCTTGTTAGAGTAATTTTGATCACAATTTTCATGAAGAGATATGGATCATCAAATTGAAAGAGGATTTCATCACTAATCATTTCTTTTTAAAAAACTATATTGAAGGTTTCTTAGAGGAGAAAGTTTGAGAAAAGGTTTTAATAACATGGACTTTAATAGCTTTTGGACATTCATAATGTTGGGAAGGTGATTCAATTTTGCTGGATGGAGATTATTTTATGTCTTTCAACTATTGCATAAGAACTTTATGATGATATGGTGATGTTATCATGATTAAAATAAAATAATCTTATAAGTCATGGAATTAAGCTTATCTATGAAGATTCATTATGATTTAGGGTTAGAGCCATAATTATTTTTATTTTCGTTGGTAACAATGATTTTATAAGGTATGATAGTATAAATATTCAATGTATTAGGTTGAGGCTCTGATGGTGGATTGGGATTATCACTAGTTGGTGGATCAAAAGAGGATGTGGTTTTGGTAGTAGTATCCTTAAGAATTTTATCTTTAAGAGAAGACTTATTATGCTTAGTGATGGGATCTTTGTGATCACATTTATGATGATAGTCAACCTTTATCGCATTCACAAATAGGGAGTTAGTGTAATAGTGATCATGTTAATAATTTAATGAGATTATTCATTGTGTTAAATCATGTAATGAATATGAAAACTAAATAATAGAGAGAATAATATAAACAAAAAATATAATATTAGATTGTATATATCATACAAACAATACTTTGGTTATTATATAGCCAAGGAGATAGTCAAGCAACCTCCTAATATATAGGAAGGTCCAATAAAAAATTACCAGATAATCGATTTATAGGTATAATATACTAATCACTAACCTAAGTAATATAACAAAATAGTAAGTGTTATTTACCACATATTAAATAATCTACCGATTTAAATAGTATTTTACCCAATGTAAATATTAATCCCTAACATTCTTGCCCTTAGTTTTTACATGGTAAAACATATCCCTTTTCCTAAACTACAACATATCACTAATAATGTTGACCTCATGATCTTAATAAAAAACTAAAAGTTACTCCTCATTAAACTTTCATGGTTTCCAATAGGGTTACCATAAACCTAGACATCAATACGGGCCCATCAACTTACTTACCTCATGCAGTTTTTAGGATCACCACTAACCTTTTCAAGATCCATGAGGATTATATTACATTTTGAAGAACATTATATGATGCTTCCATAATATGGGTTATATAAGTAATTTTTCACATATTAAAATTTTGGATAGGAATATTACCTTTATTCTTATTCACACATAACTAGAATAAATGTCACCAAATCATATTGGCCTCATTATTGATGATTGACTAGAGGCATAAAAAACCTCCTTTGTAGGAAGTTGTTTACTTAAGAGTTGGAGAACATAGTGACAACCTTGGTACCTTAAAAAAAAACATGTTTATCAATCTTTCATGGAAATACATGATGCATAGCTATATGGATTTGCATGGATGTAATAGTTGGCTTCTTGTTGTGATGAGTGAACTTCGATGACTCTTGAACCAATTTCTCAAAGATATCATTGATAAAAGAGTTCCTTATATGCATAACTTTGTTTAAAATATCAATATTTGGGTGCACCTACTTCATCACCTTAAATATATAGATATTGTAGTTTTTTTCATTTTACTTTGCTTCTTATTCTTTTTGTCTTCTTTCCTTTCCGTAGAGATCATTTTTCCTGCCTTATGTTTATAATTCATTTTTAAAATGTTTTCTATTTTACCCATTTTATCCATTATGACCCCCTATAATATAGACAAACCAAAATAAGACGTCAGTTTCAACCAAGAATGAATATTTTTAAAAAATATAACTCACAATAATTATTTTACACAATTTACTTATTTACATAACAAAATAAATTCAGACACTTAATGACATACAATATTGACACAACCTTCTATATTATGGCTCTAACTTCACTACTCATATTTTATTTTAACCTTTTGACAAAATGATTCATTATAATAAGTTATATGTTGAAGAGCATAATAGTTAAACATATAGACATTCACTAATTAAATTTCCCATAAACTCTATAGAGTATAAACAAAATTTATAATCAAATCAATTCATTACATTAACAATTTAAAATCTTTACTCATCAAAGCGATAACAAACCTAACTTATGAATCTACCTAATAAAATATAGATTATGACATAAAAATATAAATACTGAACAAATTATAAGCCTTTTATATGTTAATTATTACACTTATCTGCTATGCATTGGGTTGAGTTGACTGGTGATATCCAAGGAGGAAGCCATGGAGTGACCCATGTTAGTTTAATGGAGATTTGAGGAAAAGTTTTACTAGATATTGAACAATAGGATCTAACTTGAGCCATTCATTATAAACAAGTATGAATCAAATAAGACATGGCCATAATTGTTGATGTTTTTGAACATGTTATTTAGCATAGTCATTATTTATTGATTTTTGTCATTGATGTTGTCATGGATGTCAAAGGTTATTGTGAAGGTGCATGGTCAAGTAAGCTTTGAGGTATGCGTATGATGAGTTTTTATGCCAACATAGTGAGTGTTATTGCTATGAGAGAGAGTGTAATCATGGTGAATGAGGTTGATGGTAAGTAGGTTAGTTTAGTTGGTAGTGATTAGGTTCATGGAAGATTTTTCATGAGTGAGGTCATTCATGAAATAAAGAGAGTTTCCATGAGTGTTTCCATGAGAGAGAAGTGTGTATTCATGAGAGAAAAGAGTGTTGTTGGTAGTGTGAAGTGTGACAAGGTGATAAAGTACATATTGATATTATGTCATGTGACCAGGTCCTTATTGAAATATAATTTTAAGACAACTAATTTCTTAGGTTATTGGTAAGAATCAAGCTGGAAAGCATAGTGCATAGCAAGCATGATCATGTCATGAAGAGGCATGTGCATGGTGTGAATGAAGATGTATGTGTAGAGGTATGACTTTATTTGAGGAGAATTTAAGTCATGTGATCAAGGGGTAGATTAATTAAGAAGAGTTTTAACATGAGCCTACATGGGTAAGGGCTTTAGTCCAAGTCTAAAACTAGACCAGACCTAGACCCTACCTGGCCTGATAAGATATCATGATCTATTATCAAGGTATATGAAGGATGTATGGTAGTGTTTAAGCATGAGAGAGCTTGTAAGACATATTTTTGTGTTTGATATCATTGAGGTAATCACGTTTGAGTACTATTTCTTGAGTATAAGGTGTCTTGGAAAGCTTAGTCTCGACCCTGTGAGAAAGTGTGCATAGTGAAGTTTGGTGAAGTAAGTGTTGTCGCTGAATATCAAAAAGTAAAGGAGGTTTTTCAAGTATAATCTAAGATTTGGGGAAAATTATAATAGATATAATCTTGTGGGCTTCCTATAGTAGAGGTAGACCTCTAGGTTTAAGGGCTAGCTCCCTAGATTGATCTTTAAGTGCTTATCACCTACACTAATTGATTACTTAGATGAAAAAATATATAAGTAGAAATGAAAGTATGTTACTCTAATGGGGTGATAAAATATAGATATTTACACAATATTTCCATACTCTTTCACTAAGAGACATGACTTGCAACACTAGCTTTAAAGTCCTAGAATAATATGACATTAGTATTTCAAATATGGAGGTGATATGCATGAAATGCGAAAGGTAAGTGGACCAGAGGTTAGATTTTAGACAATAAGGATACTTGTAAACTTGAAGGTATTAATACACACTAGCTACACTCCATGTGACTTGTTAGAGTGAGAACTACTTGTATGAAACATGAAAGGATAAAGAGAATGCAAGGATAGATGTTTATCACTAGACTTCACCATACATCACTTCACACACTTAGAAAAGATTTTTATAAACTCAAAAATAGATTTTTAATATTATTCAAAGTCAAATTAAAATATCAAACCCGCAGGGCTTCACCATACTAGGTGTGTATTTTTTTACAAGAGCCAAAATGGCTTGTATTTATAGAACATGAGAAGAGAGAGGATAAAGTAGAGCTAAATGGTCATAATGACACATGTGCATGAAAAATGTTTAAATTATATAGGAATGAAGATGAGAACATATTTTTTTATTTTCCTCTTGTAAAAATATCCCCTTAAATCATGAAAACTCTCTGAACATGGCATAGGGGTCTTCAAATGGTTTCTTGAAACTACCTTCATGATTAGGCATCTTTTGACTACACAAAACTAGACTATGGAAAATTGACACATATGAAATTTAAATGATGGGTTAGAAACAATCTTAAATATTCATCATATGTGTTTTTAACTCATTCCCTACTTCTGGACACTTGTTCTCACCATCTTTAGTTACCATTATTAGCCTTATAGGTTTATCCTCACATTTATCACCCAAATTATCTTTAATTTCTCAATAAAATAAATTTAATGGATTATATGACACATATAGAGAGTCTCATTACCTTCCAATCTATTAATAATACCTTAAAAAGGTCCAAAAACCAACATCTCCTTCTCTCACTTGGTAGTCACTTCCCTTAGTCACCGTTTGCCCAAGACTGCCTAAGATGAATGACTTAGCATAGACATTTTTATGCTTATATTAAATGATAAATTAACATAGAGAGTTATATTAGGTCCAAATTGACCTCCCCCCATGATCCTCACACTTCAAAACTCCTATGTACTTACAAAACAATCAAAATCTATCAAAAAACCTTGTTTTGTACCATGTTTGTATAGGTAGGGTATAAAACAACTATGTTATGGAGCCTGAGATAGTCCTATATAACTTCAAAATCATTTACACATCAACCACATCTCTCTTATTTGATTTCCATCCATATCTTTCCAATCAGGTCTTTGACAAGGGTTTAAGAGGGTTTAGACTCTTAAGGATTATTTATACAATCATGACATTCAAACTCCCAACAAAATCCAAAAATCTCAAGATCAGGACCCTTTGCAAATTTCTCCAACTCCTTGGGTATCCATGAAACTAATCCATATAGGTGTGATCATCTAAACATGGCCTATCAAACTGCTTAAGTGCATTATACATACCCTTGAGGTGTTTTTAGGCCAAAAAAATGACCTTTTTATGATATTTCCTAAAAACTATAGATTTCAAATAATATTATACCTTCCCTTAAAGGTTCTCATCTATTTAGGAAGGTTAATATTTCCTTAGAAATGGATCAATAACCATATATGGCTTTATTCCTGGCCTAGGCCTAATAGGCATGACCTATGTTTTATGACTTAAAACCACCCTGTGTAGTTTCCAACACCTACAAAATAACAATTTCCCAAACCTCATCAGGTGATGTTAATATCTCTTGTATATTTTTTGTTTTGATACCCATTAATGCAAGATCAACATTATCAAATGCCATGGTCTATATTGTTATTGTAACATCTTACAATACAAAATTCATTGCATACTTATATTCATAATTTTGAACATTAATGTGGCATTTTGGATAATGCCACATTGCATCATTATTTTAAATATTTTTTTACATATTTTGTTGTTAATTAAAATATTCCAAGTATGATAAAAAAAATTCATTTTAATGTGTATTATTTTGGCATATAATGTAAATGAATTTAACTACCCAACCACTCTTGAGTTATGGATGTCTTCAATTATTTTATGTTGAGTTGGTCTTATACTATCTGATGGCCTCTATACAATTTTCCCAATTTATTCAAACCATGTCCTAACTTCATGTGCCTTAGGGATATTTAGATTGATGAAAAATTGTGTATTTGAACTAGTCCTTATTATTTTCCCATTATATGTTTGTCATTTCCCCTCTTAGATGGTAATAACTAGAGCCGATTGTGGCATAGGGGCATAAATATCTGCCAGTAGTTTCCCCTCTTCATCATAAAATCTTCCCCAAAGGGTTACCTATATGTTGCATTCATAGCTATCTTGCAATATTAGTGTTTTATTTAACATCTAAGGTTCCATCTGACATTTTAAAATGAAATGCATTAGCAATAGATATAATGATACCAATAATGTCAATCTTTGTGTTTGAAGATGCATCTTTAGTATCATTAATTGTTTTGAAATTAAATTTAAATAATGGGATGGTAGAATCTTCTTCAGAACAATGTTTAACAAAAGATGTCAAGTTGAGAATGATCTCCCATGGGCTTTTTGATTTATTCTATTTCTTGTTTACATATTCTAATGTACCATTTGAAATTGAATATATTTTTTCAGATTGAATATGGTTGAAGTAAATATTTTCTTCCTGACCAAAGGAAGTTACAGTATGTCATCTCCCTCACTATAAATAGTGTTGAAGCTAAAAAACTACCCTGAACCATTGTTGTTTGTCTAATTATGTAATATCCCCTTTCTTAGTAATGTACCCTCAGTAGTTCAATTTGTTTTGTATGGATTTAAAAAATTTATTGCATTTCATGTCATAATATACATGCATTCTCCTTTATATGTTAAAGATGATGGCTAGATTATTTTGATTTCTTTTCCATGACTACCCATTATTTGATATTTGAAATTGATAGATATGTGAAAATGTTTGATGTGTTTTTAGTTGGTATGGGTGGTTTCCTATAATGCAAATCAAAAATGTAGTAATGATTAATCAAAAAATGTTCTACCTGTTACTTATAAAATTTATTAAATGTAATATATAAAATTTATTAAATATGAATCTCAATCCATCTATACAATAATTAATTATAATAAATTTTTTGAGCTAGTATAAAATAATATCAAAAATTACCTTTATGTTGTCTCTATATTAAAACCACCTAACATATTGGACATATAAATATTTAAATATAAACCACCAAATATACTTGAAAAATGGATGGGATCCTCTCAATAAAAAAAGGTAATCTTTTTATTTTATTATTTACATATAAAATTAGAAATCAAGTTGATTTAAATTGTTTAACATTTCAATTTTTCTGGCCCTATTTGGACATTATGATTTGGGACTAGGATTGGGAACATGGATTCCATTCAGAGTTAATATATTCTTGGGTTCATATTAAAAATGATATTCAAATATATTATATATTAATCCAAATCCTCTAAAATATATTTTATTACTTTTAAACCCTGTGATGAAAATTGTATGAGGATCAATAATTTAGAAAAGTTCCATTCAGTCCTGTTTTATAAATGCCATAAGAGGCTTCTACATTATGTGATGTACAATATGAATGAAAAAAAATTTTCTACTAAAATTTTCATCGTATTGTAGTTGTTTGATTAACAAAGACCGTGTTTGAGTCTCCTTTGGTATAATAGAATTTTTTGACTCCATGTTGCCATATTGTTCAAATATATCTAATTAAAAAAATAGACACTATCACATAAAAATATAGATATTATTAACATTATATGCGGTGCATGAACATAAAGAAAATTGAAATATAGATATTAATAATAATAAATAAAATGCTTAAACATAACTATAAAAAATATATATTGGGACTATCCATATCCTCTTATGCTTCTTGATATCAACTAGGTTCCCTATCATTATAAATTAGAGAAATTAAAATATTGGGAGTATACTTACTAGGAGGATGCATGAATCATGTAAATCTTCATACTAGCTTTAGATGCGTTTCCTTATGTTATGACCTCCATACTGATTGCTAATGTGTTTCCTCAAGTTATTGTAAATATTAAACATCTTCACTATTGAATAATGGATAAAACTTCTCATTTTTAGAATCTGAAGATGGATCAATTTAAATATTGACATGCTGATTTTTATGTTATTGTTCTTATTTCATTTTAGCATCTAATTATAGAAAAGGTGATTCATTAAATTATACACCTTTATTAATGATGGTTTTATGGGTGGTAGGATCCTACACTAGGCATCCATTAACACCATCTCCTTCACCATACCCAACAAAGATGTAATTCTTATATCTTGGGTCTAACTTTGAATGTTGATTCTTATTGGTAAGATCATAAGCATTAAAAATAAAAAAATCTAAATCTAAATAATCACATGGATGGCCTATCCTTACCTCTTCAGGAATCTTATAGTCTATTACAAATGATGTTGAATGATTTATCAGATAATAGGATATACAAATTACTTTTTCCCTTAAAGCTTATCCAAATTTACATTATTGAGAATTATCCTTGCTCTCTTGGTAAGATTCATATTCATGTCTTCAACAACTCTATTTTGTTCTAGTGTGTAGCTAATGGTTTTATGCCTTTTAATCCCAGCTTCCTTATAATAGTTCTAAAAATCTAAGGATTTGAACATGCCTCCATTATCTATTCTTAAATGTTTGATTGACTTCTCAGTTTTATTCTCAACAATAGTTATATATTTCTTAAATACACTAGAAACATCAAATTTTATTTTAATATAGTCGACCCAAACTTTTCCAAAGAAATCATCTATAAATATAACAAAATACAATGTTCTTAAATATGAAATTACAAGGGCTAGGATCCAAATATTAGATTGAATATAGTCAATAATACCTTTACTTACTTGACTTCCTACTCTAAACTTCCATCTAATTTGTTTCCAAAAATTACAATGCTTACATAAATTCAAATCTAGATATTTTAGAATAGGAAGCAAATCATGATTTTTTAGTACCTTTAACCCATTATCACTCATGTGTCCTAAACGTATATGCCTTAGACAAGCAATATTTTCTATTACTTTAGATACCATAGATATTTGACTGATATCTACACTCTCTTTCAATATTTAAACATTTTAAACTTTTAGAGCCTTCATTAAAAGTAAGGCACCCATAAACACCTTTAGATTTCCACCATGACCTATGAGCTTATAACCACATGAAGCCAATTCACTCAAAAAAATCAAATTAATTTTATGTTTTGGTACATATCTAACTTTTGTTAGAGTCCTCACCATTCTATCAAAAAAAAATATCTTAATTCTACCAATCCCTTTAGTCTTATAAGAAACATTAATACCCATAGGAATACAACTTATGTTGGGGGTTTGGTAAGAATAAAACCAACTCCTATGCAAACACATGTGATCTATATCACCAAAATCCAAAAACCAATCATGATGATCAGAGGAAAGATTAAAAATTGATAAAAATTCATTAGCCATACATTCACTCATTTATACTTGATTTACTTCCTTGGTGAAATCTTAGTTCCTTTCACCTTCTTTCCTCTCCTAGAAATCCTTCTTAAGATGTTATACCATAGTTTAAACACTTTGAATTAATATTCCTCTATTGTGACATATATCTAGATGGAAATTTATAGGCTTTCCCTCTTTCTCGGTATCTTTCCCTAGCAATCATACCTTCAAGCATAGAGATCTCTAGACTAGTTTTTCTCCTCATCTCCTTAGCCAACAATACTCCCACAATAGAAACATAGTCAAGTTCATCAGCATTAATAAAGCTAATATAAGTTACTATATAATTCTAATAATTTAGAAAAGTACATAACAAGGTGACTATCTTCTCTTCATTTTCCACTTTCACACCAATAATAGTCAACTAGCATAACATAGTAATGAAAATATTAAAATGGTCAATAATTTTCATACCTTATTTCATTTGTAATATATACAAATGTTTCTTCAATCAAAGCCAATTTGCTATAGATTTATAATATTTTTAATTTTGACCAGAAGCATGTCATAGTCTTTTCTATAGCTATGTTGAAAAGAACTTTATATGTTAAACATAATCATACTACACTAAGAGATTTTGTATCCATGTTTTCCTAGTCACCATCAGTAGTCATAATTGGTTTCTTTGCCTTTCCTTTGAGGGATTTATGCATCCCCTATTGCACTAGACAATCATGTGCTTTGAGTTTCCACAACTCAAAGTTGTTCTTACCATTAAATTTCTACACCTCAAACTCTACATTCAAAAAATTCACTATTTGATGCTACAAAAAACTACACCAAATCCATAACATAGTTACTAAAAAATAAGATTAACCTCACTCTAATACCACTTATTATGAAACTAGACACTTCATAGTAACAAATAACCAATCAAATTTAATAACAAAATAAATTTTACTAAAATAGAGATAATTAAAATAGACAAAATACAAAACATACAGGAGACAAAACACCATAATATAGTTATAGATATGATCTCAATGAATATGATATTTCGATGGGTTCAAATATATATAATAAAAGTGAGGTGATAGGTCATGTCTTGATATCCATAAGGTAAAGACTAAATTAGGTCTAGAAGGCCCAAGGTAAAACTAAGATATAAAAAATTAAGAATCCCAAGTATAACAAAGAGGATTCCTTGAAGGTTAACAGAATTGTTCAAAGAGGGTATGTGCACAGAGTTGGGGGATATTTCCATGGAAATTTACCAAAACACGTATGATTTATCACATAAATGTACATGTTATGAACAAAATGCATATGCATTATGGACATAACATTTACCCAAGGCCATAACACATATGCAATTTTGGCAAAAGGAATGCATATGCATTCCTTTACCAATAAAAATGTGTACTCATTACATGAACATGTATGAATTCCTATAATTATACATAATGTGTACATGTTCTTTAAAATTTAAAAACAAAAAAAACCTAAATCCCTAATTCATTATATCTTCTCTCATTTATCTCCTCTCCCACTCACATTTTGCTCCCATTGGCATGGTTTTGCTCCAATCTATTTTTGGTTTTGCTCCTGCATTCAACAATGGCACTAAGAATAAGATGTAAGTGAAATTAAATTCAATAATTTTTTTCAAGTTTTTGTGTTGTGCATAGTTTAATTTTTATTTTTTATTGCATAGGTCAGTGTGCTAACCCTCCACCTAACCCTCTACCCAACCATCCTAACCCTCCTATAGTTCCACTAAATCCCCTAAGCAGTCAGGAGGATATAAATGCACACATAGTGGAGAACAAAATTTAAATTGAGTAGATAATTAGGAGAATGAGGGAGCCCATTTCCATCAACACCCATCACACCTATTTGACCAATATCTTAGAGTCAGTATTAGGTCAAGTTGACTTGATAACAAGTCAAATTGATAGATGGGGCTTGTATAGGGATACATATAGGGCTTCCTATGCTAAAATATTGTTAACATATGAGGTGAAGAAGAAATAAATAACAAAATAACAAATTTATGCCTTATTCATCGACCCAACCACCAATGCACCATTTCTAGTAATGACTAATCATTTCCCAATCCATCGATGCCAACACAATTTGATTAAATCCAATTTTTTGGAGTTATAGTGGATGGTGTTTGATTATATACCATGTAACAACAAATGGGTCCCATTGTATTTTTTATGAAACTCTACTTTGAGTTTGTCCTTAGTGAGATTCTAAATTATTTTGACTATGGTGAGTTTCAGGGCTGAGGGAAAGGATTTATGTAGGATCGACCAAGTGCACATTATGCACCTAATCAGCCTAAAAGTATCCCTAATTAAAATCAACTTCATCCAAATATTCCATTTGTAGTGAAGGAAATTATGGAGATTTACACTTTTCATGCACTTAGTGTGCATACTGATACACTCATTCAACATATGAGTAGGCTTTGAGAGATAGATGCTTGAGATACTCCGCCTAGTGGGTGTACCTAACCCCAATGATGTAGATATTATTGTGTTATATGATGGTGGTGATCTAGGGGGCTTGGAGGATATGGTCTTGATCAATGAGTTGTTGGCACACACATTTGGTTTGGATATGTTGTTATCTACACAAATGCAAGTATTTTCTATATAAATTTCATGTTAAATTTTTATGTTTTATTTGTGAAATAAAAAGGTAAATATTAATTTGCACATTTAAATTGAATAATGTGTGTGTGTGTGTGTGTGTGTGTGTGTGTGTGTGTGTGTGTGTGTGTGTGTGTGTGTGTGTGTGTTTTGTGTTCCAGGAAGAGACATTGCCTTTGACATCACAATTTCAATTTACAAAGCTAGGTAGTGTTCCAACAACTAATACATCTATTTGTGTTAGTATGACACCATATAAATTTATAGAGGTAAAATTTTGAGTGAATATTATATACTCTAGATGTACATTCATACACCTTAATTGCATTATTCATAGATTCTGTGTAAGAAAATATAAAATACCTAATATAATTTTGTTATAATTTTTATTGTTTGATGTATTAACATGGATTGGCATAGTTTTATAAACTCATCTTCCATCTCATTTTTTTAATTTCATTTGGAATTTCAAACTATGTTTTTAGTAACCAAAATCACACACTTGTAAAGAAAATTGTCCACTCACTCTTATCTCTACAATATTCAAGTCTATTTTCTATATGTTTCTTTAGATTTTGATGAGACCTATTTTATAAGGTTCTAGACACTCTTAAAAGGTTTTTATATATGTCCCTCATAAAATCAACCTATCACTCTAGGTGTCTTAAATATTACAACTCAGTTTACAAAGTTCTCAACAAACACCTATACAGGTTACTTTCTTATCACAATGACTATTTCTAAGGTATTTTTTTATCACACCAATACTCAATTGGACTAAAAAGTAATGAATTTTTGTGAGAAAAGTATTCAATGTGTTAACATGGTCAATTTTTAAAAAAAATCAACTTAGACACCATAGCTCATAGGACTATCCTCAACTATACTAAGTCACTGCCTTAAGACAATTAGGCCTAATGACCTTAACTAGGTCAAAATATGAAATACACCTCATTGAAGCTATATAAGAATCCAAACCAATCTATATAAGTTTATCAAGTATGTGCAACACCTAACGTGCATTCAATTACTCAATTTCACAAAATTCACTCATAAATTTTCCCTCACTATCTTAGTGATACAAGGTTGTAGGTTTACATGAAACTCAAATTTCAATAAATGTGATTGTAAGGATTTATTAGATCCAAAACCTTTGGAATCATCTTCTAGGCTTGTTTGTATAATTATTCCCAATTTTTTGTGAAATTTCAAGGATTCAAACAAAATTTATAATCCTTAAATGATGCAAATTTAGTCTTTTATACTTTTTCCTTCATCTTGTGCATCCCTGAAATGATAGATTCAAACTGATCATATTGTTAAATATTTCTCCAAGTCTAGGATGTGTTAATTTAGGTCTTATTCCTCTAACAAACTTATCTCAAATTATAAAAAATGATCTTTGAATACTTATCAAGTCATTTAAAACCTTTAAATGAGTAAGAAAGATAGATATAACCTTAACTAAACTTAGGAGACTCATATCCACATATCAAACATTCTAAAACATGTTAGACACATTATTTATTACAATTTAAGGGAATATTCACTCAAATACATTCTAAAATTCAAATAACAAGTATTGGAGGAAAAACACTCCAAGACCTCTAAATGACCTAATATACAGACTAAGTGCCTCATTAGAGGCTTATTGACACCTATCAACCCCTTTAAGACTAACTATATGACCATATATACAAGTTTATAGGATTCTCTTGCATTAAGAGGTGTAGGAGATGCATCATTGCCTTTGATGTCTTGTTAGTATCCTTCATGAAACTGACATTTCTTGCCTTCATTGTGGTGTTACAAGTCACATTGTACATATCCACTTGTGACATTCACAATTCCCATGACCTCATTAGATATTTTCATATCTTATGCAAGACCAAGTTTTTTATCAACTTGTTTAATCAATGAATTACCCAAGTTATTAATTATTGTTTTGTTTGTCCAACTGATGACTAGGGTGGAGACTCTTCCATCATTATGAGTTGATATATACTTGGTAATTATTACTATAATGTCATCTTCATAGCCCCTCATATAGGTACATATTCACTTGTAATTTTTTATTGTAGTTTAATACTTCAAATTTAATAATTTTACTACATACTTAGAAAAATATAACTTATATGCACAAATGTATTGTGTATGCAGGGATATCACATGACATTTGATAGTCTATTTTAGAGGACTAATGTGGTAGCTCTTCATGTTTCTTCATCAATTGACACACCTATTTGTGCAGCTAAACTTGGCACTGATCTAGTCGATGTCAACAGTAAATTGAGAAGGAACATGAGCTTGCAGTAAGTGCATATTTAAATTATTTTTTATTATAGTTTAAAATGATTTTATTAACTTGGTTTCATGTATACTTGTTATTTTTATAATAATTTATATATTTAAATAGGTTCAACTGCAAGTGAGCTATGAGTGTAGTGCTCACAATCGATCCTTGGATCAATCCAAAGAATTCAGGATATCTCCATCTACAAGTAGGGCATCCCAGAGAGAATATTCTTTGAGGAAGGAAAATAGAGGGATACTATTTGATGATTAAGATGTTGTAGATGAGTAACTTTTTGTATTTCTATATGGCAATGCACACATTTTTTGCATTGTACATGAATATATGATGGTTTCACCCAACATTAGATACTATGTTGTTAGACATGATGTAAAATTTTGTATGCCTATATGGAAATGCATGTATTATTGAAAAGGTATGCCTATATATGGCATTCTTATTTCATACATGAATATTTAAGAAAATCAATGAAATAAGTCTTGTTTGAATCACTTATGTTCATAGTATTATGAGTGATTAGTTTTGAAGTATTCTTAAGGATTATAAATGTTATGAGATTGAGAATAACATGTTAGGATAATGTTACAAATCATATTAGTATGACAAAACCTACAATTAGAAATATTGAAAGTTCTTGTTATTAATAAGTTTTTTCAATAAGAATGCAAATGAAACAAGAATTAAGGGTTGTTAAACCTATCTTTTCATTAATTGAATCCTATATTGTTGATTGTAACCTAGAAACAAGTTCATGAAAGTTGAAAACATTGAAATTGTGTTGAAATTATTATGACTGATTGGTTTTGAAGTATTCTTAACGATTAAATTTTTTATGAGATTGAGAATAACTTATCAATATAATTTTGCAAATCAGATTGGTATGATAGAACCTATAGTTAAAAATATTAACATTTCTTGTTCTTAAGAAGCTTTGTTTCTATAAGAATGTAAATGAAATAAGAACTAAGGGCTATTGAACCTATCTTTTCATTAATTGAATCCTATATTATTAATTAAACCATTCTTATATTGGTAATTATTAGACACCTAGTCACTTATATCAGTTTTAAGTCTTGTGCATGGAGTGGGATTAAAGGAAATATACCCTTCTAATAAATAAATAATACCAATGATTGCATTTAAATTATGTTTGTATGCTCATGGTCATCTACAAATTCTTACAGGTCCAAAAATCTAAGTTCTTAGTAGGATAAGCCTTATAAGGTAGAATCAAGGCAGAATCTTATTTTGAACATGTGAATTTATTGTGGAGAAAGTCTATATAGGAGGAATTTACTCAATAAGGTGTCTAAAAAGTGAATTACAAATTTTTAAACCCTCTCAGCCTATATATAGACTGGTAAAATAAAACCTAGCATTTTGACCTAGAAGTATGCATATCTTGAAACATAACCATTGAAAGTTCTTGAACAGATGTAAACTGATTTGTTTTCATAAGGTCTAAAATAATCAAGAAGATTTAGAATGGTAAAGATAGGAAAATTATGGATTTCAAGATTGATTTTTGTCATAGGACTAATGGAGGCCTAATGGAATTCTAAGAGAGTGTGAATAGGGGTTTAGAGGGGCTTAGAGGTCAAGAAGCTATTATACCCATATTCTGCATTCTATAACCAAGGAGACCATTTCTAAGCCATGAAAAACAAGTATAAGAATTTGAAAATGGTTTAGTTGTTATGATTTATTTGCATCAATTCAGTTGGGCAGCATGGTTTAAGAGCCTTGGTGAGAGAGTTAATAAATTATGAATATTTAATAGATTACAAAGAGGAGACATCTTAATAGGTGATGAATATCTCCTTCCAATGGAAAGGGTTTTACACTTTTGAATAAGCTCATATCAGTCAAGGAAAGCTAACATCATCTATAAAAAAGACAAGAATATAATGAATCTACTCTTTAGGCCTTCAATTGTCTTGGAAAGTGCCCATGACTTCTTCATGCCATGGACCAGACCTTATCCTATCTCCATTCCCTCTAAAACATCCCAAAACTCCATCTCTAAAATCAAGAGAGTAGGAAAATAGAACTTGGGAGAAATCATGAAGTCTTTGATTGGTATTAAGGGTTAGTAATAGTTGATACACTTAAATTTATCACTTCACTCTTTTAAAACTTCAAACTCTTACTTTAATCCCTTTAGGACCTATTCACTCTCTTTTCCTTTTCAAGACCTTCTTGATTGAATGGATACAAAAGACATTTTTAATTTAGTATTTTGGATGAAGACTAATTTTATGAATTGTCATCAGGTATTTCACATGTCTTAGAGGTTTTATACTATAGATAAACCAATTTATTATTAGTTTAGAGTTCTTTTTTATCAAACAGTGACTCAACCCTATTTTTGTCAAGAGACCTATTATTCCCCTAGTAGGTCAAAACTTATATGACATATTATTTACCTAAACCAACACCTCAATTAGGGTTGAATAATGTTTATAGATAAGAATCAACTTTTACATGCTAACTTTTGCATCAAAACTGAGCAAGATAGGTCAATATTTCTATTTGTTATTTAGAGGAACTCAAAATTCTAAGTATTATTGTGGATAACTTCTTAGTACATCATATGTACATCTTATTTTGACTCTAAAACACTTATAATGGTTTAATAACCTTATTAACTAGGTATCCATAGATTTTCATCAAATTCCATGGGTTCAAAACAAATTTTTAACTATTTTTCAATCAAAACCCTATAATTAGAGTTTTCCTACACTTTAAGGACCTGAGAGCTAACTAACCTTGTTTCACATATATAAAAGAGGTTATTTGAAATATAAAAGTTGCATAAGACTCCTAACTCACTGGTGTAACTCATCTAATCCTCATTTTAAAACCATACACAAGTTTCATCATACAAACAAGCTCTACAAATAGTGATTTTCAACTAAAATTATTTTGTGCTAACAAAAAAGGACTTTCAAAGTCTTGAATTCACCATATTTTGATTGTTTGAGTTCAAGTACATTTAAAGAAAGGTTTTTCAAGCACTGTACACTATTCACAATAATAATAGAAAACACACACATTTACAACCCTTATAGGTATGATTCAAAAATTCTTGCTTGATGTTTGTTCTTGAAGAAGCTCCTTTCATCTTGATACTCGTACTTATCCTTTTGGTTCATTCCTATAAGAAAATGATGTCCATTTTTG
Organism: Torreya grandis; assembly: GCA_037957365.1. Taxonomy (NCBI): domain Eukaryota; kingdom Viridiplantae; phylum Streptophyta; class Pinopsida; order Cupressales; family Taxaceae; genus Torreya; species Torreya grandis. Next base: position 2,361,216 of record JARHVA010002206.1, read on the forward strand.
GCACTAAAACTCTCTCTTAAGACCTGTATCAGTTTAGCAAATCATACAATAGACATTTGTTTTAAGCATATAAGATAAGACCTTTCTAACATGTAGGAAAACTCTAAAGGACCAATAAAGACTACTAACTCTACATAACACTTTAAAACTCTCACATGGACACCATACTATTTTATACAAGGGATGCTCCTGCATCAATAGTTTTAAACACTTGGCTCCATTTGGTCCATGATACATCTTAGCCAAGCTTTGAATCCACTTTGACCACATGTAGGTGGCCATATAGGCCTAATTAGGCCTAAATGGACATCAAGGTCTAATGGAATATTTGTGAAACCTCAAAAATTTATCATCTCTAATTAACCACAAAATTATCCTTCGTTAATGTCAAGATCCTTCCATTACATATAGGCATACAAGTTAGCCTAATTAGGCCTAGAAGGCCTAATATGCTCCTTGACTAATTAGTATCCTCCTATAGGATTTTTGACCCTTGGAAAACTTTGATAGGATTAAAATAAACCTTTTTAAGTCTTTAAACCTAATTCTAATTCCACTAGCTTCTAGCCATGTGTATATGGTTCACTTGGACTATTAGGCCTTTTAGGCTTCTTAATGACCTCCAACTAGCTTTTTTACATCCAGGATATACAAGTGCAAATCCATCACTTTGAGGATATTTATATAGGTAAATTCCAAATTTTATAATGACTATGACATCCAATTCCACCTGCATGTGTATTTTAACTATTATTCAGGAGCACATAAATAATGACAACAAATGTTATCAAAGTTGAAGCTATTATTTGAGAACTCCATTTCTGATGCTTTTTGGTTTAAAAAAAGCACTTCCAACATTTCCAAAGGGGTATATAATGTCTAGAAATAGGTTCTTGGCCTCCCATCTATCTCAATTGACAAACCCACCATCCATTTTGGGCTCAAGAATGCCCTTCCTAATACAAGAAAGATGTTAATTTTTAGCCTAACTTTAGGCATGCATAAAACAAAAAATATAATTCATATGGATAAACTATGAGATCCATTTTGTAAATTTTAAATCCATATAATTTTACCTAATATCTATTATTTATCTCCTCTAATAGCAATCTATGGTATAAGTTGCAATAACGAGTCCTAAAATGTAACTTTTTGGTAGTAAAGAAACAACTTGTTGACCTCCAACTAGCATTTTTTCCTCCAAGACCCACAGGTACAAATACATCACTTCAATAATGTATATATATTTAAATTACATGTGTTTTAATTATCATGACATCCAATTCCATCCAAAAGTGCATTTTCACTATTGTTTAGGAGCACAAAAACATTGACAATAAATGTTATCAAGGTTGGAACTACATTCTGATAACTCCATTTTCAGTGCTTTTTGGTTGAAAAATAATACTACCAACACATTAGAATGGGTGGATAATATATATAACCAAGTTTTTATCCTCTTATATTTCCCGATCGACAAACCCACCACCCATTTTGGGCCCAAGAATGCCCTTCCCAATACAAGAAAGATGTTGATTTTTATCCTAAATTTAGGCATGCATAAAATCAAAATTGTAAGTCATATGGGTAAACCATAAGATACCAATTATGTAGGTGAAATCCATATAATTTTACCTTAGATATATTATATATCACCTCTAAGATCAATCCATGGCATACGTTGCAGTAATGGGTCCTAAATGCAATTTTTTTTGTAGTGAAGAGACAACTTGTTGACCTTCAACTAGTGTTTTTTCCTCTGGGACCCACACGTGAAATTTATTAACTTTGAGAAAATATATATAGGTAAATTAAATTTTCTCCAATAATTTTTCCATCTAATTCGACCCATAAGTGCATTTTCACTACTATTCAAGAGCACAGAAACACTGACAGTAACTGTTGACAAAGTTATAACTACATTCCAATAACTCCATTTTTAGTGCTTGTTGGCTAAAAAATATCACTTCCAACACTTTTATAGTGGTGGATAATTTCTATGACCAATTTATTATCTAATCAACAAACCCGCCACCCATTTTGGGCTCAAGAATGATCTTCCTAGTACAAGAAGGATGTTGATTTTTAGCGTAACTTTAGGCATGCATAAAAATAAAACTATAAGTCATATGGATTAACCATAAGATGTCTCATATGCATGTTAAATCCCTCTGAATTCACATTGGATCTATTTTTTATCACCTGTAATAAAATTCCATAGTATAAATTGTAGTAACTAGTCCTAAAATGTATTTTTTTGGCAGTGAAGAGAGAACTTATTGACTTTCAACTACCATTTTTGCCTCTGAGACCCATAAGTGAAAATCCATCACTTTGGGTACATATATATAAGATAATTACATAATTTCTAATTATTATGACATATAATTCCACCCATAAGTGTATTTTCACTACTGTTCAGGAGCACAGAAACACTAACAACAAATGTTGTCAAAGTTGAAGCTACATTTTGAGAACTCCATTTTTGATGCTTTTTGGATTAAAAATGGCACTACCAACACATTAAAAGGGGTGGAAAATGTCTAGGACTAGGTTTTTGGCCTCCCATCTGGTCTGATCAATAAACCCACACCTCATTCTAGGCTCAAGAACACCCTTTCCAATAAAATAAAGATTTTGATTTTTAGCTTAACTTCAGGCATGCATAAAACCAAAACTATAAGTCATATGGATGAGCCATAATATCCCTCTTGTTCATTTTAAATCCATTTAATTGCATAATATATCTATTTTGTATCATCTCTAAGAGCAGTCTATGGTAGAAGTTGCAATAACGGGTCTTAAAATACAACTTTTTGGTAGTGAAGAGATAATTTGTTAACCTCAAACTAGAGTTTTTGCCTCCATAACCCATAGGTTAAAATCCATCACTTTTATCACATCTATATAGGAAAATTACATGTGCTCCAATGACCATGACATCCAATTCCACTTGCAATTGAATTTTCACTACTATTTAGGACTGCCATACTAATGAAAATATGCAAATCAATGAAAAGTGTGTTTGTTTTGTGTGTACAATTGGTATGCAATGTCATTTGAGGAAAATTTAATGAATTTAGTTTAGCTATAATCCATGTAGATAATTCTAAACAATGACATTTATGTGTTTGGAAGACTACAAGGAGAAAAAGACTTGTCATGAGCAATTGTTTAGGAGCACATAAATACCCAGTATTTCTAGTAGGCTTCTCTTAGCTTCAACAATATGAAATTCTTTACTAACGGTTCCAATCACATGAAGGTGGAAGCTTATTTATCACTACTAACCTAAAAAAATGTTAGTAAGTAATTAAAGATGAAATTTATGCACATACTAACTACAAAATCAAAAACATTTTGTAAAATTGATTACATCTACATTTTACAAGTCAATATACCTTCACATTTCAATCCAATGAACCACTAGGATATGATCTAATATTGATAGTATCAATAATAGATTCATGGTATGACTCAAAAACTTTCCATAGATTTCTTTTTCTTGGCCTTCCACAATATTTTTATAATTGAATATTCATTACAAGAACCAAACTTGAATAGTGCAGTATCTTCCTATGCAATTCAAAGTCTTCAAATAACCATATATTTGAATTTTTTATAGGATATCATTGAAGCCAGGTTCCAGTGACTACCACATACCAAGTGGGATAGTCAATGTTTTCTCCATCTACAACTGGGGAAGTCAATTTCTCTTTCCATGTACACACTGACATAAGTAGTAATATGTTCCCTCTTCATTATCTTCATCTATAATAACTATAAAAACATGGCCTACATCACAAAAAAGATTTTTTAATGACACTATGAAGATAGATAATGAGAATAAATAGTAAATAAATATTAATCTTCTACCTGGTTGCACTATATTAGATATATGGTCAAATTCATGTGATGATGACATATCTATAAGTCATAATGCTGGTGGAATATGATATATTTTGATTAGAATTAGAAGTCTGGAACTCCAGTCATCTACCTAATCTTATGACTCAGGCTCAATCCAAATAGAGTCCATGTATGTATACAAAAAGCATGCCAAGGTTCGCTTATGAATAGTCTAGAAATTTGTATTTAAGCTACGAAATGAGTCGAGCTCACTTGAACCCATGAGATTCATACATTCCTCATATTTTACCAGAATTTTTCCTCCATTAATAAAAACTATCTATGAATAGTATAATTTTCTTGAGAAACATGACATATGTTCTCATTGCACCATTCAACCACAATTTTTGAATCAGTCAAATTACTAACATGGTCAAATTTTAACACCTCCCTTGTAATGGCTCTTTTTACACATGCTCCAACACCATCATTCTCCCATTTTCCATGGCCAACCTTAGTGAAACTCTGGATATGTTCTATACCATTGATAACAGGCATCTTACTCAACCAATAAAAAAACTATGCATTCTTGAATTATGATGTGAAATTATCTGACCAAATGTAATGCTGATTAAAATTAATGTTCCTCTGAGTCAACTATCCATATAACTTCTCAAAACAACCTTGCACATACTCTGTACAATGTGATTAGTTGTCATTGATATATAAATGGTACTCCCTTAATATTTTTCAATCTTCCTTTGTACTATCAGGGGCATGCATGAATGTTATATGCATGAATATGGCAACTTATGTTGAGTTGTAATACGGTGATTGCACTTCCATTTGTGGTTTGAATGTGTAATTTTTAGTAAAGTCAACTACTAAAACAATAGAATGAAGTGGGAATGTTTCCTTTATTATATTAAAATATTCATCCAACCATTTATCCCTATGTGTGTGCCTTGCATACTCATAAATAATTTTTTCCATGAATTTGACCATAAATTCTGAAACAAGTATCTCTTTCATAATAAGCTCACAACTTTTAGATTCTTTTCCATCTCTTAGTTGATAAGTCACATATTTGTATTTTCTAAAACCAACTAATTCTTATCCAATTTCACTTGTACACTCCTCATGGATACAATTTTTTAATTTTGGTAATCCATCATAAAAGCTATAATTTCCATCCAAACATGCTTTCTTATATAAGAACTGTCCATTTGGTCTTTTACAAAAAATATTTGAAATAAATTCCCTAGTTGATTTTTATATAAATTCTATGACACACTCCTATAAAATGTAATTAGTATACAATGTACAATGAATATGGTGAAAAAAACAATAGTGCATTGAAAATTCAACATGTTACCTACAACACCAACAAGTGGTACATGTTTTATTTATTTTTACATAAAAAGGTTTGGCCATCTAAAAAAATCGTTGACTAATAGAAAATTTTGGATGTTTTTCTAAAAACATAAAGTACAATTATGTTTGAGTCATATTTGAGAAATGTTTCAGATGTGGTTCATGATAATGAGAAGCAACTATTCTTTTCACTACATCTCTTGCATTGGGCAAAACTCTTGTGTTTTTTTTCCAAAATTTTGTAAATCTTTCAAAGCATTAGATATAGCCTTGTTCTTTTGTTCAAGTCTAGTAGAGAATGCCCAGAGCTCTATGGTATTAGGTTCATTATGTCTTTCATGTCTTGCAATTGCTTTCATTAATTTTTTTCTATTTATATCAAGTGTGTTGCTTGTTTTGGAAATCAATATTTTCCCCCTATTTCAGCATTTATTGTACAAGTTGTCACTATATGTCAGGTAGCATTACAATATTTGTTACATGATCTCAAGCCTACAGTATGATATGCATCATACAAATTTTAAATAACTTCATTGGTTTCATCATCCATGTCGGATGTTCTTAGTCCTAATGTGTACATTGTAGGTCTCATCTTAACGAATTTCATCAATGAAATAAATAATTCACATCTTTGACTATCATAATCCAATCTATGAAAGAAACTATCCAAATTTATTGAGATAATCTTCTTGAATGGCAGTCAGACATTTTTTTATGCATTGTTTTCAAAATATTTTCATAGACTTCAATTAAGTACTTGTCTTTTCTACACACAATTCTTGGAGGTTTTGTTATTAGTGGAAACCATTGAGAGGGTTTTTCAAAATCATTATATGATTCCATGAAATTTTATTCATTTTTTGTTTCTTAATTATATGTTTCCATGAAATTTTCTTCATTATTGATTTCATCATTATTTGTTTCCATTAAATTTTATTCACTGTTGTTTGGTAAAGTATCATGCATAGGCTTATCATCAACAAAATCCAAGACTTTAAACTTTAAATGTGAACTTCTAACATTATCTAATTCATTATTGTAAATTTCATCATAATTTAATTTATTATTGTCAATTTCATCATAATTCAATTCATTATTATTATTTTCATCATTATTCAATTAATTATTGTTAATTGTCTCTTTATCTAAGGCATTTGGCTCATCAGGGTTAGTGTGTGTACCTTTTTTGGAATGAAATACTTGCATTCGTACCTTATTTTTTATCTCAAATCTTCTAATTTCTCTAATGTTTTTTTCTTCAAATTAATCCTCTTCCTTGAACATGAACTGAAGCCCATTTTGACAATTGATATATTTTCAAAGGTAGGGTCCAAAAAAGTACTTTAAAATGTACGTAGAGAATACATAGAGTGTGCGCAGGGAATGTCTGTGGGGATAGGAATCTTGATTTGGGATAAAAATAAACATTACAAAGTAATTTTTATCTATACTTTAAGGAATGTGTACACATTATAGTAATGCATACATGTTACTATAATGTGTATGCATTCCTTGAAGTATAGACATATCCTATAAAAAAACAAGTAACAACACTCATATTCAATGCATAAATACCGCATATGATGAAATAAGACTCAATAAAACTGTAATGTGAGGCATAAATCCATAATATGATGTAATAATATGATCATATGATGCTATAAGGCTATCATATGATTCAATAAGGCTTAATATGATTTAATAAGGCTTAATATGATATAATAAGACTATCATAGTAATAAGACTATCATATGATGTAATAAGGATATCATATGATCCGATAAGGCTCAATATGATGAAATAAGGCTCAATATGATGCATAAAAACCCAATATGATGCATAAATGTCCAATATGATACAATAAGACTCTTGATAAGACTATGAAGCAATAAGACTATCATACAATGCAATAAGGCTCAATATTTAAGGTAAGATGAGATAAATTTTCCCAAAATCCCATCATAGGTCCTTACAAAACTAGGTTTAATGGGTTCACAAATTGACACTAATCACATTCATGAATTTATGCTTTTGTGATGAAATTAGGGAATTTAGGGGTTGTGTTTGTTATAAAATTAAGATTTATACTTAGGGGTTTAGTGTAATGGGTTTGTACATGTGTATATGTCATGAAATTATGGTTTAGGGGAATTGTACATGTTCAAATGATAATATTAGGGTTTAAAATCAACATATCATGAAATGTGAGTTAATTTAGCCTCTTTAATCACATCATAGACTCCAATTTAGGTTCAATAGGTTCAAATTTGCCACATTTGTGTTCGTATTTGTATTTCTAATTAAATTAGGGTCAGTTAAACCATACATTTTAGATAGATTATAAAATTTAATGGGTCATAAATTTGGTTTAGGGGCTTAATTTTGCCCAAATAACATCCCTAATTGCACCAATTGACTAATTGGTTCGATTCATGATATAATTGTACTTAATATTATCCCAAATAAAATATCATGCTCTTATAGTTACATCAAAAAGGGGTTTAAATTGGCCTCCCATGCCTCCTCGATTGAATGAATCAACTCTTTGGTTCATTATACACACACACACACACACACACACACACACACACACACACACACACACACACACACACACACACACACACACACACACACACACACACACATGATGACATTATAGGGTTAATTTCACTCCAAATCAGATCATATATATAATTTGAAATAAGTTCATACATGGCTTATTCTGACCTTAATTATCCCTATAATTTAATATTGTTGTGTCACGTGTGTGCCTCGTATAAATAAAAGTTTTAAAGTTATAAGAGATACATCAGGTCGCAAAAGTTTCAAAGTTAACAATGCCTTGGGAGGTAAAATCTAATTACATATCACCACATGTACCTTATATACTCAGAAGTGTCAACACTATTAGAGGTGTCAGGTCCTATAAGCATTAAAGAGGTATCAAATCCTTGTGAGGCTCGATCTAATTAGATGTCATCATGTGTATCTCATACACACTTATAAGTGTTATGGATCTAAATGTCAAGTTCTAGAAGCATCAGATTTATTAGAACCTCAGGACACCCAATCCAATAAAAGATTTGCACATGTAGGTTTAGTACACCTAGATAAGTGTTATATTTTTTAGATATACATACATTTTATATCTGAAAAGGATCAAATATGTTAGTTCCACAAGAGTCTTGATCAAATTAGAGATGGTCATGTGTACTTTTGTACACCAAGTGGCTAATTCAAATAGATAAGAATGATAAGTTGTGCCTAGCCCCACTATGTCAAGTCATCAAAAGTACTCAATAATCCCATTAGTAATAAGAAACACTTGGAAAAATATGAACACATCTCAAATTCCATGAGGGCCAAATATAGGCATGTGCATGCTGCACTCTCTACATTTATTAGCTCACATGAGTGGAACTCATGATCTTTGATACTTAGATAGGTTCCATCACCTAAAACCAGTCCAATTAAGGCCTATTCACAAATATCCTACATAATATAATCCAAAAATGTTTAAATATTGACATTTATCCCATCAACTCATGCATAGTAAATAATTCACCTGATGCAAGTCTCTAACTTGCCATTACTATACATGAACTTTCATGTAGATCCCTTTAAGGTCCGTCCCATCCAAATTGAGAAAGTACCATTATAAATATTTATATATGTATTCATATTATGTATATTCCCATGCCCTAATTACATCTAGATCCCAAATTACATTCATATTAAGTCCTACACATAGAATAAAACATAATTCAAGAATGGACTCCTCAACCTCAAATCCCAAGCCCGAGCAATAATTCTGAGATACTACTTTCTTACAGTCTGCATCATACAATTTAAGCTCATTACAATGAAATATGAATAATATGATTGAATATATAAAAAATATATAATCTTGAAACCTTAGATGAGGGGTGCACACTAGTATTCAATTCTGATCAACCATTTATATGAGGTAAGTAACATCATCCACATGAACAATTACTGGGTCCCTCTGCTCAACATCATCCTTGAGGGTAAGAAGGTCTCAGATTTAGGTGACATTGTCACCTTTAATATGTCTTAAATAAGCTCAATAAATTTAAAGCTAGGGTAACTTATACATATGTCATACTTGGTCAATGCCAGGTCTACGCCACTCTATATTCTTAAAGCATAGCCATCCCTTAATGGTTTTGACTAAGGTCCCTAATGCATATAGATATTTTATAAGCTATACATTCATAACTATAGGTCATACATCAAGGATACATGTGACCATTTAGAGTTTATTGAGATTAAAACCACATCTTATACAAAATAAAATGCATACCCAAAGACCAAATTATTAAAATATAAGAAAAATGCATACCCAAAGACCAAATTTGGATTTTTAGTCTTATTACAAAACAACACGTATGTGTTATATAATATTCACATGATATATAATGTGTTATATAATGTGTACATTTTATTTGAATTTGAATTCAAAACTGAGCCTTAAAGCTCAAAAATGGCTTGGATTTCTGATCCAAAGGCTTCTGATTGTGCATCTATAGTCAAGACTAAGAGTGTTGACAAAAAATAACAAATTTAAACTTAAATCACCAAATATGATATGGATTTCAACAACAAAAATTAAAAAATCATTATCATCATGACAAGCACACTTTATTTTTTCTAAATATATTATTTTATAATTTTTGGGTTATTTTAAGGGTTCAAACTATATTTATTTCTATCTACACTATTTTTAGGTCACTAGATACCACACATATACATGCCTATTCATGTTTATGTAATTTATTTTTCATTGATCCAAGTGCAAAATAAATTATATGGTAACAAACTAGACCTAATTCTACACACATTCAAAAAAATCAGTTTTTGTGTTTTTGAGGTAGTTATGGGGAGCCACAAGGCCGGTTATCTATTTTTTTGTCAATTTTCAGGATCTACATAATTTCAAAATTAATTAAAAAAATATTCATTAAAAAAATAAAAAATAAAAATCATAGCACACTAGAAGATCTTACATAAATATTCAGCAAAGGGTTTCAAACAATATTTAATGATGCTAAAAAATGGTGGGCCGCATGACCATCTATATACTATGTTTTCTTATAAAAATAGAAGGTCCTCTTCAAGTTTTAGATGTTTGACCTACTTATACTTAACCATTTTTTTTTTAAATAGTTTTTTTGAAAATAGACTTGAAATGCTACAATTCATGTTTTTATACCATCTTCAAATTTAGAGTGTAGACATATCAATTATCTATATAAGTTCAAGTTTATTGAATTTTAAAAAAAATCATGTCCATGAATAGGCCCTTTTTTGTCCCCCAAATTTGTGCACTTACGTAAGATCATCTTAAAAATAAAATATGTAGGTGTTATTGAAGAAGATATAGATTGAGAGATACAATGGGTAAATTCCATTAGAATTAAGATAATATACCCAAGATCTCTAATGATTTTGGGTTAAATTAAAATAGTGTATCCCATTGGGTGCCAAAATAAAATCTAAAAAAATAATAATGAAATAAATCCTAAGAGTTATATCTACTTTTTGAAAAATATAGATATAATTCATATTTGTGTATTTAAAATAAACTAAAAATATATTTTATTACTCCTATCCATTAAAAATCAAAATTTTTAAAAAGGAGATTGATAATTTTTGTAACCTCTTTATGCCAACAAAATATTAAAATTAATGGAAGAGATTTGAGGAAAAGGATGTTACAAAAATGGGAGAATCTTGGTCAAGGTAAAATAATGTGATGGAGGAAAATGATGGATCCAATAATGTGAATGAATGTTCTTTATCAAAAGCCAGCTACTATCATTAATTTATAAAGATTATTAGTTTTTAAAATTTTAGGACCCATGTTTTTTAAAGTAGTGGTTTGGGCTTATTAGTGACGTACTAATTATATCATATGATTTTTGTAGGTAATGCATGAAAAAATAAGGGTTTTTAGCTTCCCATAGATTTTCATTCATTCCTTAGAAACCATCATAGATAAAAATTACTATGAGGTGTAATGACCTATGAAAGAAGTAAAGGAGGATGATTGTTATCTATCTAGTTTCATCCTTCATTGTTCTAGTCTACCATACTCCAATGAACCTCTTTCTCTTTTTCAATGTTAAATTTTGAGTTTAGGAAATATTATAAACGACATTATTTTAAGATATATTTACACATTTTTGGTTGTGATTTAACTTTTAATATTTTTAGATTTTTATTTGTTTCTTTATATACTTACATTTTTCTATTTTAGTCCTCCATATCAATTGATAATGCCTCTTATTATATTTGTGGTATATGCCCTCAATAAAAAATCTCACATCAAGCTTGGTAGTTGGGAAGTAATATATAAAAACTTATATAATCTTATGTTGAACCATATCAAAGATCATGATCTTAAATCTAACCTTAGTTGGACCAAAATAAGATGTGATACAATAGGAATATATGATATTATCTTAATATGGAGTAATAAAATGAATATTAGGCGTGGAAATTTTTCAATAATAAGAAATTTTGAATGAGAAACATTTATGAAAGAGTTAAATACTTTATCTACAAGCAATATAACTAAATTTGGGATGTAAAATGACACTCAACCATTTCTTTCTCTCTATATCACACAATTAGTTATGGTTGACAGAGAAATTTGATTGCATTTTTTGGAATCGTATTTTTAAGTACAAAATTAATGGAATCAAGTTAATATGCTTTTGAAATAAATAAAATACTAAGAAAATCAGTTAAAGGGCTAATATATTATGTAAAGGATGGGTTGGATCCAAGATGCTATGGTTAATTGTTTATATTAGAATAGAATGGCAAAGTCAATTAGTGTAGATGCATCACAAGTATGTGATGGATATCAGCCTATATAATATATTGTATTTTATATGTATTTAGCATATTAATGTATTATAAAGGTCTTTAAAATGTAAAAAGACTCATTGACACTTGACTCAAAAGGATGTAATGGGAAGTGATGATGTACTGTAAAGGTATACAAATAGTGATCATTTGTAATAGAAATAAGTTTTGAACAAATATAGATTAATATATAGATCTAATCATGGTTCTCCCAAATATATTTTATGCTTGTTATGTGTGTAGTTAATGCTCTATTTTTCTCAAATATATTTAATAATTTATAAATAATAATAAATTTTTATTACATGTTAGTATTCATTTATAGGACAGTTTTATAATCCTTAACCAATGAAAGACCTTGTTTGTTATGCAAATATGACTATGTTCTGATAATGTTTTCTAAATAAAATGTTATGATTGGTTATATATGAACATATGGTAACAATGGTGTGGTGAGTGTGGAAGATTAAAAAATACTAAGATGGATACCAAGACAAAGAGACCAAAAATTACTGTTCGATGCAATAATTTACATTTTCATAGAAGACTAGTAACATCTCTGCAAGAGGTTATTCATGAACATATATATGGTGAAATATATTAAATATTTTGGTTAAATTTTCCTGGAATACTAGTTGTGTGGTTATGAATAATTTATTACTATTTTTTTAAGATGAGAGAAATATAATTATTAGTTTGGATGTAAGATAAATTATAAAATCTATGAAAGTTAGATCATAATTAGACTCATATAATAGGTCATTGGGATAAAAATACCATTGATGTATACATCACTAAATTTATTTTAAATGGATACACTACATTCAAGGATACATAAGATACCTTTTTGAGAGACATTACAAGAAATTTTATTCATTGACTACCTAATCTCACTAAAATGTTAGTTTTATAAAATGCCATGGTGCCTACTCCTACCAAGATGGAGTAGTCACTTTAGGGATATGGGTATTTGTGTGATAATTAAGTAAATGATGAATAAATGATAAGTGAAGCTTGAATATATATCTAGAAAATGGAAGAAATAAATAATCATAGTGAAAAGTGAATTTTAGGGTGAGTTTAAGACCTACAACAATATATAAGCTGGAATAAATAAAATAATCCTAATGTAGCTATGAGTAGGAGTAGAGTATACTATTTAGAAGATAGAGACTGAATAATAACTCATGGGAGATCAAAATAATTTGGAGGGAATGAGGATAATGAATTGAGAGGGCTCAAGAGAAGGGAATTCATAAATGAGAGCACAAATATAGATAGAGATGATGAAGAGATCGAAGAAAGTGAAAAGAGAGAAGAGGATTGATTAGATTGGTTATAAGGTAGTTTTAGATCGTAGCTATAAGTGAGGATATTTTTTTGAGAAGAGAAGGAAAAATATTTTGAAAAAAATATGTTAAGCCACAAGATGAAATTAGGTTCAAATTATAAAGAAGAATAAGTCATAGACAAAGATCATTCATTACAAGGGTACACATCCTATGTGCCTATTTTGTCAACATAAAGAAGAAAAAGTGTAGAAGCTAGTAGAAATAGTGCCTAGTTCAACCCTTTTACAGATAAATTTTGGAATTATAGTAAAAATATCAAGAATATTATAAATAGGAATAAATTGGTTGAGGTAATATTTTAGGTTTCACCAAATATCTATATATTTCCCAAGTCTAGTACACCACCACTAGTTTCAAGTGTTACCACATGAGGCATAGATCTAAATCCAGGAGTTTTTATGACTTTGACATGATCTAATGGGTATACTAATCCTAAGAAATAATTTTTAACTTTTTATCTGAAATGGAAGATTAAAAATGTAACTTTAAATAATGTGAAGAAGTGTTGGATCATTGGAGCTTTAACAAGAAAGGTTTTGGAGTTCATCTACAAAAGAAATACTTCCAAATTATTTTTTTAGGATTTAAATGACTAGTTGATAGGAGAATTCAAACTAAATAAATGTGCAAGTTAAATAATCCCAAATCTGAAAGAAATAAGATAAACATTAGGTGAGTCAGTATGGAATTATGATAGCATATATTCTAATGTAATGAATAGAGTAGCCTTTCTATTGAAAGACACATATAATGTTGCATGGTTTTTGGAATGTCTGAGACATAAGATTCTATTTTAAATTTTTAAAACATAGTTTAAAAAAATCATATGCTTGGAAAAATGTGTTTTATGTTGAGTAGATAGAGTATTATGGAGATATCTCACATCTTTTTATGAAAACTTATGTAAAAATATGTGTTGTGCTATGTAATATGAAGAATCTACATGAAATTAAGATGGCTAGGATAGGCCTCTTGTGTATGAAGTGTGGGAAAAAGAGGAACAATAAAAAATATTGCCCAAAACATAAGATAGAATTTTTTGAAATATGTCATGTAGTAGGGCATGTGATTATATTTTTTAATGTATTAGAATAGTAAAATCAATAACCTTAGATTTTGTACTATAAGTTATGAAATTCACATAATCATGATGATGAAATTTTATAATCACTCTAGAAATTAAAGGTAGATATCACCAATAATGTATTTGAAGTCATAGCACCATAGATTCCCTTTATGAAGCTAGGGATACCAAGATTAGATGTAGATATGACATATGTGACATAGACTATTCCTAGATGGGTTCCAATCTCACCTTAATATAAGCCACAAGATCTCATAAGTTAGACACCATAGGCTCCTTAGTCTCCTTAGTAATATGTGGGATGGAGTCCTCCATCTCCTTAGTATTAGCAGCCATGAAACCTTATGTCACATCAAAAACCTCAATAAATATTGGATTTATCTTCTACCCAAGATATGTATGGGTGGGGTTCTCCTCAGAGGCAAGTATCATATGAGGGTCCATAGTAATTGGGATGTGACTTCAAAAAATACAAGGTGGATACAAAGGAGTCTACTGAGGTAGATATCAAGTAAGAAATTAGATAAAGGTTGAATGATAGGGTGTCAACTGATTTTATGGTACTTGTGTGGGGAACACAACCAATTTGCCTAAAATTTACCAACTTATCATTGAAGGTAAATGTATTACATTTATGAAAAAAATTCATATAAACCCCACTGAATATTTTATATCATTATAAAAGCAAAGGAAAGAGAAGGTTATGTGAAATGTGAAATTGATCAACTTGCATATGAAGGATCATGCATTCATATAAGCATTTACATGAAATCAACATGGAAAGTAGGTATTTCCTCCCTTTAAAATGTCATAGGATAAGATAATTAAAAGGTTTGATATGATAAATATCCTAACCCTATAATAGAAATGGGTTTGAAGTATCAATAAACAAGAAAATCAAGTTATTCTAAACATAACACAATAGGCTTTGTTAGAGGGTGATACAATATCCATTGATGTGAAAATGTATCGATAAATTGTGTGCATCATGATATAAGAGGGAGTATTTACTACCTTGAGTAGCCTTTTTAAATGGCGTTTTCAAAATTTTAATACTCTCATAAATTAAGACATCTCAAAAAAAATTCAAATATTTTGCATAACATGTTGAGATTCACACCTATAGGTCAGAAATGCATTAATAAAGTAGTATGGTATGTGAAGACTAAGAATATTTGGGATGTTTACTCTTGTATTTATATTGATTAGGTAGGTTATGAATTTCAAAAATTTGAGTTTTATTTTGGAAACACAATGGATATTATTCCTTGGTCTACATGGGAAGTTATTGGATGACCGTCTATCAGTTATAATCAATTAACATTAATCCTTGTAGGCTATGGTAGGGTAAAGCCTATTAGAGAGGAAATGTAAATAATTTTTTTTGACCTATTCCTGCAAGGGTATTTCAAAGTGATTGAGATGATGATTGGTGAGATGCACTACCCTATGTTAATTGGTAATAAGTGGGCCTATGATGGTTAAATGACCATTAAGACAATGCACAATCTGATGGAGTTACACCAAGGGGATAAAATTATACTTATACCCCTAAATAAAACTAAGAGAAGTACATACATCATACCCAAAGATCTAGATTCACCCTTTGCCTATGGAAATAATAGTTGGTTCAAGGTGGGAACATAAGATAAGCATAACACACTACAAACTATAGAGTATCATTTTTTACATCTATAAATTGAGCTTCAAAATGAGCTAGATTGAAAAACTTTTATCGAGACTTTTAATAACAAAAGAACTTGCTTTGTAGTTCTAAATGGAAGAATGTAAGTCCCCATTTGTGTAATCACCAACTAGATTTCAAGTGGATCTGTTGTAGAAAGTAGGTGTGATAGACAAGGACTATATAGAATTGAAAAATAAGGTATTTTACCCTGAAAAAATACTTCTTCAATTAGTGTTTAGTCAAATACCCAAATTTTGGACTATGTGAGAGGTGGTCATGAGGTCCATCTAATGCACATTATTTTTGCTACAAAAGGAGACTTTCCTCAATATAGTGTAAATGAAAACTAGGACCAATTCATTTTTAGACTAGAATATCATGTGCCTAATATAGATTATAGGGTGATTGTATAAACTATAAAGTAAAGGTAATTACTATGAATTGGTGGGTAGTTTAATGAAAAAACTAGTGATAGTGGATGAGGATTGTGAATTGTTGTGAGCTTAATTCTAAATAATGTATACTATCATGGAAAAGTAGTCATTTTTTTATAATGGTAATGTCTATAAATTCACATCCATAGGTGTGAAAATGTATGTCCTATGTATGTTGTATGACCCAAATATTGGATGCATTTATTTAGGAATACATTAGCAACACTCTTAAAAACATGTTATAAACATCAAGAGCATATAAGGGAGACTAATAATTTATCATATGTCTAGCATGATTTTATTCATACATATTTCTTTGAGGATGATAACCATTTAGTACACCAAGCCCTAGAGAAACTAATGTTATTATTATTCCATGGCCAAGGAGAGGATGTTACTAGTAAACTAGAGTCCATTTCACATGAGGAAGTGACTAATGAATTGAACATAGTTTTAAAAATATAGAGAATAAAAAAAGAGAACATTTTTAAAAATAACCTTGAAATAAAATTATTGATAAGGAGGAACAAGTTGAGTTCAATGATAGTAATGAGGACGTAGATTTGAAGGGATTCTTTGATCTAGAGAAAGAAGTGAAGTATTCTAGAGCCAAAGTCATAGACAAAAATAAAGATCAACAGTTATGAAATATTAAAATTTAGGAGAAAGAAGGACAAAGAATAGTGCAATACTCCATTTCAATTTGCCCCAACAAAATCTATCATGAGCCATTATATAATTTGGTAAGGAATATTGGGATAGAGGCTATTCCAAAACGTATAAATTTTTGAGACTAATGGATACAAAATGAGGTATCATAACGATTGAAATTACTATAATATTATCAATATGTATTTCTAATCAAGTTCACAAAAGTAATCTTTGTTGACCCTACACTAGGGGAGATGCACTTAAAACTAAAGGAGTGCATACAGACTATGAAAAAGTGACCATATGGGTTAAACCCAAACATGAATTTTAAGTTATAAGCTTAAATAGATTGAATGCAACAAGTAATCATTATCTATCTAGTGGAATGTACAGACTAGGTTAGCACAATGGTGGTATAGCCTAAAACATTTAGAGAAATCAAAGTATGTGGGGATTACTAAATATGCCTATATTAATGATCCTTTTCCAATTCCATTCATAGATGAATTCTAAGATTTAGTCATAAGACATGAAGTGTATTATTTAACAGACCATTTTAGAGGCTACTATTAGATACAAATCATAGTATGAGATCAAGATAATACCACATTTCTAATAGAATGGGTATATTTTGCATCTAAGGTAATGCCTTCTGGTTTGAATATCCCTAGTGTGTTCTCTAGGGATGTAATTACTACATTTAAAGAATTCATCTATGATTTATTAAAATCCTATTTAGATGATTGAGCTATTTTTTATTTAAGGAGAATTTATCCAAGTTAAAGTTATGTTGGAATGGTGTCAAGCTCTGTGTATTCTGTTAAACCTAAATAATGGCTTATTAATCACCCCTATTGGTGATATATTTGGACATATAGTATATAGTAATGGGATGTTGGTTGACCAAGCCAAAATCAAAATTATTGTGGAAATGCCACCTCCTATAATCTCTACAGAGATGTGATCTTTATTAGGTCATATAGGATACTATGGTAAATTCATAAAAGGTTATGCAGTTAAATCTTCCTCTATGAAAAATATACCATGTAAATATATCATATTTTAATGGACTAATGAGTGCAAAATGGTGTTTGTGGAGCTAAAGTATAGGATAGTAAAATCTCCCATTTTTGTCTTTCCTTACTAAAAAAACTATCCTATGTTAATTTATATTCCTCATGAACTATAATAGGAGCTATTCTTGCACAACTAGGAGGAGGATTGGACCATCCCATTATCTTCATAAGCTAAATAATCTCAATTGTAGATAAAAATTATAAAACTAAGGAATGGAAAACTTTTACAATGGTGTTCACACTCTATAGGTTAAAAAACTATCTTCTAACACTACTAAAATTTTATATTGATCACCAAGATCTATAATAATTGGTAAACAAGTTGATGTTGGGAAGGAGAAAATCTCTTTAGTTGATGTTTTTCTAAGCATTTTAGTTTATAATCAATGCGAACCCTGGGATGGAAAATGCTGGACCAGACCACTTGAGTTGAATACATAATGGAGAAGACCTTGGATAACTCCAAGATGAATCATCATATTCACATTTGTTTTGAGTCTCTACGATTCCACAAAACATGGAAGACATATATAATTTTATAGAATACATAAAGTTTATTTTCCACTATGTGTAAATGGAAAAGAACTAGTTGATCATAAGAGCCATTCCATACAACATCATCAATGGATTTCTGTTTAAAATTGGGAAAGACGATATACTATGTAGAGTGGTTTTAGATCATGAAAGACCATAAATTATTCAGTGGGAACATTAAGGAATCATACAGTAAAATTTATTAGGAGAATACACTATAATTAATATATTAAAAATTGGACTATGGTGGCATACTCTTTTAAAATTCACACCAAGTAGAAAAACATTGTTACATTTTCCAAAGAAAGGGAGGACCTAATCAGAGAGATAAAATGCCATTAAATTTGGTGATAGGTGAGAAACCATTTGAAAAGTGTGGAATCAAAATTTTAGGAATAATTAATCCACATAGTAAGCTTAGTAGTGAAAAGTTGTTAATTATTATGATAGACTACTTCACTAAATTGGTGGAAGCTACTGCAACACCAAGATACAAGACTAAGGACATAACCAAATTTTTGTATGAAAATATTATAACAAGATTTATACATCCATTAATTATGGTTAATTACAAAGTAAAACATTTCCTAAATAACACCATCAAGACTCTAATGGAGTAGTTTATGATATCACACCACAAAAGAACAACATATCATCTAAAAGCCAATGGGCGGGCTAAAGAAACACACAAAGTCATTTGTAAGATGCTCACAAACATATGAAATGTGATACTAGATGGTTGGCTGGACCATATTCCCATGATCTTATGGGTGCATATAACAAACTAAAATCATGTGATAGGTTTTACTCCATTTCAGCTAGTTTATAGACTAGAAGCAGGTATGCCAATGGAGTACATAATTCATAGTCTATGAATTATAATGATCATGAGACTAGGATATTGGGACTCTTTTTAGGCATTACTAATGGATTTAATAAGGATGTAATAAAATAATAAAATATCACAATTGACACAAGAAGTTATCAATCAAAATTGAAAAGACTAGCATGATCTCAATTTTCAATCTAATTTTTTTTAGATCAAATAGTTTCACTATATGATAATATATTTAGATCATTTCCAAGAAATATATGAATTATATGAAAGGACCATACATCATCATGATGTCTCACGTCATGGAATAATTATTTCAAAATATCTTCAAGAAACCATCCTATAAGGATATGTAAATGGATGCAAGCTTAAGCTTTACTGTCTATAATCTCTATAAGATCTTGCATAAAATTGAGAGAGGGTGTTGAGTAGCACTATGTAATTTAGGATTTTTGGTTTAATGTTTTATTTATTTATTTATTTGGTTTTAGGTTTGTAGTGTTTCTGTATAGTGTGATCCTTATATCTTAGGACAACAGAACTAAGGTGGAAAATTTAATGTCTTAGAGTGAAATCTAATAAGTGATGCAAAATGAAAGGAATAATGAAATGTAAAGTCAATCTAGGATAATAAAATAATTATATGAATGAGTTGTTAAAAATTAAGGAACAAAGGAAAAAAATCAACAATCATTCAAAAATAGTTAATGAAGACACTCTTGAATGGTTAAATATTTCCAAAACTAGATTGAATATCAAAATCATGGGATGTACAATAAAATAAATGGGATTAGTGAAAATACAAGGTGTCACATCAATAAATCATAATAGATGAACCAATTATTATAGATAAATAATCACTAATGATAAATAATCAAAAATTATTTTAATTAATTCAACAAGTAAAATGGCACATGACTAGCTCAACACATTCAAAGTAATGTGTTGAATACACTTTATTAGGAAAACATATAAATAAGGTAAGGAAAAACAAAATGACATTAGACACATTTTCTAGCAAAGAGCATTATATGATTTTTTTTAAATCATTCCATTATACTCCAGTTATTTATCATCATCATTTTAGCTAAATAAATTATTTCAATATGACTATAAAAATAGCCATGGATCACGCATAGATTTTGGTTCCCCTCATAGATACACCAAAAGAAGAAATGGGGATTTGTATTCCAATTTGAAAAACTAAATACCATGATCTAGATATTTTTGAATTAATTGACATAACAAAAGCTAATTTTTAATTCTAGAATAGCCAATAACAGTGAAAATAGGTGCCCTAACATTACAACATCACCTATGAGGAACCGATATATAGTGCCCTATAAAATTACCAACATTTGGTCAGATTGATGATGTTATGAGGACACTCAATTGATACAATGATGTCACCATTTATTATCCCAATATTTGACTATTTTCATCAATCTAACAACCATGGCACATGCAATAGGACTCTTGGATCTGGTAAATCCTTTATACAATATAAAATTAAGGCCCCAACCATTCATTCAAGTATAATGAAAAATTAAATTAGGACATCTAGGGGATCATTATTGATTTTGTAGATGATATTTTAGTGCACATACTCTTAGAATGCATCACCAAACACTTCTGGCAAACCACTAAAAGTGTGAGACTTACTACAAAAGGGGTCATCAATATTGCATATTGATTGATTCAGTTGCATGAGTATTTTAACTATCTAAATTTGACCTCATCGACAACACCTAAATGGCCATCACTATAATTTTAGAGGTGTTCCAATACTGGTTCTTTATATTGATCCTCTTTTTGACATAATGGATGTCTCTAGATGGCCCAATCAACTCCAATGTGGATTTTTGTTCTGTGACTCAATTTTTCAACATTTCCTAGACCAAAATAGGCCAATACTATGAACAAATTATAATATTCATTACATGGTGTGTGGAAGTATAATATCTCATCCCTTCACACCCTTTGGTACCTACATAGCAGTATTTAGGGCAACATGTTGCAATCACTAAACTCCATGACTAGATACAAATTAGAGTACATGAGCTTTTGAAGGCACCAACAACTTATTTTCCATTTTTCATCAATATGTTAGTTGCATAGGCAAAAGTTATATGATAAAAATTTATGGTTTCTCATTATCTCTCACTAATTTAAACTATACATACATGGGAATAACATCCATCCACTCAACAAATAACATCATAACAGTAAACAAAGGCATAGGTACTAATTGAAATATAAGTAGTCCCATTATAGACTATTATTAACAACTAAAAGGCACCAGTGCATAGAACATCACCAACACCTCCAAAGAATAATATGTGTAATACTAAAACCTAAACTTTGGATGGTAATTCCCCATAAACTAGTATATAATATGATCTAAGTCTAATGAGATCCATAAGGGAGGATGTTTAAAAATTAATGATTGAAGACATATGCATTGAAGGCTATCAGGAAGTTTAGAATAAAATTATATTTTCTTTTGGAAATTAGTATGCACATTTCAAATCTAAAATAATGTAAGAAATATCCTTTTTGTGGACATTCTAATACCTGATACATGCATAATTATTGACACAATGGGAAAATATAAAGAACACACACACTATAGTGATGCAATGTTTTAGAGAGAACCAAGAATAAGGTATTAATAGGTAAAAACAAGCCCATAAAAGACACTGATATGAAATCCAATGACCCATACTATGTAAAGACTATTACCAATTATTACAAAGCATATGGCTTCCTTTGTCAAACCATAACAAGTTGAGTATGTTGAACCTTAATAACTTGAGGCTCAAGTGATAGAATAATAATATTAATATATGATCTAACTTACATAGAATTGAAACATGCTTTTGTCCCTCCATCCATACCAAAGGCAATAATATGTAGTTGCATTATGTATACACATAATATATTTAAATTTAATCATATACTAATGCTTTCTCTCTTTTAGAAACATGTTATGTTTTAATCTCTCTATGTGTGTACCTTAAACGGTGCACCACAAAAAGGGTGGGTAGACCTTTGGTGCTTTGTAATATTGTTGGTCATTATACCATTACTTAAATACACTAAAAGTTACATTTATCCAACTCCATAATAAACTATAACCTATTTATCCACTCCTATAATCAATTCACCTTCCTAAATAGCACATGACTAAGCATACACCACTTTTCCTTCATTTTCCTACTATTTCAGCAAGGTTGATTTTGTTAGGGGTTGAGCACATGTTACATAATTACATCATCCAATTAACATAATTCAAGACCTAAAAACTATCTTTCCCACCTAATAACATTGATCTAATCAATTTTGTTAGATAAATAATTAGGAGGGTTTAGCATCAGTCCTTAGCTATAAATACCCCATCACTTCAATCTAATGTTGAGTAACATTAATTTTTCTATTTTATTTGACTATTGTTTCATGAGTGAAATTACTCATTAGGGTTTTTAAAGTGATTTAGCTAAAATAGTGACACATGAGAGCTCCTATAATATGTATAACCACCTACATGACCCCTATAACCTCCTATAACTTTCCTAAATATTATAGACAACTCCTCCAATAGGGACACTAGTGCCACATGGTATTATTGTCCTAATATTAGTGATACTAAATGAGACCATATTTCATGTATATTCATAGAATGAAAGGTATATTTATCCAACCGTTTTTAGCTCCCTGATCCATAAAAAGACTTATTTTATTCTAGATAAGTACACTTTTTCTCCATTCTTGCTATTTTGGAAAAGGTTTGTCAAATTAGTTATTTTCAGTTTCCATTCTATATTATTTTCATACTCATCCCTTTAAAAACATATGATTTACATGATATAATTATTAAAAGTTTAAAAAATTTGGTGAACCCAACTTATTTCAAATATTGCTCAAAACTCTAGTTTTGCCTAAGGTTTACCTTCTTCCAATTTTTGTGTACTAAAATAGGGTTTCAGACTTTTCTTTTCATAGTTTTTGGAATTACCTAGCTCATTAAAATTAAACTTATATTATCATTTATTTAATCTATTGTAATTTATTTTTTTTCAAAACAACCCTCATTGACACCCTATATCCACATACTAGGTTCCTATACATCCAAATACTAGAAATTAGGGTTTCACTTACAATCCTAATTTATTATACACATTGAGTTACATATTTATCATAGTTTCACTAATTTTTATGTTGGATTACATTTTACCTCTTGTGTTCATACTATTCATTGTTTACATTATCTTCTTTGGCAATTTTAAAATGGCATCTAAGAAGTCTCCTACCCCTCACCTAATTGATGAATTTTTGAAATTTCATCATAATTATAATAATGAATGGACAAATTTTCAATATTGTACATTAGAAAATGATAATTATTTAATTAATAATAATGTTAATGAATATTATTAAAATGATGGATATGAGGATTACTATTACCATGACAATATAAATGTTGACGAGGATATATCAGATACATCTTCTTCTCTTTCCTCTCTCTCTTCTCTTACACCTCAAAATAAAACTAATAATATAATGCCAAAATAACCTCTTGTTGGTAGTGATTTATCCTAATGTGCTCCTATCTTTTCAATTACTTTCATTATCTCCTTATTCAAATTAAATCAATATAAGTGCAATACACAAAATCCACTTTTGCATAATTTAAGTAAAGTAGCCAAGATCAATGCATATTCTTTACCCTTATTAGTTAATTCAAAAAAACATGTACCAATGATATTAAACCTTTTACCAATGTACAAAATAAGGTATAATAAATTAGTTTATCACCTTATTTTACATTTCAGGCTCAATGTAATAATTATTTACAACATATTGATAATTCAAATGTCTCTAACTCTTCTCCTTTATGTCATAATATGCAAAATGAAAACATGATTGATACTTCTTATAACCTTGACTCCAAGATTGAAATTAATAATCATTCATGCAGTTAACACATAGCTAGTGAAAAAATTCATTAGATTAAACCTATACATGATGAAATATTTCATAATAGTAAAAATTTAAAATCATATCTCACTCTCTCTCTCTCTCTCTCTCTCTCTCTCTCTCTCTCTCTCTCTCTCTCTCTCTCTCTCTCTCTCTCTCTCTCTCTCTCTCTCTCTCAGTGAGAATATTGATAATACTTACTCTACTCTTACTTCTACAAGTGAATTAAACTCTAGGTTTGATGAACCTAGGGATAATGATGAATATTGGGATTATGCTTAACAGGACATGGATTATACACACTCTCATTTTCCTCCTACTTCACCTATTTATCTTGTTCAAAAAAATGCTAGGTAACATGTTAAAAACACACACACACACACACACACACACACACACACACACACACACACATTTGTTATGTTCATAAAGTACATAACCTAAATTCACAAGATAATATAGTACCTTATAATAAATTAGAATCAAATACTTCTCTAAAAATTAAGAAAATAAGAGATAAAAATGAATCTGCCTCAACCCCCCTTACTACAATTGAACGCATTTTTCAAACTAAGCTAAACAAGGGTGAAAGTTCATTTCCCTCTAGTTAGGACCCAGCTATCACACCTATACATGATGACACATTTCATAATAGTAAAAAGTTAAAATCATATCTTAATCTCTCTCTTAGTGAGCATATTGATAATGCTTACTCTACTCTTACTTCTACAAGTGAATTAAACTCTAGATTTGATGAACCTAGGGATAATGATAAATATTGGGATTATGATGAAGAGGACATGGATTATACATCCTCTCATTCTCCTCCTACTTCACTTATTTATCTTGTTCAAACAAATGCTAGGTCACATGTTAAAACACACACAAACACACGCACGCACATGCGCGCGCACGTGCACACGCGCACACACACACACACACACACGCGCACACGCACACGCACACGCACACGCACACACACACGCGCACGCACGCACGCACACACACACACACATTATTATGTTCATAATGTACATAACTTACATTCACAATATAATACAATACCTTATAATAAATTAGAATCTGATACTTCTCTACAAATTAAGAAAATAAAAGATAAAAATGAATCTCCCTCAACCCCCCTTACTACAATTGAACCCATTAATCAATATAATCTAAACAAGGGTGAAAGTATATTTCCCTATAATTAGGACCCAACTATCACACCTCTAGAAGTTACAGAGAGGAAACAAACCCTCCCTAAACAAGGTTCTGAATGTAATATACAATGACTAAAATAAATAACAAAATGTAAGTGTTAAATGAACCCCTTGATGATGATAATATACCTTCACAAGTGTTAATTTCCTTGATACATGTCATGGGTACTTTGTAACAAGTACACTATCTCACATTGGAGAATAAAGCATACCAATATCAGGATGACACAAATGTTATCGATGGAAACCCTATAACACATAGATTTTCCACTACAAGGTTGCCACCCAAATTTTAGATACAAGTGATAGATATATTTGATGGTCATAGAGAACTATACTTGCACCTTGAGGCTTATGATAAATCCATGGCACATGTCACCAATAATTTGACTCTAATACAAGTATTTACAAGGTCCCTATAAGGGGAAGCCCTAAATTGGTTCTAGCATACAATACCTAGTGGATCAATTTGAATGAGGGACCTTGATTCACACATGAGAGGTTACCTTCATTACACTAGGGTGAGATAAAACCAACATCTCAATATATTATAAGATTTAAATCATGTTTGCATTAGTTGATTTACTAGTTGAAATATTTATAGGTATAATACATCTTTGCCAAAGGCCTTGTTTTCCTCTTAAGGAGAAATTATTATATCAGGTATCAAAATAATTTTGGCATCTATGTAACATAACTATATCATTATAAGTATAATTTGTACTATTGGTTACATATTTATAGGTAGATTTAGATGTAGGTTTCTCAAATTCCCAATCATCTAACATGGTATAAGAACCTACTCCACTTCTGATTAAAAAACCAATAGAACAAAAACAACCAATAAAGATAATCAATAAGGACAAAGAGACACTTCAAATAACACCTCCTACAATGAGTACAGCACAAGATACACACATATGGGTTCAACAATTTTAAAAGACGGATAGGCCACATGACATCTTTCTTAAATTATTAGATTAGGAAATTATCACACTTCTTCCTACTAATCATCATCCAACACACCATTTTCATAGGGTAAAAAATAAGCCATATTGTAATTTTCATAAGATAAATGGACAATTAGACAATCATTATTATGTACTCCAACCTTGCATTGAACAATGTGTAAATTTAGGAATTATATCATTCTTATAGGGGGTACCAAGATGTTAGTCTCCATAGTCTCCTAGATCACACTCCTTTGTAATAGAATTATCTCAAGATGCTCCCTTTGAAGAGCCATTAGTTACTCATTATATGATCCATGTGGTTTTTAGGACACCTATTTATGATTCATCTCATGCACCAAAAATTCAATAGAGATGGCAGCAATTTCATAGAGATTAACACATAAAATCAATTTACGCACCTATCAAGATATTTGGAAATAACTACATAGATCATAGCATAACATCAATTTGAACACAAATCAAGATATTTGGAAATAACTACATAGATCAGAGCAAAACATAAGTTTGAACATGAATAAAGATATTTGTAAATAATTACAAGAATCAAAACACATTAGATTGAACACCAATAAATATATTTTTAAGATATCACAAACATCAGAACATAATCCATCATCCAGTAAAGATATTGGCTACCAATTACAAAGTTTAGAGTATAATTTCATCATAATAACCAATCAAGATCTTTGATATAGAGTCTACACACCTATCCACTAATAATTTATCACATGTAGTTTTAGTGCTAAATTCCATTTCTACACCAACACATCATGAGCAATATGGTCATTGGTTCACCATGCCATCTTGGCTTAGATAGTTCATACTACAGTCACATGATTCTACACACAAATATATTATGAAATAATTGTAAAACCAATACCTATAAATAACATTCCTAATCTACTACACATATATACCTAAACATTTTTAAACAAATAAAAAATTCCTTACCTTTGCTTAGAAAAATACCATATACCATTATCACCATTTAAAGCAATCAAAAAAATTAAACACATAAACATAGACAATATAACCAAATACAAATACCAATATACACAAGACTAATATAAAAACAAACATCCATTTATATAACTAAAAATATAGATTCAATATAAGAATAATATATCACTCAATAATGTGGACATGGTCACTAAGACCATCCCCCTCACTTTCACTTTGAGACATATCCATGCTAGAATTGGAGACTCCACTTTCCCTCCATGACCTCGATCGATGATTGTATCTACTTTTCCTCATGATATATACCTAGCTCAGCCATACACTCCATAAACTCTCATTGTAGATGTATGTATACATCCACTATCCTACTATAAGCCCCACCTAGAGCATTTGGTATAGGTATGGGTCGTCTATGCAAATTTGTGTGTGCCTTATCTCTGTCTATATCCACTTGTCTATACATCATGGTAGTTATCACCACTTAATTGAACAAATGTGAATGAATTATGGACACATCAATGTCCTTCTCTATTAATCCATCCTCGATGGAATAATTAAGAGTATGTCATCTCATTACACAAAGCATAAACTCAATGGTAGTCTCCCATTATTCATCATCAACTCAACCTACACATACTAATGCAATTCATCAAATTTATAAAAATACATAAATAACCAAATACATATATTGTGAAAATAGACAATAACAACTTACCATCAATAGTCATAAAGGGATCCAAATCTAGTACATCTTATGCAACAATCCCATCTCTCAAAAATAGAGGTTCCCATCCATGATGTCTCTACCAGGATGTATAGGTATCAATGACTCTTACATCATCCACATCAGGTGTGTCAATCATAGGATCCCACTTCGTTATTAGAATTGAAGATAATTCTACATCTGATGGTCTAGGTCTACTAACTGGACTCACTATAGCTTGATAACTACTCAACCACATGACTAGTGATGGGGGCACATCCTAAATAACAATAAAATATCATGTTACCCACTCATACTATAATCACTCATACACATTAACCCAATGATCATGTATCTAGTATCTCATTCAAACCTATCTAAGTTTAGAACCATCCTCAGGCCATCCCTCATATCCACTTTAGAGCCTCCATATAATGTCTCTAGACTTCAAACTATCGAACACATGTAGAGACTGCATCATGCTTCTCCTAGGCATGTTGGTCATTCCAGTCTACCTCTTTGAAAATGACTATGGGTGGGATCAATTATATTATAAATTAAATGCTAACCTACTCATATTAAGTGTTCATACAGCCAATAGTGTAACAATGTATATGATCTAATACCTCTGCCACACATCTCCTATATAAAACATTATAAATCTTATTACAAGTGGGATAGCATAGTATAACCCTAGGAGTATATGGTATAATAATCTTATATATCTCTTACTATCTCATGCATCTTATAGGAGATCGATACCCCAATCTTGTCTACAACCACAAATGAAGATAATAAAATATCTAAGAATTTCCTCAACTATGAAACATCGATAGTGATAATTAGTGATAATAATATATCTTTGTGGTTCCATATATAATGAGTCCCTATAGCCATAACAAAAAATAATTAACATCCCATTATATAGTTCGATCACCCATATCATTTTATAATATGTCTCTCTACCCAGAAATAGGTAGCCACAAGATCCTATACACATCCTTCAGGATCACTATCATATCCACAGTAAGTAACCAAAATGTGTAGGTATCTATATCCCATATCTCACATAGTGTAGTCATCATATGTTTAACCCAACACATCAGATTTGGGAATGCCACATGACTCAGACCTGATCTCTCTAGCATGGCCATATTGGAATCTATCAAGGGTACACCCTAAAAGGTCTCCATCATCTGGCTAGTCTAAAACTCTCTCATATGTATATCAACCTATAAAAATATAACCAAATCTAGCATTATCAATGCAATATATTAAACCAATAGATAATAATAGGCACAAAAAATTAGTCAACCATCATTAGCATCATAAACTATACCTCTTAGACACTAGCACTACATACAAGATAATGGCATTAGATAGTAGTGCCATATCCAAGACTAGTGCCAGATCCTAGAAAATATTTCCAAATCTAGGACACTACCGTTAGGTCCTAGACAATAGCACTAATATCATGATAGAAGTAACACTTTTCTAAAATATCCCCTAGAACTATCATATTTTCAATAAAATGGTAAAATATGCATTATAAATGACAACCATAGGAAAACATTCATGCTCCTTACTAGGTTAACTACCTCCCTATCCTAGATAAGTGCATCTACCTCCTCATATCGGGTCAAAGTTGCCACTCATCACCTCAACATATTCTCTAGATTAGAAAAACAATTACTCTCAACTCAAATGGTTCAAATGAATTCTCAAATTAATCAAACAACCTAATTAAGTCACATTTATCAAATGACATCTTATTAAGGTTGACCTTGTGCGCCAATTTCACCAAGTAATACCAACTTATTACTAATGTGATATCTCAAGAACCGGAACTCTAATTTATGAACCATTTCTTACACATAGGACTTGAAATCAATGTGCCTCACCCTATATTGGTTAAACCAATATCCTAATCACTTTTAACATTGAAAAAAGAAAAAAATGATATTTAAATAATAAACTCAATATGTATAAAATGTTTATCCCATTACCAATTTCAAAAATCAACTCCATCAAAATTAAAAAACTATTCAAATTTATAACATCACACCCTCTAATTAACACCAACACATATGATCATTACCACTTCTGATTACACACCCTTACCCCAGTTTTGGCTCTAGCACGAAAAGGGGGGTTAAATACACATAGATTGCTTTAAATATAGAGATTCAGATGCACATGTCTACTTAGATACACATGTTCATATACACATATTCACTTTAATATAACTATTCAGACACACAGGTCAACTCAAATATAAATATGCACTCAGATACAACTATTCAAACACACAGGTCAACTCAAATATAAATATGCACTCAGATACAAATATTCAGACACACATGTCTACTCAGATATATAGGTTTACATAGATACATATATTCAAACATGTAGGTCTATTCAGATGCAACCATGTAAATATACAATTTTGACTCAGATATATAGATTCACATAGATATAGATATTCAAACACAATTATATACATAGATATACAAGTTCACTTAGATATAACTATTTAGGCATAAAAGTATACTTAGATTTATAGTTTCACCTAGATACATATATTTAGACACACAGTTATACGCAAATACTGCTATTCAGATACACAAGTATACTCAGATTTATAGGTTCAATCAAATGCATCTATTGAAGCACACAAGTCTACTTAGATATATGGTTTCACCCATATACTAATATTTAGACACATAGTGATACAAAAATATAACTATTCATATACATAGGTCTACTAAGATACACAGGTTCACGTAGATATATATTTTGATGTAGATATAGTTTTGTCTTAGATATACAGGTTCACTCAGATATACAGATGTTCATATACATAGTTATATTACTCAAATATCAATATTGGGGGCATGATGTAGAGCACACATCCTTGATCTCTATTTTTAGATTACCCAATTATAGTTAGTATTATCACCAGGATGTCATTAGGTTTTCACTAGTTTTGGTCATAGGACCATCTTTAGCGGTTGATCGATAGCCTTCAACTAGACTAGTTTATATACCTAGATTTAGATTAGATATCATAGTGGGGGAAAATAAGCCTTGTTTCTCCACACATTCAATTTACATACCTAGATTCATCTTAGATATCAAAGTGGGGGGAAGCAAGCCTTATTTATCCACACATTAAGTTTACATATCTAGATTTAGTTCAGATATCAGAGTGGAAGAAATCAAGCCTTGTTATTCCACATATTCAATTTACATACTCATATTTAGTATAGATATCAAGGTGGGAGAAAATAGGGTTTTGTTCCTCATGATTCAATACACCATTCAAATTTGGTAAAGAGGATATCCACACTGTAGATTTCTTATTCACATATTTCAATCCAACTCATATCCACTTCTTTGGCCAAGAAGTGATCTATGTCCAAATCAAATGCACATAGGTAAGTACAAGTACATGTTCCTCTTCTTCTTTTACTCTAGTACATTCAATTTATTTCATTACTAGAATATAAAGAAGGAAAATGTATAAACCCTAATTTTTTCAAGTAACCACAAGTAATATGTATTTTATTTCTCTTTCACATGAAGGTCTTAGTGATGAATACAATCAGTATTCATATGGTCATTTTTGGTCTTTTCATTTTTATTTTACATCTTATCTTCCCTATTTGTTTCACCCCCAGTGGTCCTAAGTCACTTCCTCCTAGTCACATGGACCACTAGCCTATCCTACTTGTTCCTAGCTCTATTGTTAGGCCTCATGACACTAGTACCATTTCTAGGATAGTAGTTCCATGTGGCACTAGTGTCCAGTTATGTCTCTAGCGTTTGTCAATCATTTTTTTCCATGTTTAGGTCCTAACCCTACCCTGAGCCTTTTTTTAAGTTTGTTATCCCTCTTTTATAAATTATCATCCAATGAATAATGTCTTATATTCAAATTAAAGTTACTTCTATATAAATATCCTTATAAGACATTTTACATCTATCAATTACTATTTCAACATATAATTACATAAAATTAATCAATAGTGCAACTCAATACTTTTCATACTACTTAGCTATCACATCTAGACATTGCATGCTTGATCAAAGAAGGGCGTAAGTGAAATTAAATCTTGCATACCATGAAATTTGATTATGCATTTTATCTAATGGATAATTACATGTGGTCTGAGAACCCTAACATTATGGTTAATTTTGGCAGAGGCTAGGACAACAAAACTTCTGCTTCGTAGGATCATAAGCTCTGATAACCTAGTCTTTCCCTACTTTTTTGCATTATATTTGGTTATTATTTCATGTGTATAAGTACTGAATAGGTTTTTGGAAGAGATTCATCTAAAATAGTGGCACAAGTGATCTTTCATAAAATATAGAACCACTTATAGGACCCCAATGAACCTCCTATAGCTTCCTTGAAAGTTCTAGACAAATCCTCCAAAAGGGATACTAACAACATAATTGGATACTAATACCACATCATGTTACTTTATAATACCATATTTTATCTATAGTCACATAAAGGAAGTTGTCTACCTATTTATCTAGCTTTTTTTAGCCTCCTGGTCCATAGAAACACATATTTTATTCCAGATAAATGTTGTTTCTCTCTATTCGTGCAATTTTAAGAAAGGATTTTCAAATTAGTTATTTTCAATTTCTATTCTAGACTATTGTCATATTTATCCCTTTAATAACATAGGATTTACATGATATAAGTCCTAAAAGGTTACAACAATAATAAGGAAGGCATACAAAAGGACATGGGCACATGTCCAAAACATACATATAATGAAAGGAAGTGGTATAGAGCCATAGCATAATGGCATATGAAAATTAATTTGAATAGAAGAATCATAGAGAAACAATCTAATTCAAAATAGTAAAGATAGAAATGAAAGTATGCATAAACATGTGGTACAAGTCTGTATAAGAGTAAAGATGTACATAAATTGAGTCTAAAGTAGTAGTCATCAGTAAAACATTAGTATAGTGTAGAATGAGATAGCCTAGTAATCAAAACTATGTTTAATTTTCCAAATGGGGAAATGCATCACATGAGTAACATGTGTATGTGCCCCAATAGGTAGATAATAGAAAATTTGGACCTGTGTGATGAACCTGAATCCTATAGCATTCTGTAAACACTCAACTCGAATAAGTGAAATATGTATATATGATAAGAATTGATTATACTTAGATAGATAATATATGTAGTGCTTGGAAAATATAATAAATATAAACATGGTAATGCATACAATCTATAATTTATATTTGGTGAGAAAATATTTGAATAGTTTTGTGTTTTGACATTTTATATTATTTTTTATTTTCTTGGATATAATATATGTACAAGCAACATGAAAATGAAACTATATAGAATGATCAACAAATAAGGAAACTAAATAAAATTGGGGATGAATATACTATGTGAAAATGTAACTAAGGTCCCATAATCAAATGTACTCAGTGATCTATAGATGACACTACTTATGGAATGATACTAGGAATTTGTGAAGATGACTGGGGTGCTTTATGAACTATAGGGGTATTAAGGACCAATTTGGTCAAATATGTTGTAGTTGCCATGGATACCCTTTATTGAGAACATTATTAACTCATTAATGAGTATGTGCATAGAGTTATGGGAAGACTAGAAAGTGTTGTTTAATTCATAACT
Organism: Torreya grandis; assembly: GCA_037957365.1. Taxonomy (NCBI): domain Eukaryota; kingdom Viridiplantae; phylum Streptophyta; class Pinopsida; order Cupressales; family Taxaceae; genus Torreya; species Torreya grandis. Next base: position 2,395,503 of record JARHVA010002206.1, read on the forward strand.
GTAATATTAAATCCAATGAAGAGTGTCACATTATGAGATCTCTATTTACACAACTTGAGAAGTGGGTACAAATTATCTAACACTATAAAAAGGTAAGTAAATAAAACATTATGAACCTAATTATAGGTTGGTACTAAAACTATTTATACTTTCCCCAATAATAAACTATATGAATTAAAAATATTATTTCATTAACAAATGTAGATCAATGGTGAGCTAAAACACTTCATCATTTCCAATGGAAGTCATAAGAATTTAATTTATCCTAAATCATATTTTCAAAAATAAAAATTGAAATTGATTCATCATCTACAACCATACGCTAATGTATGGTCTAATGTACGCCTTGAGAAATGGATCACCTAGTAGTGTCACTTGGAGTACAAAATCAAAATTTTTAAATATGCAATCCTTTATGACATCCCACCATTAGAGTTGTGTGATGTTTTACATATGGTTAACCATATATTTACCATTGACATGTAGTATATGAAGTAAATCCTTGAAATTTTGTGATATACTATCATTATTTAAAATACAATATATCATAATTTGTTCATAAGCTTTCAGTCATTAGTGATAGGAAGTGTAAGAATATTATCGTTTTTACTAATAAGTATATTATTGTTGGTAAGAATTAAATGAAATAACATCCTTATGGATCCATATCATATTTTGGTTCATCTAGTAATAATAAAGTCAAAATAATTGAACCATAAACTAGATGTATATAAGGCAATACTATGGATTTGATCCCTTAACTACCTCTACCTCAAATATATTCTAACAACATATCATTTCAAGGGAATGAATAGATCAAGTGGTATATCCATGAAATCATGGATAATGGACACATAATACCCAAATCATTACCTTGTAAAAGCCCAATTGTGCTTGCACAAAAGAAAGATGGGACATAAGATTTTGAATCAATTAAAAAAATATTAACAATATTAAAGTGAAGAACTATTATCCTCATATAAATATTAATCCATTTTTATTCCATATGAATGGTGTAGAATTTTTTTCCAAAATTTATCTTAAGTTTGGGTATCATCATATTCATGTTAAACCTCTAGACATTAAGAATATAGTCTTAAAAACAAAGGAAGGATTGATTGACTAGTTGGTTATGCCTTTTAGGTTAACTCATGTAATGAATTAATTCATTGAGATGTTGAATTGCATCCTCGATCCCTTGAAATAGGTCATTTTTAAAATATACCTTGATGGCATCCTAATTTTTAGAAAACATGGGATGAACGTATACACCATGTTGAACTAGTGTTTCACATTTTGTAGAAACACATTTTTATGAATAAATGTTCATTTTTCATGAAAGAGATAAAATATTTGGTATATGTTATAGACAAGGAGTGCATGTTTGAACCTGACCAAGATTAAATTCATACATGAATGGGTGATTCGTAAACACCAGTAGGAACTTCACTACTTTTTAAACCATTTACTAAGATATTTTAAGTTCTCAACTTTGAAGATGTTGGAATGATTATAAACTGATGAAAATCTGAACCAAATCAATTTTCAAAACTAAAATAAAGGCAAATTGAAAGTTCACATCAGTTATCCATTGAAACTGTTAGATTTTCTAATTCTCAATTTTATCCAATTTCCTATAAATGATCAAATGATTAAATTTTGCATTTTGATTCAAATCTAAATTATAATCTACAAATTAATTAAAATTTAAAATGAAAACATGAAATCAAAGATCAAAACACATAATTTGTTTACGGGGTTCAGAATTCCTACATCCCTGGGTTCTTATTAAACCAATCCATTAATATTTCTAAATTTAAAAGCTAAAATAATAATAAAAAACAACAAAAGATCATATCTCTCTACAATAATAGTGATCAGACCTTTGAAAGACCTTGGCTGACTCAACACTTCCTTCAACTTCCTAAATCACAAGCAAAGGCTTCTCCAAGTCAAAATTGGAAACTTTCGTAGCTAAAAATTATGTCACCAATTCTCTAAAAGGGGAAAACGAATATAATTCACAAATTGTATCAGAATTATAAGCAAGTTTGTTGTTTACTCTGAGCTTTGGTTTGGCCTCTAAGGGCTCCAAAATGATCAATTATAGGAAACTGGTCTATATTTCATCCATTACACAGTCAGCTGAATGGTCTTGCTTAAATACAAATTCGTGGGTTTATTTTCATCTTATCTCCCACAAGCAAGTTGATTGGGCTCTTATCCTTTTACTCGGTAGGTGCAGGGTTCAAAACCCGTTGGCTTTGGCATAGAGATTATGCTTAGCCATTTAGTCCCACATGGGAGATCTTGGAACAGCATCAAGTCTTTTTTAAGCCTTATCTCCAAGGCTTTAGTCATGGCATCGGCCACGCTTTGCCCTTTTGTTTAGGTCTTACCCATATTAGGCATCCTTAAGCCTATCCCGTCCTCGACCTTAGCATAAACATGCTAGTCAGCATAAGATGTGGTCATTTGGAAGATATGTCACGAACCGTACGGACTGGGACGTGGCACACATTTTGGTCACAATTTCATTACATTTGGCATGTAATCTTGAGATTGACTCAGCTATATGAGTTGGCTGGACCTTCACGGTAAGTATTGGTTTCTCCCATGTGGATTAATGGTGATTTCTTGGTAATAATAAATTGTAACGAATTACCAAAGCAATATTACAAGGCTATTTAAAACATTCAATTCAATTGTCCCACATGCATTCAGTGGGCACAATATGATAGTTTATAATAAAATTTGAATGCAATGGAATGTGAGATGGAGTCCAAGGCACCCCTCCTTAATCGAGTGTGTCGACCCCCGCTGAGGGTCCCCAGTGAGCCAATAGTGGGGCCCATGGTTCTCCATACACTATTGGCTCAAAGACTGGAGGCTAAAACCAAACTAAACACCAACCAATTTTTTTGCATGAATGTACAAAATTGATTTCCACATGTCAACCTCTGATTGGTCCACTTGTCGCATGCAAACAATGCCACATCACTTATCGACACCCGTTATTCCCCTTTCATAAGAATACTTCAACAAGCTATATCTCAAGCATCCGGACTCCATTTTGAAAATCATTAAAAGTGCTAAAAAGCTCTTAATGAGCTCTACACTATGCAATAGGTTTAATTACAACTTGAAAACTTTTTTTGAACTAAACTCTGGATCACACCTCCCTATAAAAGAGGTTTTTGGTCTCCAAAAGTCTACTATCTCTTGAAATTTGATAACTGGTCTACTACAAAAAATCACACAGAACCCAATTATAGAAAGAGCTAAACATTGGAAAAATAAATGACTCACAACTCAATTTAACATGCCTACACATGGCATGAGTAAAGGAATCTGTAATTGCCAATAAATTGATCGCAACATACAAAAATTGTTTTCCCATGTCACATCCTATAAAGCGGTGAACTATCAATAATTGCAACAATCCCCAATGTAACTACAAAAAAAGTTTGTTGATGTCAAAAACATACAATAAATGTTGTATAAATGTTGCAATACAATGCCCTAGTTTGGGTCTTATATGTTAAGCAAATGTAAACAACACAAAGTGTATATTGCCTAACATCCAAACATGCCCATAGGGTCTTACAATGCATCTATACATCCATGTGCCAAAAATAGATACATTATAAAAATAGCAGTCAAATTTGAGACAAGTGTTGTAAGTAATTAACTCAACCTACAACATGCATTCTGCTATTATCTCCAATTGATCAAATGAGTTCAAGTCCTCTAGACAACTCACACAACATAAATAAGAGATTTTGAAACATAGAGCTATACAACATGAGAATTGAAATAATTTGAATGATGAACCTATCTCAAAGTGTTCTCACAAACTCTACTAATGCATCATCAAATCTTGTTCTTTCCCTTAATAGAATTCTTAACAATGCTTTGACAAATAAGTGCATTATTAATCCACTTAATCAATTTTTATGCCTAGTTAACTTGATTTTCTTAATGGATTCCTTAACATCATTATGGATTGATTTAACTTCATTGACCTTATTAATAGGTTGATAGATCATCTTAGTTTTACCATGTCTGGAATGATAATATGATTGATGTTTAAAATAATGATTATTATGATGTCCACTCTTATGGTAATGAGTGAAAACAACCTTCTTAGGTGAGGTCTCCCTTTTACCTCTTCTCACTTTGCCATGATGAGAATGGTTCTTAACACCCACAATCTACTTAAGCAAAGCATGTCTCTTCCAAAAAATTGCAACACTATGGTTATGCATCCCATCAAAAGTGCATGGAAATGATTGCATCATCTTTTGAATTTTAAATCCACATTGCTTAAACATAAAAAGTGGATCAGAAGATTTAGTGCTAACTCTAGTGTAGGAACTAGGAGGTGGAATCTCAATACCTCATCTATGTGTTCTCTTACACTGCACATGCTCTACTAATGGCCTCAGTCCTTTGCTATTAGAAGCTTGTCTTCCTTTAGCTATGGAGGAAGTTTCTCTAATTTCCACCTACTCACTAGTGTAACCCAAACCTGCATGAAGAGATATATGCTCTACTTGTATTGGGTTAGTAATTCCTTGGCCATTTTGACCAAGACCTCTTCTATTAAAACCCATTTTCATCAACAATTTGGATCCTATACCTTTAGTGTGTTGTTCAAAACTACCAAAAGCATCATTACTTGAATCTAAATCTGAATGGAAAGAAAAACTACATGAAATATGTGGTGAATAACTTATAGTGCATTCAGTCATAGTCTCTGCATCTGAAGTGGAAGGTATGTCCTTCTTTGGTTCACCACACTACAATTTGATCATAAGCTCATCCTTAGATTCAAGCTCTGATTTTGAAATTGCAATCTCCTCATCTAAGGATTATAATTGAGCTCTTAGAAAAGCATTCTCATCCTGAATCTGAGTATTGATGGCTTCAAGCTCTTCCATCTTGGATTTATGTGACAATTTGCCCATGGTTTCCTATAAAAACATTGATTCCAAAACTTCACACTACAATCTAATCAAGTGATATTGATAACCAATAAACTAAAAGCAACTGTCAAATCACAATCAAAAGTTATCCCTACTTTCTAACTGCTCTGATACCAAAATTTGATCTATAAACACCAGTAGGAACTTCACTACTTTTTAAACCATTTACTAAGATATTTTAAGTTCTCAATTCCAAAATTTAAACTAAATTGGAAGCAGAAATTTCTCAACTTTTAAGATGTTGGAATGATTATAAACTGATGAAAATATGAACCAAATCAATTTTCAAAACTAAAATAAAAGTGAATTGAAAGTTCACATCAGTTATCCATTAAAACTATCAGATTTTTTAATTCCCAATTTTATCCAATTTCCCGTAAATGATAAAATGATTAAATTTTGCATTCTATTTTAAATCTAAATTATAATCTAAAAATTAACTAAAATGCAAAAATGAAATCAAAGATCAAAACACATAATTTGTTTACAGGGTTCGAAATTCCTACGTCCTTAGGTTCTTTTCAAACTGATCCATTAATGTTTCTAAATTTTCAAGATAAAATAATACTTACAAACAACATAAGATCATATCTCTCTAAAATAATAGTGATCAGACCTTTGAAAGACCTTGGTTGACTCGGCACGTCCTTCACCTTCTTGAATCATAAGCAAAGGCTTATCCAAATCAAAATTGGAAACTTCCATAGCTCAAAATGACATCACAAATTCTTCAAAATGGGAAAATAAATATACTTCATAGAGCGTATAAAAATTCTAAACAAGTTTGTAGTTTACTCTGAGCTCTGGTTTGGCCTCTAAGGGCTCCAAAATGATCAATTATAGTAAACTGGTCTATATTTCATCCATTACACAATTAGTTGAATGGTATTGCTTAAATACAAATTCATGGGTTTATTTTCATCTTATCTCCCACAAGTGAGCTGGTCGGGATCTTATCCTTTTACTCAGTAGGTGCGAGGTTCAAAACCCGTCAGCTTTGGCATAGAGATTATGCTTAGCCGTTTAGTCCCACATGGGAGATCTTGAAATGGCATCAAGTCTTTTTTAAGCCTTATCTAGAAGGCTTTAGTCATGGCATCAGCCACACTTTACCCTTTTTTTTGGGTCTTACCCATATTAGGCATCCTCAATCCTATTGCATCCTTGACCTTAGCATAAACATGCTAGTCAGCATAAGACATGGCCATTTGGAAGATATGTCACGAACCGTACGAATTGGGATGTGGCACACATTTTGGTCACATTTTCCATACATTTGGCATGTAATCTCAAGATTGACTCAGCTGTATGAGTTGGTTGGACCTTCGTGGTAATTATTGGTTTCTCCCATGTGGATTAATGGGGATTGCTTGGTAATAATAAATTGTAATGAATTACCAAAGCAATATTACAAGGCTATTTAAAACATTCAATTCAATTGTCCCACATGCATCTGGTGGGCACAATATGATAGTTTATAAGCAAATTCAAATGCAATGGAATGTGAGATGAAGGCCAAGGAACCCCTCCTTAATCAAGTGTGTTGACCCTCATTGAGGGTCCCCAACGAGCCAATAACGAGGTCTGCGATTCTCCATACAACTGTCTGTCAAAGACCGGAGGCTGAAACCAAACCAAACACCAACCAAATTTTTTGCATGAATATACAAAATTGATTTCCATATGTCAACCTCTGATTACTCCACTTGTCACATGCAAACAATGCCATGTCACTTGTCGACACCCTTTATTCCCCTATCGCAAGAATACTTCAGCAAGCTATATCTCGAGCATCTGGACTCCATTTTGCAAACCGTGAAAAGTGTTGAAAATCTCTCAATGAGCTCTACATTGTGTAATAGGTTTCATCACAACTTGGAAACTTCTACCAAATTGAACTTTAGATGAATAGGAAACACCAAATAATATTTCATAGATTCAAAACTTCTTAGAATTAGAAAATTATACAAGAGATTTGTGTTTAATTTTTATCCTTTGAACCAAGCTACCAAAGGTGGAACTGAATAAAGTCTCATCTAGTTACCTGTACAACAAAGATAATTTGATGAACTAAAATTTAGACTCCATTTTGTGCTAGTACTTATGTTACTTGAATATAAATTTGGAAGATCATCCAATTCATTCAATAATAAAATTGACTATCAAAATGGGTATTAACAACATAACAAGTCATATAAAAGAATTACTTCATATTATAATGGATTGAGCAACATATGATTGGATTCAAAGATAATTTTAGAGTATATACCTATGTCAGATGATGGAGTGATTAGAGATGATAAGAGATTGTCAGGGCTAGTGACAGAGTGATGAGCGATGGTGAGATTCAATGAGGTAGTGATTAGGTATGGTGAAGGATGAGGAAATAGGGATTAAGGATTATGAGGGATGAAGAAACAGTGATTAGGGATGATGAGGTATGGTGATAGTCAATGGAGGAGAGATTAGAGATGATAAACTCGAGTGATTAGAGATTATGTGAGACAGTGAAGGCCAATGAGGGAGTGACTAGGGATGAGGAGGGATGAGGTAGGTGTGATTAGGGTGATAAAAAATGTTGAGTATGTGATTAGGGATGATGAGGGATGAGGAAAGAGTTATTAGGGATGATTAAGGATGACGAAGGACTTATTAGGGATGATAATAGATAGTGAGGTTCAATCAAGGAGTGATTATGGATGATAAGGGAGTTATTAGAGATGTATATGTATAGTGAGTGTTAATGAGGGAATGTTTAGGGATAATGAGTAATGATGAGAGAATGAAGAGGGGTGATGAGTGTCCAAGGATGAGTAAGAAGTGATCAGGGATGAGGGAGGGATGATGAATAAGTTAAATTAACACAAAGTCATTATTTGATGTGTGTAGGTCATCAATGTGACCTATTCTACCCCAATCACAATACTTTAGATCAAGTTCAAAGTGAGTGGTTTGTAAACTTTAATTTTGATAACCCTAGACTCCTAGAAATGTTAGGAATCAATCTTAAAGGCACAAAAACAAAAAAATTAATATATGTTTACCAACAATGGACAACAATTGCAAAATTTATGTCCTAAAATACATAAATTCAATACTTAGACTCTGAAAATGCCCATGTACTAACTAGATTATATTTTGAAAATCTATTTTCTACATCATAAGGCATGTAATTATGAGACCAACTTTATCAGATGTAAAGTAACACTAATTTATTATATTTACTAAAATAAATTTGAAGTATAAGGAAATAAATGTAACAATAAAAAATCTAAACTTATGCATAATACCATTACGACAAGAATGCTCTCCTCTTTTCAAAAATATGATTTTTATAATTTTTGGACTAATTTATGGTTTCAAATTATGTTGATTTCCAACTATAAATTTTTTAAGCCACTAAATATCATAGATATACATGCCTATACATGTTCATGTAAATTATTTTTAGTTGATACAATTAAAAAACATGTTATATGGTCACAAACTATACCTAATTATACACATATTCAAAAAAAAAAATTATTTTTTTAAAGGTAGTTAGGGACACCACACAGATGGATATCCATTTTTATCAATTTTCAGAATATATTTGATTACAAAATTCATAAAAAAAAATATTCATTGAAAAAAAATATAGGTCATAAACTAGAAGATCTTATCTAAATGTTCACCAAATGATTTCAAATAATATTAAATGTTGCTAAAAAATGGTGTGCTACATGGTCATCTATCTACTCTATTTTATTTTAAAAAAATAGGAGTTCCTTTTCAAATTTTAAATGTTTCACCTAATTATTATAACCATTTTTAAAATAGTTTTTTAGAAACTAGACTCAAAATCCTACATTTCATGTTCTTATACCATCTTCAAATTTGAAGTGTAGATATCTTAAATTATCAATAGAAGTTCAGACTTCTAAAATTTTAGGAAAATCATGTCCACGGGTAGGCCCCTTTTTGTCCCCCAACTTTGTGCACTTACCCTAACACTTATCTCAAAATGAAATGGGTAGAAAGAGGTTATCAATAATCTACAATATATCTCTGACACATGAGTCTCTCTAATAATGGCTTCCATTGGAGACTACATGTACATGGTAACATGTAGAAGTAGACCTCAACTGTACTAGTGGCTCAACTAAAATTTGTGGTGTACTAATGGAAACTATGCTCAGAACTATAACTAGTAGCTATGGTGTAACTATCTATTGGATAGGTAACTTGTTTATATCAAGGTATGAATAAATGAATATTCTAAACCTAGTCAAAGTTACACTTATAACATAACAATAATGGAGAGGGTTCCAAACCATCTAGGAAATCAATGTAATCGAATATCCCTAACTACATCTTTTAATATTAATTTAATCTAGTATTTACATTTTAGAAACATAAACAATAGGGATGATTAAACCAAAATAGGTCAGAAACCATAGTAGGAAAATGGGTGCCTATGTTACCTAAAGTGGGAAATGACAAGTTAAAAAATACCTATAGCCACACTAAGTATAAGTGAAGAGGAGATTAAAACAAGGATTTATACATCCATCCAATCTATTAACAATGCGATATCTATTCATCAAGTGAAATATCTAAGGTTAGAAGTACTTACCTTGAATGAAACCTATCAAGCCTCATTCCCTCCCTTTGCCAATGGTGCTTTACAAGAGATTTTGTGGTTGCAAGGATAATAATGATTGAATCAAGATATAGGCTAAAATGACTCTTCATATTGCATCCAAGACACCACAAGATAATATTTTTTTCTTAAAGATAAGATCTAAGTAATGGCTTCTCCAAATGTAGACTTAAACTAAAATATGATAAAAAAATAATGTGAAAATTAATGTTCATATTTATTGTATTGAAATTATATTTGTAATTATATAGTAGAATTATCTTAACCCTTCTAATAATTATAACCATTTATCATCGATCAACCTCAATGTAATTCAAAAGTTAGATTTTAACCTTAAACTAGGTCAGCAAGGGAAAATTTAGTTGCAAAACTTTAACTATCAAACTACGTTGACCTTGGGTAGCCTAGTTTTAAATATGGCAAGAAATGAAAAATACTACAATGAATTAAGTTGACATAGTTAAAAAAGTTGTCTTAGTTTATTTAGGGGATATTAGGTGGAATATTGCATAGGGGATTAAGACTATAGGAAGTTTAGTGGATATAGTCATGATAGATTTATAAATAATGTCTCTTCTAAATCATCAATGGTCTATCCACCCATTTCCTAATGCACCCTTTAAGGTGTCCACTTAGAGATATGGAAACATGATAAGTTTTTACAATAGAGAAAGCATTAATAAATGTTAGAGTTTAAAAATATTATGTGTATACATATTCATAAAGGTGTGAAATTTATGTTTTTGGGCATTTCCTTTTCTATTTGGGCTTCCCCATATAAGCTTTGCTCGTATGTTATCTAAAGGGTTGAGAAAAATATTGCATATTGGATCACCAAATGTATATATTTAGAAAGGAAGTTCAATTATTCTTCATTTACTAAGATATTTTATTGGAGAAAATTCAAAAGGCCATAAGTGTTTTGACATGGTATCCTAGGATACTTATTACAGACACAAAGAAGTAAGCATCCTTGGGATCATTGAAATCAAGATTCAAGACCATGCCCTAAGTTTCAATTGGATCATCATAAGCTTAGAATGGGATGAGATTTGGAAGGTTGTGTTGAGTCATTGTATTACCTAAGGAACTCCTCTAGGGAGAAAGACATGGAAGGGACTTGATTTGAAAATTCATTTTCCTTTCATATGAAAGTTAAAATTAGTGGTACATTTGTGATTAAAAGGATATATAAATCTTGTTAATTTTTAAAATCAACCCCGTCTGCATAGGTGATATATTTAAAAATGAACTTTCTCTTAATACTCATTCTCTTTGGTGGTCTCCCATTCTTAATTTTCATAATGTCCCCTTTGCATGGTCCCCAAGATTAAAAATTGTGGGATTTTAGACATAATATCAAGACCATCATTGACATATTTTACAAGGTTTCTCATGAGTAGCTCTTGTGGGATATTACTAAATTTAAATACCATTGTGGGATTTTAGACATAAAATCAAGACCATCATTGACATATTTTACAAGGTTTCTCATGAGTAGCTCGTGTGGGATATTACTAAATTTAAATACCATCATAAGAATGAGGATGCATGGTTGGTTTCTAAAATTCAAAATTCCATACTTGATATTTGTTTTCATAAGATTAGTGCATTGTCTAGATCCCCATGGTGGAAGATTGGAATTAGCCTATTTATACTCTTTTATGTCAATATAAACTCCTAGTTGGGCATTATCTTCTTTCCCCTCAACATATTCAAAGTGAAACCATCAACCATTATTGGAATTTAAGGTCCTTGGATTTTTTTGTGCTCGAAGGTTTGCTAATCTTTGAAAAGTGCATATTGAGCCTAAGAAAACCCATTTTCTATGGTGTATTCCATACCAAGGCCTACAAGTTAGATATTATCTCAAACACATAGATATTTCAAATCCGACTTAACCTATATGTCATCAAGTTGAAACCCTTAATCACCTTTTCTACTTTGACCACCATGTTTAGTTTTCTTGGAAATTTCTTCATTATCCCTTTCAACCTTTTATCCAAGAATTCTTTACTTGGAAAAAATATATATACTTTTTAGGACTTAACCATGTTACCTAAAAGATACACCTTTCTTAGCTCTCACCATGTTACCTACAAGATGCTCCTCCCTATGATAAGTTTCCATGCTTATCTCTCACCATATCTCCTTCTTGATAAGCCATGGAAATTGAAGAATTTTAAAAACAATGGACCCTTCAGATGTAAGTCATTAGAGTGGCAACCATGATAGCCCCACTCACCAAATATGACAATTAAATTTTCTTTATCTTAATGTTAGGATATACATGCTAGCATAGTAAAATAGTGTTAAAATAGTGTAATAATCAAAAAATGAGATAAATCTCTTGTTAATGGGTCAATCATAGCTGATAAAAAGGGTAGGATTGAAAAGAAAGACTACATTCCCCTTCTTGTTGGTTGGTTCAAGCTCAATTTTGATGGAGTTTCTCAGAAAAACCTAGGAGCTTCAGGTGCTAGCTGTAATTTTGGTATTGTAGTAGATCCCTCATTCGAGCTATGTGTAGGAAGATCCAGGATAGAACAAATAATGAAGCAGAAGTGGAAGTGCTTGTGAATGGGATTTGTCTTGTAATCGAATGTGCAATTCTGAAGTTGATTGTTGAGGGTGATTCACAGGTTGTTATGTATGCTTTAAAAAAGAAAGTGGCCACTTTTTGGCACTAGAGAACATCTTGACTGACACTTAGAGGAATTTGGAGGCCTTTTATAATTTTGATTTTAATCATTTCAACTAGGAGGCAAATTCAATTTTAGACTTCTTAGAGAATTGTGGCATAGATCATGCAAAAATATGCAAGGTGGATAATGTGTGGTATGCTTGGAAAGAATTCCCATCCATTTCTTCAATCATTTTTGCCTAATTCCTTCTCTGCTTTTCCTTTTGTATTACTTTATTTACAAAACAATTTCAAAAGTTAGTAGTTTTAATAGGGGTCTAGTTTTGTCATATTTCTTGGTGGTAATATATTGGTTGGTGGCTCTTTTTGTCATCACCCCATCATTTCATGGCTAATTTCTCTCACGATCTTGTATCTAATGGGTAGGGATTACATTAATGATGGTGGAATGACATTATTGGAAGGAACAGAGGTTGTTGTAGCACAAGAGAGTCTTGAGACTTCCTTCATGTCTCATTATGTTCTGGCAACTCAATATTTTTTAGTAGATGGAGGAGAATGTTCATCCACCATTTTTCCCTTTATTGTTATCTATGAAGGTTGAGGTCTGTGTATATTCCTATGAAGAGTATAATTGAAATTTCCTTGGTGATACTCTACATCTATGGTAGTACCAAGGTACTTAAGATGGCCTTTGATGGGCAAATTTTGTGAGCTCATCTTAATCATGTTTTTTGGTTGCCAATGTAAGACGTTGTGGGTGCTATCACGAACATTCTTGGGAAAGAGTTTCTAGTGCAGGGAACCTAGTATAGGGTAAATTCAAAGATTGTAGTGATTTTTACCTCTAACCTGATGTTCCTCATCTCAGACTCAGAGGTGGTTGTGTGAGTGGTTGAGTTTTACATGGGCCCAAAACTGCATATTGGGTTAGTGAATAAAATTATATTAAATGATTTGTCACCTCTTTTAAACTTGTTATTTTCAAGAACGGATGGACTAGTTGTGGTTTTGGCTTTAGCATTCAGATCTCTTGAAATGCAATTCATGGTTCTATTAGGTTTTGTGAAAGATCTGAATAATAAGGTCAATTTTCCTGATCTTAAGGAAGGTAAGTTTATTTCTCTTCCCCTCATGTCATAAATTCATAGCCAAATCCAAAAAATTGCTCAGCTACGTGCATCCCATCATGAGAAGACGTGAGTTGAGGTGGTGAAGAAACTAGTCAAATAAGTTCTAAGGGGTGAGGTTGAAGTTCCCCACTAGTATAACAAATATTTATTTGAGGGTCTGAGGTTAGACACCCTAACAATCACCAATCTCTCTATAAGGTCTACATCTAGGGATAAATCTTGAAATAAATTAGTGAAATATGAGGTCATGGAGGCATCAGATGAGAAAGCTTATAGAGGATGGTAAATCATCCTCCAAATGGATACACATGATGAGGTACGTGATGTCATAAACCTCTAAACTAGGTCCATGTCATTTGCCTGGTTTTATTGGTATGATATGTGGTTGCTTTTTTTGGGTCTCAATCTATTTTCATTTGGTTTCTAGTATACCCTTGTTCTATCAGGGTCCTTTTGCTTGGTCGATTGGTGATGACTGTAAACTAGTATTTCAATAATTTGGTATGTGCCTATGGGTTAAATATTATATAATTCTTTTTTATTCAGACTTGGGGCCCTAATATAAACTTCTAATAAAACAAAAGAGATAAATATATAAGAATATAACATATTTGATTATTAAAATTTTAGTACCTTTAGACATATCTAACTTCATAAAAAGTGCCTCCTAATTATTGTTTAAAATATTATTTTATAAAAAATAAAATTTATAATTATAAATAGATTTTTCACCGTACTTAAAATTAAAGTTTTTAAATTTTAAAGATTTTTTGCACTATTTTTTTAATACATTGTCTCCAAAATTTTAGGAAAACATAGTAAATAAACTAATTTATTAAATGATTTGTAATAAATAGTAAAGTAATAGCTAAGAATAGACCAATAAAATAAATAGGTAGTAAAATTGTCTCTCATCTACACCGTAACAAAACATAATATCTTTGTTTTATTTATTATTTTTCTTTTTAATTTTTTAAAATTTAAGTAACACCTGAGTTTTATTTCTTTGCATTGAATTTATTATTGGATTTATATTTTATTTTTGGAATTTATTGTTATGCTTATGCAGACCTTGGGTTTGAGCTTCTATGCTATCCCAATTTTCCTCAATGATAAATGAATGTTGGCATGCCAACTGAGTTCTATGTAATTAATTGTGACTATCTAATGTTAATTACGATTTGATTGGTCTCATTTGCATCCTATATATAATTAATCATGTAATTGGTTATATTTAACGATTTGATTGGTCTCATTTGCATCCTATATATAATTAATCATGTAATTGGTTATATTTTTGGTATGTATTTTTGATCAAACAAGCTCCATGTAATTAGTTGTGACAATATAAATTTAATTGGTACTTGGTTGTCATGAATCATGAATTATATTTAACCAACTAAATAACTGATTAAATTTGATATTCAATTGCAGCCAATTGAATTCAATGGTTTTACTTTTAACCATTAATTCAAATAGAGATGAATTGGCCTAAAATGTGTACCAAATTAAATAAATTGAATTCTTTGTTCAATTTAGTATGTAGTTGTGGCCAATCGATTTTAGTGGCTAATTGATCCCTATCAAAATTGTAGTTTGTGTGGTATCAATAATATACTTTATTTAATTATTAAAATGTTTAGTTTAATCTCATACATAGCTAGTGTCAATTAAACCTCACAAATTAAATTTATTGTGACTAAAAAAAATTTCTCAGCAAGAAAATCTAATACATATAAAACCTCTGCAAAAATATTTACACTTAGATAAGTTCTCATAATAATAACTTATTTAAATCTAAGAAAAAAAACTTTTTAAGAATATATATGTAATGATTCTTGTCCTTTTGAAACTAGGAATATTATAATTTGAAATGAAATGGGTGATTTTGGGGTCTACAAAATAAGGTCAGTGTGATAATTAGCCATCTTAATTTGATAGACTCTTAAAATTGACATTTTTGTGTATGTAATTATTATGGTCAATTGTATATATAATGATTAAAGTGAATTATATATGTAAGGATTATTTTTAGTTGTGTATATAATGGTTATAATTAATTATGTATATTTAATTATATATATGATGATTATATTTAATTATGTATATATAGATTATAATTAATTATGTATGTAATGATAATAGATAAATATATATGTGATGACTATAATTTATTGTGTATGTATATATTGATTGTATATATGTTGATTATAATTAGATGGGTATGTATATGTTAACAAATATATATAATGTAAAATTAACATGTTGATAAATTTATCATCACAGTTTACTAAAGGCATATTTTCACCTTTCATTACATACATAATTAATGATAGTTTTTACATATACAATTTTTTATAGTCATTAAAAATATTAAACAATGGTTAGTAATATTTGGTGTGTACATTATTAATGGAATTCATGCCTGCATGGTTAACAATATAGTTGTACACTATATACATATTAGGTTAATTATTATAGTGGAATTTAGAGGTTTTTTTTCTTAGAAATATTTTTTCTATTTCAATATATTGATGTAGTTAGATTGAAGTTATTTATTGTTAGTAAAAAATATATAAATAAAATAAAAAAATAGATAAATATCTAATAAAAAAATTTTTAGATAAATTTATTTAATATATCTTCACTAATATTTATTACATAACATATAAATTGCACATAAATAAGTATAAATTATATATATACACAATTAATTAGAGTCATTACATACACAATTATATGAACTCATTACACACACATTTAATTTCTATTTATTACATACATAATAAACACAATATTATTATATACATAGTTTTTAAAATAATCATTACATATGCAAAAGAATCAATTCTAAAGATAATTATAATCATTACATTAGAAAATGTACCCTGAAATTATTAGGAAAAAAATACTTATATCATCTATAATATTCTTTATTTAAATTAATTATTAATATTATTTGATTTTATATTCTCATAAAAATAATATAATTTTTTGTGTTGACAATTATTATATATTTTTTTATAATTTAATAGTTCAATTAAAATATATTATTAATAAATATATATATTATTACATTCAATCATACAAAAAGATGTCATAAAAATCTATATACACAACAAATTTTAATTAATTAATTTACATATCAAATTCTTCTTTATTTTTCTCATATATATATAATCTTTGCTCCTATAAGAATTAAAAATAAAAAATAAATTCCATTCATTCAAAACGACATAAAATTTAAAAATACGATAAAATTAAAAATCAAGGCCACTAAAGTAAACAAAATTAAAAAACACACCGCTTCTCACTCCAAAAATATCTTTCTAAACTCACTCACTCCCCAATTTCAATTTGTCGGCAAAATCCACTAATTCCTGACCTCATTTTTATTATATAAATGTTTAATTTGCTTACTTTAATAGCCTAATATTGTATATAGGATATTGGAATTTGTTATCTTAACTTATATCAGGCTATATTTATTAACCTGTTTTTCTATTACTATCTCACTTAAATCAAAACGTTAAAATTCATCCATTGAAAAGTCTTCATGTATATACGATATAATAAAAATCAAAACTTTATAGTTCATCCATTGGTAAGTCTCAAAGTATATAAGATATATTAAAGTTGTGTGTGAAATGTAAGAACAATTATGGGCGAAAGCTCAAGCACGACGTTGATGCCACCATCAAGACCAAAATGATTACAAAAATCAGAGGTGTTCAACAATTTGATTCGTGATAAACTATTTTTTGATGGCAAATATTGCTAGCAGTCCCGCTATTTTTACTATACTGATTGGAATATTTTATAGTAAACTATTAAACTTTGATGGCTTCTATAATCTTGAACTTTGCAAGTGTTGCTGGCAGCGTCACTATCTTTAATACACTGAAGCCCGACTTTTGAAGCAGCCTTCTCCATTCCTTCTCGCTTCTCACTTTTCCTCCATTTGCAAGGGCGATCATAACCAGATCAGACACTATTTCAAGTGATCCGCTAGGCTTTGACCCCTCTTCCGCCACGTTGTCTGCCAATATAAGTCTGCCATTTTCAGGCAAAGCCTTGTGGCAATTTTCGAGTATCCTTGCGCAGCTCTCCTCGTCCCAGTCGACCAGTACGTTCTGTATCAATCACAAGAAACGCAATTAAGTAACAAAAGCCAGACCTTAATTTTTTTAAAATAAACGAAGCACACGTACTGGATTTTCATTAACAGTTTTACCTTCATAAATATGGCATCTGCGGAGGGAATGGTGTCGAACATAGTGCCACCCACGTGCTCGATACCTGTATAACAATGAGCATTTAATATTCTTTGAAATTTGTATACATGGAAGAATTATGAAGGATGTGGATTAACCTGCAATGGATGGGGCAGTGCGAACAACATGGGGGAGATCGAAGTTAATCCCATGGAGGTGAGGGTAAGCTTTCACTATGTGTGTCAACGCCGTTCCTTTTCCTCCACCCACGTCCACTACACTCTTCACCTCCTTAAATCCATCGTAGCACTTCACAATCTCTTCCATCCCCAAAATTGTAAGTGATGACATGCAATCATTCACAACACTGCTAACAAGCGGATCTTCCTTTCCATAAGCCCATATATCTTTTCCGTGAGCCTTCTCAAATGCATGACAATCCTGAAGCACGCATTCATGAAAATGCTGCCAGGACGCCATTAACACTGGGTTTGTGTGCATGAGCAGCAGCGGGACAAGGCTGGACGGATTATTGTCCTTAACATAGAAACGCCTTGCGGAATGTGTGAGCGCGTATCGAAGATCAGAAGGGGTGTCGTTGGACTGGGATTGAATAAAAACGCCCTTGGCAGAGAGATATGCGAGGATTCGAGAAAGGTAATGCAGATTGGGTGTTTGGGTGGGAAGTTTGGTAGCGATTTGATTAAGAGAGAGGGATGCATTAGGGCCTGCATTTGCAATAATGTCAGGAATGTTGAGGAGAATGGCAGATTTGAGGACAAGGGTGGGGACAAACGAGAAGATGCCCTCCAAAGATTGCTCCAACTCACGACCATCCATTTCCATGATGTTTAATTCGTGACTTTTGCAAGAGAAAATGTTGTTGGATGAGATGTTATTACGGAGGAGGAGATTATATGGCGGATATGATCGACCACCACCAGCCGGTGTCAAAGCTTCTATGGAATATAAAATATTAAAACGTTGAGCAGATATAACGTGCATTTTCCCAGGGGTATAACGTGCAAGATTCCCATTTAAACGCAATACGTAACGTGCATTTTTTCCACCATTTATAAATGGTCATGTTAACTTCACCTGCCATGTGCTCACCATTACTTTACGAAACTCAATGATGCGTAAAGTAAAATTAAAAATATTTAAAGTATGTTTTAATATTATTAGAATATTTAAAGGCTTACTTTGTACGGCTGTCTTTTATTTTATTTTTATTGACATGATTTCAAGTGACCATTATTTTATTGTAAATTATTTTATATTTTTAAATATAATTTTTTTTTTTAATTTTAAAAAATCGCAATGAAGTATATATGGTAATAGTGCAATCTCACAATCTATAAGTCTTGATATTGGTAAGACGCATATTTTCCCACGGATTCGACAACCCTCTTTGCATAAAGTAAAGTTTGAAGGTAACGTATTGACTCTGGAATCCCTTTTTTCATATTGATATGAACTAAGAAGGTAATAACGTGCATGGATTTCCATTTAATTGAAATATGTAATGTGTATTTTTTCCATCATTTATAAATGGTAATGTGTTAATTTTAGAATATTGCCAGTTTTATCTGTCATGTGTACATTATTAATTGGTGTTTTCAATATTTTGTTTTCCATGTAACATGCATTTTTTTAATAGACTCAACAATTTTTTTTATAAATTAATATAAAATAAAAAAATAATGTGTTGATTTTAGAATTCTTTTACGTAAATTGATATAAAATAAGTATTAGATGTATTATAATAGAGTTAAATTTTGGATCTTTTTCTAGTGTGGTTTATAGTCCACTCCTCGATAGAGGGTGTGGGGGGACAATGCTCCTATTATTGTTACACGGGTCTAGGGAGGCAACGATATCATATAGAGCCCCCTTGGTAGGGGTTTGGGGGAAACAATTCCAAAGAAAAAAATCAAAGAGTCAAACTCCTATTTCTAAGAAGATGAATTCCATCAAATTTTAATTTTAGGAAGGAAATCTTAATCGCTTTTTTCTACTCTATTTTTAAGAGGAGGAATCCTAACGGTGTTTTGTCAATTAGGCGTATTTATATTAATGGAGTTTGCATGTAATACATTTAACTTGGAATCAATAAAGATCGATATCTTGCATCGTAGATATTTCTTTAACTTTGTCAATATTTTACTAAATAAATCCTATGTTTTGTCTCGTGCATGTTGGGTATTTTAACTATTTAATTATCTCTCTTTACATTATTATTGGTATAGAATTTTGTCTCATTAGGTTTTGTCTACACAACCTATTTTAGCTTGCTTAAAATTATTCTAAGTCATTAGTGAAAGTGTATCCCACATGCATGAGGTTGTTCGAAGTTGTCAAACTTTCACATATAAATGTATCTTTCCTATTGATTTTATGGATAATGCAAATATTCTTTCTACAACTTCTCTTTGGTGAGACAAGTTCCTTTCTCTTGAGGGTTTTAAGAATTTTTGCAGGGTCTTCATACAAGGTCACCATGAAAGCTTTGTTGCTCATTTGATCTTGACATCATTTGACATGGCATCAGAGCCATTATGACAGTCATTTGCTTTTCATATCTCGTTGGGATCTATTCATTGCATTCCTTCTATTTTCTTGATTTTGATTTTCAAAGGTTTGGTTGGGTTTCTCAAAAATCCATGTAGATATTTACGGTTGGTGTCTCTAGATGAAAAGTGCCATTGAATTTAGAGGGTACCAAAACCTTTGGATTGGTTGTAAACATGACCTAGTTTCATGATAGCCATTTTCTAGCATTTTTAAAGTGTTTCTAGTTATTTTCTTAAATTTATTTTAATATTATTAATTAAGTAGAGAAGTCTATGAATTTATGTTGATGTTAATAAGATGAAAATTGATGTTGATTATTTTACATCGCTAGAGTCGTCAATCAGAAAATACTTTTGGTGTTTTTCTAGTTTTTTTAGATTACCAAATAGGTCCTTGCCCGTTTTGTGAATGGTTGAACCAATTTTCATAGATCTGATTTCTTCTTGCATGTTTTTTCACCATTTTCAGTTGGTTCATGTGAATTTTTTTTGTAAGATTTAGGATTTTGAGTAATTTTTGGCTTCTTCATCTCTCCTTCACGTGGCGACATAGGCCATAAAGCATTCACAAATTTTTACACCTTTACGGGCCCAAAGGTCCATCGGTTGGACCCTCTATCATGTAGTGATGTGTGTTTCATGCCTCTACTCATCCTAAGGCCCATCGGCTTGATCCCATTCAAAATGAATTCATGACCATAGACTTCCTATCATGTGCCTTTGTGAGGTCCAAGACCCGCTAGCCTGGCCACCAATGACATGGTGATGTGAACTCTACACAGCGACACTTTATGTTTCCATGAGGCCCAAGGCCCAATGACTCAGTCATCAAATCCATGGTGACGTGGATCAACCCATTATGCCCCCGTGCCTCCACGGGGCCAAAGAGGATGTCCTTCTAGCACGTGCGGATGCGGTTCCATTCCTAGATGGAGTGGTAGTATGGCAAGGCATTAATTTTAAGGGCAATAATTCCTTGTAATGTGTGTGAAACCATAAAATTTAAGACATGGATTTGTATTACTATTCATTTTTAAAAAGGGGACATTTTTGGAGTGGCATCACTCCCCAAGTCACATCATAGTGTAAAGTTACATCATTAGGGGGAAGAGTGTTCATCCTACCCTTTAACCCCCTGATCATATGGTCTACTCACATGAGGCAATCACCCATTTTAGCCTTTGTCCCTTGTTCATATGAAAATTAAGTCCATGGTCACTTCCAACCCAAAAATGTTTAAGATTTTCTCAAGAGGGGCTTAAATTTTTCTTTTGAAAGTTGATGCATAAAATTATTTTGGTTAAGTTGATCAAAAATATTTTTCCAACCTTATTGTCATCAAATTTTTCATCCTGACATATTTTTAAACAAGCATAACTTATGATCGATAGCTTGGATTTGAGTGTCATCTTCTTCAAAAATGCTTTTGTTTTTGTCTTCTACACATTGGTGATATTTTTGGGCCTTCTACATCCACCTAAGTTTTCAACATCGCTGATGTCTAAGATTCTATGGAATATAAAACATTAAAATGTTGAGTAAATATAAACTTATTGATTCCCACAAAACATGCCTTTTTCCATGGTATTGCGTGCATGATTGCACTTAATCAAAATACATAATGTGTATATTTTTCACCATTTGTTAAAATTAAAATTTTGCTATTCTCACCTACCATTATCTGCCATTAATTAATGTTTTAGATATCTTGCTTCCCATGTAAAATATAATTTTCCCATGAACTCGACAACCCTCTTTATAAATTAAAATGAATTAATAAAATAATATATTACTTTAGAATCTCTCATTATAAATTGATATGAATTAAGAGGGTAATAATGTGCATGATTACCATTTAATTGAAATATGTAACATGTATTTTTCCACCATTTATAAATGGTGACGTGTTAAGTTTCAAATTTTACTAGTTTCATTTGTCTTGTGCTTATCATTAATTGGTGTTCTAGATATCACGTTTCTCATGTAATATGTATTTTCCTCACAAACTTGATAACCATCTTTGTAAATTGACATAAAATAAGAAGGTACCATGTTAATTTTAGAATCCCACTTTATAAATTGATATAAAGTAAAAAGGTAATGATTTTAGAATTATGTCATTCAATGTTGGCATTTGAAGGACAATTTTAAATAAATAATCATCATTAAAATTTTAAAAAATGATATATGAAATTTATTGTCAAATTTAATTTTTAATATGTAAATATTAATTATGTTAAGAAGTTTTTTACAATTATATATGAGAGAAAAGAATGATGTCAAATTGTAATGTAGATAGTGTATTTATTATTAATTCCAACTTTGAATTTGATATTTACTTAATTCCCACTTTAAAAAAATTATTATAAAAATTACTAATATTATTTTTATTATAATTTTATAAACAAATAATATTATAAGATGAAACTTAAATGACATTATTATAACATATTAATTTTTGCTAAAAATACAATTTTATAAACGAACACTATTAAAAATTAAAAACTTAAAACATATTTTTTAATTTCAGTGCAGCTTTCATTGTTACTCATTAATTTTCCTTTTTTTTTACTTATTAAGGTTGTGAAATTATACGATTATACCCTTATGATTATTCAGAATCCCTGAGTCTATTCTCATTTATTTTACGTAACACTAATCCAACCAAGTAAATTTATTTTTTAGACTACATCATAAAATTAATTGTTTTTGTTTAAATTTAAATGATGGTGTTGGTTCGTAAGGAATCACTTATATTTTCATCTAAGACTCCAAAGAGTATTTTTAGTGGTGTTTTAGCCACACTCCCCAAATATATTAAATGGTAATTATAAAACTATGTTCATTTCTATGCATAAAAGTTATTTTTCATATGGTAATTTTTATTCTTTTAGGTGAGCCTACGGTTGGAGGTTGAGATAAGAAGTAATTTTTTTTTGAGATGCCAATTATGTTGTATCAATTTTAAGGGACAATAGTTTTTTCAAATCTAATTATCTATAACTCAAATAAAAATAGAGTTATGCTTAAATTTGTGAACTAAATTTGATCATTTTATGAGTTATGAATTTATGAATAATTATTTATATTAAATTAAAATTAAAATATTTTATAGACGCAATGTATATTTTTGAGTATATATATATTACTTGAACTATTTTCATATTGTACTATGATTTATATAGGTGATGTTCAAGCGTAACTATATGTACTAACAAAAATATGTTTAAGAGGAAAAATATGAACCAAAACAAATAATTTGATTTAAAAATAATAATTTAAATATTATATTACTTAATATTATTTTTTAATTTAATTTTTTTAATTTTTAAATTAGTAATTAACTATCATACATATTTTAGATAAATATACTTAAAATACACTAATAAATGTAATTTTCAAGTCACCTATATGATTTTAAATTTTTGAAATAAATAAAATGAGATGCCTCAAAAATTATATTTCTTAATTTTTTTTTTCTATAAATTTATATGGCATATATATACTAATTTATTTATTTAAAAAATTAATATGTTTTTAATTTATACTTTCTCTTCATTATATTTAAATAGAAAAAGTCACATTTTATATTAATTTAAAATTTAAAAAAATTATTTAAAAATAATAATAATTAATATTAATATATAAATAAAATTAATTTTTATATTAATCTATATTAATATAAATTTTATATATTAAAATATAATTTAAATAATAATGAAATAAAATTGTGAAAATATTATAACAACCATTAAATATTAACATATAAATTATATAATTATGTCTCATGTCAATCGTTTCCCATGTTCACTTATTGATCTGATTTCATAAATACAATATAAATGAACTAGATTTTGAACAGCGTAAATTTAAAAGCTAATTAGCATCTTGAATAAATATTTACGCATCAGAGGTTATAGGTTAAAAAGTGATATATTTAAATTTGATGATCGACTGTATGTATCAAATAAATTTTATTGTGTGTCCATCAGGGCAACACATTTTTTAAGGAAGAGACATAAAATTATTAATTATATTTTTTAATATAAATTAAATGAATATGTTTTATTTTTTCTCTATTTTATACGATTAAATTTATATTTATATTTATTAAGAATTTTTTTTTCTCAAAATTTTTTTGAAAAGTGAATTTTATAATTTTAGTATAATTTTACACACACATACATATATATATATATATATATATATATATATATATATATATATATATATATATATATATGTATAAGAATATTTTTTTCTCAAATTTTTTTTGAAAAATGAATTTTATAATTTTAGTATAATTTTACACACACACACACACATACACACACATATATATATATAAGTGCATTTAAAATATAATCTTAATAATTGTGGTCATAATTTGTTAAAGTGGAAGAAAAATTTAGATCAACACAAATACATTTGATATTTAAAATTTTAAAAATAAATCGATACAATTTTTCAATGTTTAAGTGTGTGTATAATGATTATTATTTTAAAATAAAAAATGGCCAAATCCCATTTATTATAATATTAATTAAAATTAACCACAATTTCATTTTTTTAAAAAGAGAATCGATACAAAATTCATGTTTACATACTTGTGAAAAGCGTAGAAAATCCACTAATACATCCCTTGTTTGACAAAAATGACAAAGGCAAGTGAGGATGGTGGGCTTTATAGGCCTCAACATATGCCAAATCATGTTGAAAAAATATCAAATAAATTCACCAATCAAATTATCATCCTCTAATACTGGTTAATGATGAAGGTGGATTAAGTGGCATATGGGAGATATTTATTGTTATTGTCATTTAATGCCCTGAGATTCCCATTTATGAATGTAGGAAGTAATAATTTGAAAGGATGAATTTGAAATTTTAGGATAATTATTATATTAGTGATATGATTTAATATTTTATCGTGTTTTATTTTAAAATGAAAAATAGAAAGATAAAAAATCTGTTTAAAGTCAAATTTCAATCATTCTAAATAATTATTATTATTTGTAAAATTTATTTTTGATGTTTTAAAAAATAATTATAAAATTATGACTAATAATTAAATTTATACAATTTTTATTGTTATTTATATTATTCTTTCTTCAAAGAGCCCTAACTTTAAAGAAGTTGATTACATATTTACCACAAACTTCATAATAATAATAAAAAATGGATTTTTTATTTTGTTTGAAAATACCCACTACACCAACCCATTCAAGATTTCCATTAGTTGTTCTATTGAAAGTCTGTTTAATTTCAAAATCTTTATGTGGATTCCAAAATGTTATCTTGGAGATGATGTATTTTATACCTACTCTATGTGCGTGTGTGCATGTGTGTGTATACGTGTGTGTAAAAGAGAGTATGTGATTATGAAATTAAAGGTAAAAATAGGTTCTTAAAATGGATTGAATAATTATTAAATAAAGTAAAAAATATAAGATAGAGACACACCAAAGGAGATCAGAAATAAAACATATTGCTTGGAAACAAACCAATAAATTGCTTGGAAACAAACCAAATAAATGAAAGGTAGACAACTAACAACAAACATAAAGTAGAACTACCATAGCAACATTAATTTAGCTAGTTTTTTAATTGATGAAGAAATACCATTAAGATAAATAATAGCTTTCTATTCCTCCTTTAGTTATTATAGTTGGCCCTTTAGGAAATCATTCTTAGGATTCTCATCAATATCGGCTTGAGAATTTTTCTGACTCCTTGTTGTTTTACTAGGACCAACTTGGACCAAAGTGTTCTACCTTTTCCATCCTTCAAGGATCATTGAGATACTATTAACATTGTTTTTCATTTTGGCTTGGTTTTTTTTCTATAACCTTACAAATATTTTCCTTTATGGAGCGCAACTCACCTTTTAGTTTGGTTTTTTATACTATGCTCTTAAGGTTGGGGTAATCGTCCTTCAGTTGAATAGTCTATTACAGAGATTTCCATATATATTTATCAAAATACATGACCACGTTTTGGTTAGGAAGTTATACATAGATTTTTTAGTGAAATACATCAATTTTGGCCTTGAGCTTATTGTCTTTTATAAGAAAACATCTAATATACTCAAGCATAAGTTGAATTTATTTTCTAAATTGAATTCATGTGTGTGTGTGTGTGTGCGTGCGCATGTGTGCATGTGCGCGCATGTGTGCATGCGTGCAGGCACACATGCATGCAAGAATTATCTATTAACATCTAACTGATCCAACTCCAAATCAAATAAAGTCACTAATGCTAAGTCAACATAAATTGAAACAAGTTTAACAATTAATGAAAATATTTCATGGTAATCAATACCTTCTTTCTATGAAATTCCTTTTACAACCAATCTATCATTTTACCTTTCAACATTTTCATCAACACCTATATTTTGTTTGTAAACTCATTTTCAACGAACAAGTTTTTTACCTTTTAAAAGTTCTAATAGGTCCCATGACTTGTTCTTAGCCAAGGAATCCATTTTCTCTTACATTTTCCTTTTCTATTGGTCACTATCTATGTCCTTCAATGCTTCTTGATATCAACTAGTTCCCCATCATTATAAATTAGAGCAATTGAAATATTGGGACTATACTTACTAGGAGGATGTCTGACTCATGTAAATCTCCATACTCATTCTGGAGGTGTTTCTTCATGTTCTGACCTCCATATTGATTGTTGAGGTGTTTCCTCATGTTGTTGTAAATAATAAACATCTATACCATTGAATAATGGTTGACACTCACCATTTTTAGAATCTGAAGATGGATCGATTTCAATCTTGACATGTGGATGTTTAGGTTCTTGTTTTTCTTTTATTTTAGCATCTAATTTTAGAAAAGGTGATTCTTCAAACTCTACATCTCTATTAATGTTGATTTTGTGGGTAGTAGGATCCTACAATATGTGTCCATTAACACCATTTCCTTCACCATACCCAATAAATATGTAATTCCTAGATCTTGGGTATAACCTTGAATGTTGATTCTTATTAGTAAGAGCATAAGCATTACAACAACAAAAATTGAATCTGAATATTACATGGATGTCCTATACATACCTTTTCAAGAATCTTATAGTCTATTGTAAATGATGGTAAATGATTTATTAGATAGCAAGCTATACAAATTTTTGTTTACCATAAATCTTATCCATATTTACATTGTTGAACATTATCCTTGTTCTCTTTATAAGATTCATATTCATGCATTCAATAACTCTATTTTGTTCTGGTGTGTAGCTTATGGTTTTATGACTTTCAATCTGAGCTTCCTAACAATAGTTCTAAATTTCCAAGGATGTGAACTCGCATCCATTATCTATTCTTAAACATTTGATTGACTTGTTAGTTTTGTTTTCAACCAAACCTATATGTATTTCTTAAATACACTAAAAACATCATATTTTATTTTAAGATAGTAGACCCATACTTTTCTAAAGAAATAATCTATAAATGTAACAAAATATAATTTTCCTCCATATAAAATTACAATGGTTGGGATCCAAATATTAGATTGAATATGGTTAATAATAATTTTACTTACATGACTTTCTACTTGAAACTTCTATCTAATTTATTTCCCAAAATTATAACACTTACATTTAGACCAAGAAGAAAATCATGATTTTTTAAGTATCTTTAACCCTTTCTCACTCGTGTTTCCTAAATGTACATGCCATAGACAATCAAGATCTTATGTTTTTTTAGATACCACCACTATTTTACTGATATGTACACTCCCTTTCAATATGTAAAGGTTCCAAACATTTAGATCCTTCATTAGAACTAAGGCACCCTTAAACACCTTTAGATTTCCACCTTGACCTATGAGCTTATAACCACATGAATCTAATTCACTAAAATAAATCAAATTTATTTAAATTTTGGTACATATCTGACTTCTATTAGAGTCCTCACCGTTCCATCAAACATTTTTATCTTAATTCTACAAATCCCTTTAGTCTTACAAGAAATATTATTACCCATAGGAACAGAACTTTTGTCAAGCATTTGGTAAAAAAAAAACCAAATCTTATGAAGAGACATGTGATCTATAGAACTAGAATCTAAAAACCAATCATGACGATCAGAGGAAACATTACAAATAGATAAAACTTCACTCCTTTCTATTTGATTTGCTTCCTTGGTGAAATCTTATTTATTTTCATCTTCTTTTCTCTTCTAGAAATCCTTCCTAAGATGTTCTACCATAGTGGAAAAACTTCAAATTAATATTCCTATATTGTGACTTAGATCTAGATGGATCTCTATAGGTTTTCCCTCTTTCTTTGTATCTTTCCCTAGCAATCATAGCTTCAGGCGTAGAGGTCTCTAGACTAGATTTTCTCCTCATCTCATCAGCCAGTAATGCTCCCACAATAGAAATGTAGTCAAACTCATCATCATTACTAAAGCTAATAGAAGTTACTATATAATCTCAAGAATTTATAAAATTACAGAACAAGGTGACTGCCTTATCTTCATTTCCCACTTTCACACCAATAATAGTCAACTGATATAACAAAGTATGGAAAATATTTAAATGGTCAACAATTTTCATACCTTCTTTCATTTGTAATGTATACAAATGTTTCTTCAAGTAAATACAATTTGTTATAGATTCTTAGCCTTTCTAATCTAGACCATAAGCATGTCACAGTATTTTCTATAGCTATGTTGAAAAGAACTTCAAGGCTAAACACAATCATACTACACTAAGATTTTTTATCCATGTTTTCCCACTTATCATTACTCAGCTTAATATGTTTCTTTACCTTTCCTTCCATGGCTTTTTGCATCCCCTATTGCACTAGAAAATCATGTGTTTTGAGTTTTCATAACTAAAAGTTGTTCTTACCATTAAAATTCTATACCTCAAACTTTACATTCAAAAAATTCACCATTTGATGCTACCAAAAACTATACCAAATTCATAACATAGTTGATACAAAATAAGATTAACCTCACTTTTATACCACTTATGATGAAATTACACACTTTGTAGTTACAAATAACCAATCAAATTTAATAACATAAAAAAATATTATAAAAATAGAGATAATTCAAGTAGACAAAATACAAAACACGCATGAGACAAAACACCATAATATCATTATAGAGACTATCTTAATGAATATGATATTAGGATGGGTTCAAATATCTATAAGAAATGTGAGGTGTTAGGTCATGTCTCAATAGCCACAAGGTAAATGCTAAATTAAGTTTAGAGGGCACAAGGTAAAACTAAGATATAAAAAATGAAGAATCCCAAGCATAATAAAGAGGATTCCTTGGAGGATAACATATTTATTCAAAGATCATATTAAAAACAAAAGATACAAGTGTTATTCAAGAAGGTATAGCCTAAGGGATATAATGGGTAAATTCTATTAGAATTAAAAATATTATATCCAAGATCTCTAATGTTTTTAGGTCAAATCAAATAGTGTGTCCCATTAGGTGGGAAAAAAAATATAAAAAATAATAATGAAATAAATCCTAAGATTTATATCTACTTTTTGAAAAATGTAGATATGGTGCATATTTGTGTATTTAAACTAAATTGCATGTATATTTTATTAATACTATCCATTAAAAATCAAATTTATTTTAAGGGAGATTTATAATTTTTGTAACCTCTTTATGCCAAAAAAATATTAAAATTAGAGGAAGAGATTTAAGGAAATGGTATTAAAAATGGGAGAATCTTGGTCAAGGTAAAATAATGTGAGGGAGGAAAATGATGGATCCACTAATGTGAATGAATGTTCTTTATCAAAATCAATCTACTATCATTAATTTATAAATATTTTTGGTTTTTAAAATTTTAGGACCCATGTTTTATAAAGTAGTGGTTTGGGCTTATTAGTGATGTACTTATTATATCATATTAAGTTTGTAAGTAATGGATGAAAAAATAAGGTTTCTTACCTTCCCATATATTTTACTTCGTTCCTTAGAAATCATGATAGATAAAAATTACTATGAGGTTTTATGACCTATAAAAGAAGTAAAGAAGGATGAAAGCTATCTATTTAGTTTCATCCTTCAATGTTCTAGTCTACCGCACTCCAATGGACCTCTTTCTTTTTTTTAATGTCAAATTTTGAGTTTAATATTTCAAAAATATTATAAGGGGCATTATTTTAAGATATATTTACACCTTTTTTGTTTTTGTTTAGCTTTTAAGATTTATGTATTTTGAATTTGTTTCATTATATATTTATATTTTTTTATTTTACTCCATACCAACTCGTAATGCCTATTATTAGGTTTGTATTATATGAAATCAATAAGAAATCTTACAACAAGCTTGGTAGTTAGTAAATAGTATATAAACATTTATATACTCTTATGTTGCACCATATCAAAGATCATGATCTTAAATCTAACCTTGGTGGGACCAAAATACGATGTGATGCAATAAGGATATATGATATTAGCTTAATATGAAGTAACACAATGAATATTAGACATGAAACTTTGTCAATAATAGGGAATTTTGAATGAGAAACATCTATAAAAGAGTTCAATACTTTATCTACAAGAAATATAACTGAATTTGGGATGCAAAATGACACTCAACCATTTCCTTATCTTTATAACACATTATTAGTTATGGTTGAGAGTGAAATATGATTGCATTTTTTGGAATCACATTTTTAAGTATAAAATAAATGGAATCAAGTTATATGATTGTGAAATAAATAAAATATGAATAAAAATTAGTTAAGGGGATCATATATTATGTAAAAGATGGGTTGGGTCCAAGAGGCTATGGTTAATTGTTTATATTATAATAGAATTGCAAATTCATAGAGTGTAGATGCATGATAATTGTGTGATGGATATATACATATATAACATGTGTTATTTTGTATTTATTTAACATATATATATATATATATATATATATATATATATATATATATATATATATATATATATATACTCCAAAGGTATTTAGAATGTGAAAAGACTCATTGACACTTGAATCAAAAGGATGGAATGCAAAGTGGTGATGTATTGTAAAAATCTATAAATAGTGATCATTTGTAATGGAAATAAGTTTTGAACATATAGAGATTAATATATACATATAATCATGGTTCTCTTGAAAATATTTTATGATTACTATGTGTGCAATTAATGCTCTAAATTTCTCAAATATTTTTAATAATTTAGAAATATTAATGAATTTTTCATAGATGCTAGTATTTAATTATAGGAAAAATTTATAACCCTTAACCAATGAAAGACCTTGTTTTTTTTGTAACTATAACTATGTTATGATCATGTTTTCTAATTCACTCATAAAACACAAATTAAAATATTATGAAGGGTTTTCTATGAACTTATGCTAACAATGGTATGACAAGTGTCAAAGATTAAAACATACGGAGATGGATAATAGGAAAAAGAGAACTCAAATGATTGTTCAATGAAATAATTTTCATTTTCATAGAATAACATGAACATCTATGTGAGAGGTTATTCATGAACATATATGTGGTGAAATATATGAAATATTTTCATTAAAATTTCCTAAAATACTAGATGTGTGGTTATAAATAATTTATTACCATTATTTTTAGCTAAGAGAAATATAATTATTAGTTTGGATGGAAGAAAAGCTAGAAAATCTATGAAATCTAGATATTGAATGGATTCATGAAATAAATCATTGGGTTAAAACTACCATCGATGGATACATCACTAAATTTATTTTAAATAGATACATTGCATTCAAGGATACATAGGATGCATTTTTGAGAGACATTAGAGTCAATTTTATTCAACGACTACCTACTCTCATTAAAATGTTAGTTTTATAAAGTGCCATGGTGCCTACTCCTACCAACATGGAGTAGTCACTTCAAGCATATGGGTATTTCTGTGATAATGAAGTGAATGATGAATAAATGATAAGTAAATTTTTAACCTATACCTAAAATATGGAAGAAATAGATAATCACAATGAAAAGTGAATTTCAGGGTGAGTACAAGACCTATGACAATAAATAAGATGGAATAAATAAAATAATCCTAATGTAGCTATGAGTAGGAGTAGAGTATGATATTTAGAAGATAAAAAATGAATAATAACTCATGGGATATCAAAAATATTTTACAGGGAATAAAGATAATGAAGTGAGAGTGCTCAAGATAAGGGAAGTCATAAATTAGAGTGCAAATAAATATATTGATGATGAAGAGATGGAAGAAAGTGGAAAGACATAAATGAGTGAGTAGATTGGTTATAAGGTAGTTTTAGATCCTAGCTATAAGTGAGGATATTTTTTGGATAAGAGAAGGAAAAATATTTTGAAAAAATATGTTAATCTATAGGATGAAATTAGGCTCAAGTTCCAAAAAATAAGAAGTCATAGACAAAGATCATTCATTTCAAGGGTACACATCCTATGTGTGTATTTTGTCAACATAAAGATGAAAAAGTGTAGAAGCTAGTAGAGATAGTGCTTGGATTGACCCTTTTATAGATAAATTTTAGAATTATAGTAAAAATATCAAGAAGATTCTAAATAGGAATAAATTGATTGAGGTAAGATTTTAGGTTTCACCGAATATTCAAATATTTCCCAAGTCTAGTCTACCACCACTAGTTTCAAGTGCTACCATAAAAGGCATGGATCTCAGTCCAAGATTTTTTATCACTTTGACACCATCTGATGGATCTACTAACCCTAAGAAATAATTGTTAACTTGTCATATCAAATGGAAGATTAAAAATGTAACTATAGATTGTGTGAAGAAGTGTGGGATCATTGCAGCTTTAACAAGAAGGGTTTTGGACTTCATCTAAAAAAGAGATGCTTCCAAATTATTTTTTTAGGATTTAAAGGAATAGTTGATAGGATAATTCAATGTCAATAAATGTGTAAGTTAAATAATCTAGGATCTCAAAGAAATAAGATAAACATCAAGCAAGTTAGTATGGGATTATGATCACATATATTCTAATGTAATGAATAGAGTAGTCTTTCTATTACAATATACATATAAGACTGCATGGTTTCTAGAATCCCCAATACCTAAGATTATGTTTTGCATTGTTAAAAAGCAG
Organism: Torreya grandis; assembly: GCA_037957365.1. Taxonomy (NCBI): domain Eukaryota; kingdom Viridiplantae; phylum Streptophyta; class Pinopsida; order Cupressales; family Taxaceae; genus Torreya; species Torreya grandis. The sequence continues at coordinate 2,428,785 of JARHVA010002206.1, forward strand.
TTAAAAAATAAGATTCTTGGGAAAATGTGCTCTATGTTAAGTAAATGGAGGATTATGGAGATATCTCACATATTTTTATGAAAACTGATGCAAAAATATATGTTGTGTTATGTAATATGGAGAATCTACATGAATTTAAGATACCTAGATAGGCATCTTGTGTATGAAGAGTGGGAAAGAGAGGAACCATAGAAATAATTTCACAAATATTAAGATAAACTTTTGTGGAATATGTCATGTAGTAGGGCATGTGATTATATTTTTCCATGTATTACAATAGTACATTCAATAACCTTAGATTTTATACAATAACTTATGAAATACACATAATCATGATAATGGAATTTCCTAATCACTCTATAAATTTAAGAAATATATCACCAAGAATGTCTTTAAAGTCTTAGCACCACATATTCTCTCTATGAAGCTAAGGATATCAATCTTAGATGTAGATATGATATATATGGCGTAGATTGTTCCTAGATGGGTTCTAACCTAACCTTAATATCAAACATCGTCTTGCACAAGTTAGACACCATAGGCTCCTTAGTCTCCTCAATAATAGGTGGGATGGACTCTTCCATATTCTTAGTATTAGCAACCATGGAACCCTATGTCACATTAAAAAACTCAATCATGATTGTATTTATATTCTACCCAAGATATATATGGGTGGGCTTCTCCTCAAAGGCAAATGGCATATGAGAGACCATATAATCAGGATGTGACTTAAAAAAATTTAAGGTAGATATAAAGGAGTCTATTGAGGTAGATATCAAGTAAGAAATTAGATACAGGATGAATGATAGGGTGTCAACCAATTTTATGTTACTTATGTGGGGAGTACAACCACTTTGCTGAAAATTTACAAATTAATCATTGAAGGAAAATGTATTACATTTATTATAAAGATTTAGAAAGAAACCCACTAAATATTTTATAGCATTATAAAATCAAAGGGAATAGAAGCCTATGCAAAATGTGTAATTGATCAACTTACATCTGAAGGATCATGCATTCATACAAGTAGTTACATGACATCAACATGGAGAGAATGTATTTCCTCCATTAAAAAAGTCATGCGATTAGACAATTATAATGTTTAATAGGATAAGATATCATGACCCTATGATAAAAATTAGTTTGATGTATCAAATAACTTAATTTATTCTAAAAATTTAGTAATAGGCTTCGTCACAGGGTGATACAATATCCATTAATGTGAAAATGTATGGAAAAATTATGCATATCATGATATATGAGGGAGTATTTACTACCTTAATCAGACTTTTGAAATGGTCTTTTGAAACATTTAATTACTCTCATAAATGAAGACGTCTCACAAAATATTACAAATATTTTGAATAACATGTTGGAATGCACACCTATAGGTTAGAAATATAGTAATAAATTAGTATAGTATGTGAAAACTAAGAATATATGGGATGTTTATTCTTGTATTTATATTGATTAGGTAGGTTATGAAGTTCCAAAAGTTTATTTTTATTTTGGCAGCACAATGGATATGATTCCTCGATCTACAAGGGAACTTATTTGATGATCATCTATCAATTATAATCCATTAACATTAATCCTCATAAACTATGGTAGGTTAAATCCTATCTATCAATTCGAGGATGCGTAAATCAACTTTTTTGACCTATTCCTACAAGGGTATTTCAATGTGATTGGCATGAGGACAAGTGAGATGCACTACCCTGTGTTAATTGGTAGGAAGTGGGACTATGATGGTTAAATGGCCATTCATACAATATAAAATCTAATGAAGGAGCACCAAGAAGATAAAATTACAATTATACCCTAAATAAAACTAAGAGTAGTCCATATATCATACTGAAAGATCTAGATTTACCCTTTGCCTATGGAAATAATAGTTGGTTCAAGGTGGGCACATAATCTAAGCATAACACACTATGAGATATAGAGTATCATATTTTACATCTAGAAATAGAGCCTCAAAATAAGCTACAACATATTGAGAAATATTGTTTTATACTTTCATTAAAAAAGGAACATATTTTACAGTTCTAAATGGAAGAATGTAAGTCCCCATTTATGTAATCACCAACCATATTTAAAGAGGATCTCTTGTTGAAAGTATGTGTGATAGATATGGACTATATATAATTTTAAAATAATGTATTTTACCTTGATATACTACATCTTTAATTACTGGTGAGTCAGATACCTAAATGTTGGACGGGGTAAGAGGTGGTCATGAGGTGCATCCAATACCCATGATTTTTACTACAAAAAGAGACTTGCCTCAGTATTTTGTAAATGAAAAATTTGACCAATTCATTTTTATACTATAATATGATGTTCCTTATATAGATTATAAGTTGAGTTCATTGAACTATATAGTAAAGGTAATTTCTATGACTTGGTAGGTAGTTAAATGAAAAAACTAGTTATAATGGATGAGGATTGCTAATTATTTCAAGCTCAATTGATAATAATGTATACTATTAGGGAAAATTAATCATTTTTTTGTAATGGTAATGTCTATAAATTTATATCCATAAGTGTACAAATGTATGGTCTACGCAGGGTGTATGACCCAAATATTGGATGCATGTATTCAAGGACATATTAGTAGTGATTTTATAAACATGCTATATACATCAAGAGCATATAAGGGAGAACAAGAATTTATCATAGGTCTAGCATGATTTTATTCATACATTTTTCTTTGAGGATGAAAACCATTTGGTACATCAAGTCCTAGAGAAATTTATTATCTTATTATGCCATGGCCAAGCAGAGGATGTTAGTAGCTAACTAATTTCCATTTCATAGGAAGAAGTGACTAATGACTGGAATGTAGTTTTAAAAAGATATAAAGATAATGAAAAAGAGAACATTTTATGTAACAACCTTGAAATAAAATTATTGATAAGGAGGAATAAGTTCAGGCCACTAATAATGATGAGGACTTAGATTTGAAGGGATTCTTTGATCTAGAGTAAGAAGTGAAGGATTCTAGAGCCAAAGTTATAAACAAAAATGAAGATCAATAGTTGCAAGGTACTAATATTGAGGAGCAATAAGGACAAATAATAGTGCAATACTCCATTCTAACTAGCTCCAAAAAAATATATCATGAGCCATTAAATAAGTTCATAGGGAATATTGGGATAAAGTATATGCCAAAACTTGAAACTTTTGGAGACTAAGTTAAGCAAAATGAGGTCTCATAAGGATTGAAATTACTGTAAGACTATCAATATAGTTTTATAACCAAGTTCACAAAAGTAAAATTTGTAGACCCTACACTAGAGGAGATGCACATAAAGCTAAAGGGGTGCATATAAACTATGAAAAAGTGAGTATATGGGTTAAATCCAAACATGAATTTTAAGGTAAAATATTAAATAGATTGAATTCAAAAAGCAAACATTATCTATCAATTAGAAAGTGCAGAGTGGGTTACCATAATGGTGGTATAGCCTAAAACATTCAGAGAAATCAAAGTATGTGGGGATTATTATGCACTAAATGATGCCTATATTAATGATCCTTTTTTAATTTCATTCATAGATGATTTCTTAGATTCAGTCATAAGACATGAAGTGCATTATTTTAAAGACAATTTTAGTGGATATCATCAGCTACAAATCATAGTAGAAGATCGAGATAAGACCACATTTGCAACATAATGGGGATATTTTGCATATAAGGTAATACCTTTTGGATTGAAGATCCCTGTTGTGTTATCTAGGGATGTAACTACTACATTTAAAGACCCCGTCCATGATTTATTAGAATCCTATTTAGATGATTGAGCTATTTTTAATTCTATGAGAATTTATCTAAGTTAAGGCTTATGATGGAATGGTGTCGAGCTCTATGTATTGTGTTAAACCTAAATAAGTGTTTATTACTCACACCTTTTGGTGTTATATTTGGACATATCATATGTAGTGATGGGATGTTAGTTTACTAAGACACAATCAAAATTATTGTGGCATGCCACCTCCTATAATATCTATAGAGGTGTGATCTTTAGTAGGTCATATAGGATACTACAGGGAATTCATAAAAGGTTATGTAGTTATATCTTCCCCTATGAAAAAGATACTATGTAAATATATGAAGTTTTAATGGACTAATTAGTGTTAAAAGGTGTTTGTGGAGCTAAATTATAGTCTATTAAAATCTCTAATTTTTGTCTTTCCATACTAGAAAACCATCCCCAGTTAATTTAGATGCTTCATTAACTAAAATAAGAGTTATTCTCACACAACTGGGAGGAGGATTGGACCATATCATTATCTTTGTAAGTAAAAAAATCTCAGTTGTAGATTAAAAAATATAAAACTAAGGAATGAGAAACTTTCGTAATGGTGTTCGCATTCCATACGCTAAAAAACTATCATATAACACTATTAAAATTTAATATTGATCACCAAGATCTATAATACCTAGTAAATAAGTTGATTTTGGGAGGGAGGATATCTCTTTAGTTGATGTTATTCTAAGAGTTTTATGTTATAATCAATGTGAAGCCTGGGATGGAAAATGTTGGACCAGACCACTTGAGATGAATACATAATGGATAAGATCTTAGATAACTCCAAGATGAATCGTTAGATTCACATTATTTTCAGTCTCTACAATTCCACAAAACATGGAAAGCATAGATAATTTCCTAGAATACATAATTTTTCTTTTGCATTGTGTGTAAATGGAAAAGAACTAGTTGATCACAAGATCCATTACATACAACATCATCAATGGATTTATGTTCAAATTTAGGAAAGACGATGTACTATGTAGAGTGGTTTTAAAGCATGAAAGACCATAAATTATTCAATGGACACATTAGGGAATCATACGGGGAAATTTTTCAAGAGAATACACAAAAATTAATATATTACAAAGTGGCCAATGGTGGCATACTCTATTTTAAAATGCACACTGAGTAGAAAAACATTATTATATTTTCCAAAGAATGGGAGGGCCTAATCAGAGAGATAAAATGCCATTGAATCATGTGCTAGGTGATTAACCATTTTAAAAGTGGGGAATCAACATTTTAGGACTAACTAATCCACATAGTAAGCTCAATCATACAAGTTTTCTAATTATTATGATAGAGTACTTCACTAAATTGGTGGAAGCTACTACAAAACCAATATACAACACTAAGGAAATAAGAATTTTTTTGTATGATAATATTATAACTAGATTTGTATGTCATTTGATTTTGGTTAATTATATAGGAACACATTTCCTAACCAATAACAACAAGACTTTAATGGATTAATTTATGATAGTGCACAACAAAAGAACAAAATATCATCTGAAAGCCAATGCGTAGGCTAAGGCAACACACAAAGTCATGCAAGATGCTCACAAACATATGAAATGTATAAATGGATGGTTGGGAGTATTATATTCCTGTGATCCTATGGGTATATAGAATAAACTAAAAGCATGTGATAGGTTTTACTCTATTTTAGCTACTTTATAGACTACAAGTAGGTATGCCAATAGAGTGCATAGTTCATAGTCTGTGAATTGTAATGATCATGAGACTAGGATATTGGGACTCTTTTTAGGCATTACTATTGCATTTAACAAGGAGCTAATAAAACAAGAAAAGATCAAAATCAACACAAGAAGTCATCAATCAAAGTCAAAAATAATAGCATGATCTCAATTTTCAATCTAAATATTTTTTTCTAGATCAAATAGTATTATTATATGATAATATGTTTAGATCATTTCAAGGAAATATGTGTATTATATGAAAAGGGCATTACATCATTCATGATGTCTACCATAAAGGAATAATTATTTTAAAATATATTCATTGAACCATTCTATAAGGACATGTAAAGGGATGCAAGCTTAAGCCTTACCATCTATAATCTCTATAATATCTTGCATAAAATTGATATAGGGTGACAAATAGCAGCATGTAGTTTAGGATTTTTGGATTAATGTTTTATTTATTTATATGGTTTTAGGTTTGTAGTGTTTTTATATAGTGTGTTCCCTATATCGTAGGACATTAGAACTAAGGAAAAAAGTCAAAGTAATGGAGTGAAATATGAGAAGAAACCCAAAATGAAAGGAAAAATGAAATGTAAAGTCAATAGAGGGATAATCAAATAATTATATGAATGAGGTGTTAAAAATCAAGATACAAAGAAAGGAAAATCAACAGTCATTCAAAAATCTATTAATGAAGACACACTTGAAAGGTTACATATTTCTAAAAGTGGGTTGAATATCAAAATCATAGGATGTACAATAAAATAAATGGGATCCATGAAGATACAAGGCGTCACATCAAAATGTCCTACCAAATGAACCAATGATTCTAGATAAATAATAACTAACGTGAACTAATCAAAAATTGATTGTAATTAATTAAACAAGTGGCATATGAATAGCTAAACACATTCAAAGTAACATGTTGAATGCATTTAATTAAGAAAATATACAAATAAGGGAATGAAAAACAAACTTACATTAGACACATTTTCATACAAAGAGCATTATGTGCTTTTTTAAAAATCATTTCATTACACTCAAACTATTTGTCATCACCATTTTAACTAAATAAATTATTTGAATATAACTATAACAACAACCATGAATCATGCATATATTTTGATTCCCCTCACAAATACACTGAAAGAATTAATGGGGATTTGTCTTACACATTGAAAAAATAGATACCATGATCTATATTCTTTTGAATTCATTGACATAATGAAAGTTAATTTCTTTATTCTATAATATCCAATAATAGTGTGAGTACGTTCCATAACATTACAACATCACCTATGAGGAATCGATGCATAGCACCTCATAAAATTACCAACATTTGGTCAAATTGATGAGGTTATGATGACACTCCTTAATTGATACAATGAGGTCACCATTTTTTGTCCCAGTATGTGACTATTTTCATCAATCCAATAGCCATGGCACATGAAATAAGACTCTTGGCTCTAGTAAATCCTTTCTAAAATATAAAACCAAGGCCCCTCCTAATTATTCAAGTATAATGAAAAAGTACATTAGGACATCTAAGGGATACTTATTGACTTTATGGAGGATATTTTAGTACACATCCTCTTAGAATTAATTGCCAAACACTTCTAACAAACCACCAAAAGTGTGAGTCTTACTACAAAAGGGGTCATCAATATTGCATATTGATTGATTTAGTTGCACAAGTATTTCAACTATCCAAAGTTTTTAGTTTTTGAGCTCATCACCAACACCTAAATGGACATCACTATAATGTCATAGGTGTTCCAATATGGATTGTTTATATTACTCCTCTTTTTTACACAATGGATGTCTCTAGATGGCCCAATCAATGTGAATTTGGTTTTGTGTTCTATGACTCAATTTGCCAACATTGCCTAGACCAAGATAGCCCAATATTATGAAAAAAATAAAATATTCATTTCATGGTGTGTGTAAGTAAAATAGCTCATCCTTTCAGACCTTTTGGTACCTGCAGACATCACATAGTATTTAGGGCAACATGTTTTATTCACTAAACTCCATGACTAGATGCAAATTAGAGTATCTAGTTGCATAGGAAAAAGTTATATGATAAAAATATTTGGTTTCTCATTATGTCTCACCAATTTAAACTATACATACATGGGAACAACATCCATCCACTCAAAAAATAACATCATAATAATAAACAAAGGTGTAGGCACCACTTGAAATAGAAGTAGTCCATTGTAGACTATTACTATCAACCAAAAGGCAAAAGTGCATATGACATCACCTGTACCTCCAAAAAATAATATGTGTAATAATAAAACCTAAACTTTAGATGGGAATGTCCCATAAATTAGTATATAATATGATTTAACTTAGATGAGATTCATAGGGGAAGATATTTACCAAGAATAAGGTATTAATGGGAAAAAATAATCCCAAAATAAGAAGGAATCCTACAAAATCCACTAATATGAAATCTAAGGACCCATACTTTTCCAAAACTATTACCAATTGTTCATAACATAGAGGTTCCTTTGTCAAACCATAATAAATTGAAGATGTTGAACCACATGAGGCTTAGGTGATAGAATAATAGCTTTAATATATGACCTAACTTATAACCACTTGAAAAATAATTTGGTCCCTCCATCCATACCAAAGGCATTAACATTCAGGTGCATTATGTATACACATAATATTTTTTATGTTATCATATACTGATTCTTTCTCTTTTTCAGAAACATGTCGAGTTTTATTCTCTTTATGTGTGTACCTTAAATATACACCACAAAATGGGTGGGTAGACCTTTGGTGTTTTGTATGATTATTGGTCATTATACCATTACCTAAATACACTAAAAGTTACTTTTATCCAACTTCACAAGTAATTAAAACCCATTTACACACTCCTATAAGAAATTAACCTTCCTAAATAGCACTTGACTAAGAATATACCAGTTTTCCTTCATTTTATTACTATGTCATTTAAGTTGATCTTGTTATGTATTGATCATGTGTTACATAACTATAGCATCTGGATAACATAGTTCGAGACGTAACAACTATCTTTCCCACCTAAGAACATCAAGCTAGTTAATTTCACCAACTAAATTCTTGGGAGGGTTTAGCATCAGTCTTTGGCTATAGATACCCATTCACTTCAATCTAATGTAGAGTATCATTCATTTTTTCATTATTATAACTCATAATTATGCTATTTATACACTTGAGGATTTGTTGCTTAGGTTTTTCCTTAGAGTGAAAGAATCTTGTCTTCTATGGATGTCTTAGATGTAAAGTAGGAGTCTTTTAGCCTAGAGTTGATTTTTGTAGTGTGATCCTTACAAATTCAAAATAGGATATTACTAAGAACCATTAGCCAAGGGAGATATTGAGTCAAAAAAAGTTCAATCCAAGGTAAGTATTCCTAAATTTTACTCTTTTATTTGGTAGATAGATATTGCAAAAAGTAATATGATGAATGATGTGGTCCTTGATTAGTTTACCTCTACATTGACTTGAGTAGAGTTCTCTTTGTATTTTTTTGTTTGTTTGACTATCCCAATTTGTGCCACAAGCTTTCTTGATCATTGGATTAGATATATTTTATGTATTTTAGGCTTAATTAAGGTTATTACATAGTGTTATTTTCCTAGAGGATTCGGAACCCTCTCTTTGGGTGTTGTGTGTTACTAGATCCATTAGTTAGGTTTAGTGGATCTAAATTGGCCTTGTCCTACTATAAATAGATATGTAATTAATTGTTTTGTAAGATTTTCTTCTTCAAGCATGGAATCTACTAAGTAACAAAAGTTTTAGATCCATCCTAATTCATTACATGCATTCTAGTGAACCTGACGTGAATCTAACCATTATAATTTTTATTTTTAAATTACAGTCAACTAGATCAATCTTGTCAATCTAGTTTTGTATCATGTGTGCATGTTTTCAATTAGGTTGAGCCTATTGATCTAGTTTTAAATTTTGTGTGAAGGTTTTCAAATAGATTGAACTTGTCGATCTAGTTCCATCTTTTGTGCACAAGTTTCCAACTTCATCAACCCTGTAAATCCAATTTTGTTCTCTATGTGTAGGGTTTTTAATTTTAGACAATTAGGATTGAACTGATTGATCCATTCATTTATTTTGCATTTTATGCCTAATTAAATCAACTAGTTCAATTTTGTTTGTTTCTATATTTTAGTTTCAACTAATGAAATTGACATAATCAATCTAGTTTCATTTCCTTATTTTTTATCAGTTTTATTTAAACTAAATTGAATAACTCAATTATGTTTAATAAAAATATTTTCTACCATTACATGATCAAAAACTCCTTTGGATGACCTAGTCAAACATTAATTTATCATTCTAATAAAAACTACTAAATCGATATGGTTGATCTTATTAGATCCTCCAAATTAATTCTAAATAGCTCATTACTTCCATTTTATCATATTTTAAGCAAATATCATTTTCTACCTTTTGGTTAAAAATTTAAATTATGTACTATTCTATAAAACTATACCCACATAGTCGACAAGATCGACTGGCTCGATCTAGTTCTATGTCTATTTTTTACATTAAAATAAGTCTACTCAATCAATTTTATTTGTTTAGTCCTATATTTTTAATAGATTGAGTTGAAAAGATCAAATTCATTCTATATCAATTGCCCAACTAGGTCAACCTACTCGATATTATTTTATATGTTTTAGATTTCTAATAGAAGCAAAGGAAATTAATCTCTATTGTCATAATAGTTACTATCACTTTACTTTTTAGCTTGTTGTTTGTTTATTTACTTTAAAAATTCATAACTTGGTTTTAGACAAAATTGATTTTCATATTTATTTTCATCTTACTTCAATTTTCATAAAAATTCTATACTGATGGTTTTGAAACTATTTAGTTACTATTGTGAAGGGCTACATGATATTTTTTAATAGTCCTTATCTATAATTTAATAGATATCATGGCATGAGTGGATTTCCCCAATACTCATAGCCATATTATAGAGTCAAACATGGTCTTTAATGTCAACTAAATCATGGTATTTTAAAAATACCTAAGATTTCCCTTTGTATTAAATGTTATGAATCCATATATCCATTTGATTGTGTGGTGTATAAATTATTTGTTATATCCAAGAAGTTACATCCATCTTATTCTTAAAATTAGGTTTATTGGGCTATATGAATGTCAATCCCTTCATAGTTAGTGCTATGAAACATTAGGACAACACTATCCAATAGACAATCCAGTTTCTTTGGAAGCCTACATTTTTAAACATAACCATAAGATTAACTTATTAATATTCTTTTTGTAATACTAGTTAGCAGCTAAATTACATTATTGTTGCTTGTTATTTTCCATTTTATGTTATATTTCAGATTGTATTAGATAGTATTGATAAAAAATTTATTTTATGTATTTCAAGTAGATTGATCATTTCAATCTATTTACTTGTGCTTAACTTTATTTATTTATTCAAAACTAAATCATCCATCCTTAAGGTCTTTTTAAAAAAAATTATACTGCAGAACTAGATTGACCAAATCGATCAAGTAGACTTTTTTGTCATCCTATCTTTCCAACTATATCGACCAAATTGATTCAATACAGTTTTTTTCATCATATCTTTCTAACTAGATCGACCAAACTGATCTAGTTTATTCACACATTATTTTATTTCACTACATTTCCAACTTGATGAAATAGATTGACCAATTTGATCTAGTCTATTTATAGACAATTATGATTCATTGAGTTTCTAACTTTATTGACCAGCTTAACCTAGTTAGTTTATAGATTGTTTTGATTTCCTACTTTTCTAACTAATCGACCAACTAGACCTCATTTATTTAAATATTTTTTTGTTATCTTGCTTATACAACTAGATCAACCAATTTGATTTAATATCTATTAGCTAACATAATTCATCTTCAAACTGTTTGGTCTTTTACTATTTAGAAACCAACTACATCGACCAACTCGATTGTGTAACTCCAACCTGATTTAGTTCATTATCAAATTGTTATGTTTTCCTTATTTAAAAACCAAATAAATCAACATTGTTGATTTTATATCTTCTAACCAACATAGCTTATATTTTGACCAAAATCTATTTTATTTGGTTGTTATATTCCTATTGGTGGTTGATTTAGTTTTATTTCTAAAAACATTTTCCTAAAAATAATTTTCACATAAATATTCTTATTTTCACATTACTTAGCATCATGAAATAAGCTATCAAAATTTTCATTGATAATCTTAACCCATTTAGAATATACATGGGTTTTTATTTCTTACTTAGCCACCCAAGAGGATAATCTCCCATGGTGCACTTATTCCCACCCTTTATCTAACTCTATTGAATACAACATGGTTCAAATTACCAAAATCATGACTTATATAGATATAATCCATTTCACACATCTCATAATAATACGCTATCTAAACATAATTATTATATAATTGGAGCAATAAATACTAACATAGAAAATACTCACATGGGAAGTCCTCCTATAGGAAACATTCCTGTCCCTAACCTTAGGAATGTTCCTCTTTATAACACTAATAATCAAACTAATCCACATCATCCCACTATGGGTAACCAAAATACACCCATCGATACCACTCAAATTCTTGCTCAAATGGTTTCACAAATTAATATTATGCAAACAACCAACAATTCCCAAATGATGCCAATGCAAAATCACATTTTAAAAATTAATAATCAACCTCTTCTCATCATGCCTCAAAATAACTAAAACTTTATTCATCCACCTCTTATATATGCCAATGGGAATATCACTCAACCTCTTTTCCATAAGAAAATGCTTTAACATATTCAAAGTGAATAATTAGTTCCATTTTTAGTATCTATTGATATTAGAAATATATCTCCAACCATTAAATATGATGGCACTAAATATATTGCCTCTTTCATTAAATCATTTCATAATCTGTACAAGGAATGGGTCAAAACTAACACATTCACTACTACCAAAATTTTAGTCAAAACATTCATAAGAGATGTTTTATAATGGTATAATCAACTCCCTCAACACTCTATCTCATAATTAAAGGATTTATTCAATGCCTTAGTTAAAGAATTTTGACAAAATGGTCTCCCATAAAATTATCTTAGTAATTTTATAAATGCTATGCAATTACCCTCAAATTCAGGGCATACATTCATCAAATGGTGGAAATAATTATCTCACAAAGCAAATCACAACATGGTGGATTATAATATTTATAAATTATTTATCATTGCTTTAACACCTTCTCTTCAATTCAAGGATCTAAATTTTTCTCTCACAAATGTTAAATGAGGCATTTGATAAAGCTAAAACACAAGATTTCCTTAAGGAAAAATTTGAGCCAACCCATAGCTTAATCAAGGAATCTTTTCAAACTCCAACTAATGTAATTAATAGTGTTAATACTCATTGAAAAATAGGAGTAGTTAAAATAAATAATCAAATTGATTCCCACTTGTCATTAATGGTAACACAAATGAAGCAATTATTTTATCCATGTAAACATTTCATCCATAAAAATAATGCCCCTTCCCATCATGGTATGTTCTTAATCAGTTATGTTGGTTCTATGCTAATATTGGTCATTCTCCTGAAACATGTTGTGGGATTATAAAATTTATAATTTCCTTCATGTTAGGCAATCCACATTTGACCATGATGTTATGATCAAATTACAACATCATTATCATCTCAAATTTTCTCAAAAGACACAGGTTACTAAACCCATATCCTTAAAAACTAAAAAAAACCTCTTTTGATTCTAATACACAACATTTAAATGATAGTATTTGTGTATTTAATGTTGATTATGACCAATATTACACTCACTCTCAATATGTGAACATAACCAAAGTTAATTATAGATGTAAACCCAATCACAAGGATCTTGTCACTAAACCTAATAAATCCTCTACTGATGAAAAATTACTTAAAGAAACTAAAACTATTGTAACCGCATCTTTCAAACCAAAAGATGAACCACTTCCACAACTAGATGGAGATTGTGAATCTGGCTAAGATACAATATAATTAATTGAAGAGGTCCTACGAAATTTTTTCAATGCAATCATACACACATATGTACTTAGAAGAAAGGAAAAGATTCACCAACAAAATCACATTGTATTATAATAATGTAATATATAAAGTACATATAAAACTAGAAATGGTTGCATAAAAATAGGACTCTTGATGAAAATACATCTTGGCCATTTTATGATATGATTCTAAGCTCGATTATAAATTTCCATAAGGACACAAAAGTCATTTATATAAGGAATCAAGAGGTGAGTGAGATATATTTATTGGTTGACTAAAAAGTGGGATCATTCTCTAAGTTATATCTAACCATTCTCACACATATGAGGATAACTAACAGCACTGAAATGAATATAAACTATTTTGTGAAGATAATACATTACACTTTGGTAACACAACTACCTAAAGTGGACTTCGTAACAAGTGGGAACAGATACACCAATATTTATCACCATTAGTCATTTGATGTTAGTTTACATGCGAACACATTCCTAATTTAAATTTATTTTTATATGAATACAAAAGCATTTTTATTTATTTATATTAACATATTACATGCTCTGAACATTGATAAAATTATATTGATCATTCACATGCACATTATAGAAAGATCAATTAAACATTAAATAATTTATCATAGTCTAAAGATTGTATTTTCCATGAAAACATTTTGGTGCATAACATGTAGATTTTTTTATATCTTTGAAATTCATTTTATTTATAAAATTCATTACTTTTTATACAATTTTTATTAATAGGCTTACACTATTTAGTGAGTAAAAATTAAATAGATTTTATTGACCCTTGTTAACTTTTAATATAAGCCCCTAAATCTAACATTGATTTTTTTTAATTTAAAAAAAGGTTTCTATTCAAGGGAAAGAACAATCAAGTATTTTTTCTAGATTAAATGGTTTATACCTTATGTAGATCAAAGCAAAGAAATGATAAAAAATCCTAGACTCATTTTGAAGTTTTCCTGCCACCTACCATAATTGTCCCTATGTTTAATAAATTTAAACATAAACATTCCAACATTTTTGACATTTAATACTTGAATCCATTTTTTAATAAGGTTATTGGTACTACTTTGTGTAAATATAAATATATAAGTTTAGATATAGGTGATTATTAATACATCACATCTTACTAAATTTTACATATAAAATTGTAAATAAATGTCATAATACTTTATTTAAAATCATTCATAAGGTTATATTTCAACATATATGTTTGATTTATGAAATTAAATGTTTTGTATTTATTTTTGTTCGATTAATGAAAATTATTATTATTTTAAACACTTCCATAAATAACTATTACCTTCATACAAATTTCACAATTGTATTATTTGTAATAATTAAAAAACAATAAGATTTACTTATGATGTAAACACCTAAATTTAATCTACCACTTGAAACATCAAACCTCTTAAATTATTTCTTTAATTATAAATTATCTTCAAAGCATGTGATGCCTTATACATCTATATTGTATTAACTAATAATAATTTCAAATTTTACATAAAAATAATCATCAAAATTAGTCCCTTCTAAGCTCTTGTAAAGATTAAAACCCTATTTTATAAATATAAATTTAATTTCTTTTATAAAAATCAAATTAAATTTTTAATTCACTTTCATTTACAAAGAGAGAGAAAAAAACACTTGAATCGATACACAAATCATAATAAATATTTCTACCCATAATAATATAAATTATAATAATTAATAAATTAATTGATTAATATATATACTCATAATAAATTAATTTATAATACTTAATATTATTTTGAAGAGGTAAAATATTTCCTTCATCATTTTCTATGTGAAATATGAGTCCACACATTTTGTGCTCTTTGGAGTCAAGCTAAGATTAAATAAATTTATATATCTTATTCCTTTGTTCCTATTCCTCTATATTTATAATAATAAAAATATTTATATTTCATTGACATTCTAAGTCATATATTTTAATAGTATTGTATTGATTAATATTTCTATATTCTAATTTTAGAGTTCAAATACTCTTGCTACAGTATATAGCATTTAATAACATAGAAATAATAGTTGTGACTTATAGAATATTGTTTTGTACTCGTATATGCATTATTTGTATTCATATTATCATTATAAAAATTGTTTCATATGAATTTAAATTATATTGGGATATAATTAATATTAATTTAAATATAGGTATTTTGTAATTTATGATCAACTAAAATCATGTTTTTTTATTTAGTTGATTTAAAATTGAATTTTTTAATTATATTATATTATATGTGTGAGTTTATATAGTAAAATAATATTTTTTAAATCTTTAATTTATTTTTCTTATTGATAGCAATATTTTGGAAGAACAATATATTAATGGTGTAACTTAATATTATCTTATAACTTTTTATGTTATAATGAATTAATTGTAATACATGAATATTTGATTGTTTAGATGTAAGAACATAATCTAAGTAATAATTCAAAATTATTTTTACTGATGGAAAATGCACTTCCAAATATATGTACATAATATCATATAAATATTGTAAAAATTTATTTATTTTAAAGAAAAAAAATAAATTAATTATTTTTCTAAATATACTTGGTTTCATCAATCTTTCTATATAAAATTTAATTTCCATAATTAGTTATTTTTGTGAGTTTAAAAACTTATAATTGTTTCACATTCAACATTTTCCTCTAAAAAGTACAACAATATTTTTAAAAAAAAGACATTAAAGTTAAATATATATTTTTATAATTTTTATTTTTTATTTTATTTTAAATAATTCATTTTTAAAAAATTATTATTTAAGACTTACCTATGCACATGTGAAGAGAAATAACCATAAGTTTATAGTTTCCCGTGTGTCGATGATTGTTCAATTATAACTTTTTATTATTCTTTTTCTAATTGAAAGTATGTTCGCACACATTTTAAAATGAAAAAAAAAAAATGTAGACACTTTAAAAGGACCTATAAATATTTATTAGTCATTAATTAATATAATTTTAAATTATTTATTGATTAGTGGTACAAATCAATAATTATTAATATTTTTGATGGTTTATTTCCTTTTCATACATATATAAATATTTATAAAAATATATATATTTTTTTAAAACCTAATAATTTTGATAAATTAAAAACATTTAGAAATTTATAAATATTTGTTTTGGTCTTTGTTTAATTAAAATGTAGTCACCACCTTTATATAATATTTTTCATATTAAATTATTTATAATTAATTTTTTTATAAATACAAAATTATTATAACTCACATTAATATATTATATAAATTATTAATAAAATTATGTTGAACATTCACTTCCATTTTATAAAAATCAATTAATTATAAAAATTTGTCATTTTTTAAATTTGATATTTTTTATAAATATAAAATTTAAAAAAAATATCAAATATCTTTAAAATTACTTTCAATTATAAATTTCATTACAATTAAACATCTTTATCAATGAACTTCAACTTCAACTATTTAGTGGCTTGAAGTTGTATTAACCCTCAACCTAAGGCCCTAAAGTTAACATTGATTTCCTAAAGTTTAATATAGTGTTGTCATTCTAGAGTAATGAGAATAAACTCTTTTTTCTGCGTTCGATAGAACGTACTTCATGCATATAGGAACAAGGAAACAATAAATCAAGATTAGACTCCCTTTAACTCATTTTGGAGTCTTCTTACAACTTACGAGTAACATCACATTGTTTCAAAAATTTGCTATTAAAGTTTCAACATTTTTTACACTTAGACCTCATCAAATTTGAATTTTTATCCATTGTTTTTAGTGCATGTTTGTTAAAATTTCTAGTCTTAAATTTAGATAAGTATTATTATATTAATTTTTTTTAAAATTTTATATATGAAATTTTATATGAATGACGTAACATTTAATTTAAAATAATTAATAAATTTTAATTATAAATATATATATGATTTCTAAAATTAAATGTTTTATATTTATTTGTATTTTATTAATTAAGTATATTAATTTTTAAAAATATTATATAAATAATTATTATTTTAATAATATTATTTGTTTATATTTTACTATTAATAATAAATACATGTCCTTAACACATAAATATCATAAACATTTATAAATAATGTTAGGTTGTGGAGCTAAAAGCTTCACTGATGCAAACAGAGGAGGAGGTTTCAGGAAGGTTGCTGAGTGTGTCAGGCACCGGCGTCGATCAAGCCAACCAACGTCGGTCAAAAGTCGGTCGGCGTCGGTGACCCCCAGGCAAATAGAGACCGGCGTCGGTCACCTGTGTGGTTTGACTGCGAGTATATTACGGGCAGTTAGCTAAAGAACCATGTGTTTGCATGTTTAGAGCTAATTTTAGACTGAGAGCTGCAGATCTAATTATTGTAATTAGGTGTCTAATTATTGTTTGGATGAGATCTATATATTAGACTCATGGTTGTATTATAAACTTGTGCTAGAGAGTAAGAGAGCAATATTATAAGCTCCTTCTGTGTGTGAGGTGAGCAATGGTATGTTCCTCCTAGTGCCACAATACCAAGTGTGGGTGCTGGATTGGAGAATCAGCAGGGTTCTTCATGTATGTATGATATTGGTCATCAGGTGAGCATGGCTACTTTAGGAGATCTACATGGTAAGTAAGATCATTGATTTGCAAGTGTATGTGTGTGCAAGGTCAAGGTTCACAGGTGTGCAGAACCAGATTGATTTGCAAGTGTGCAAGATCAGAGAGGATAGCAACACAACAGGGAGAAGTATCAGGAGAGATCTACTTGGAGTACAGGTGTGTACTCAGAGGAAAAAGGAAGGCAAGGAAGATCCTTCCATAAGTAAGGTCTATTGAGGTGCAGGTTGTTGCAGGTTCAGGGGAGATCTACTTGAAGTACGTTTGTGTACTTGTGGAGTGCGTGGAGCACTTGTGGTGTGCGTGGAGCACAGGTATAAGGTGAACACCAACTCTGTGTTTGAGTTGGGTGTTGGGACCTAAGAGAGAGAGAGCTTTGAAGAGAGAATTA
Source organism: Torreya grandis (assembly GCA_037957365.1). Classification (NCBI taxonomy): domain Eukaryota; kingdom Viridiplantae; phylum Streptophyta; class Pinopsida; order Cupressales; family Taxaceae; genus Torreya; species Torreya grandis. Next base: position 2,447,396 of record JARHVA010002206.1, read on the forward strand.
CTATTCACTTGAGGTGTGGGAAGCCTCTGAAGAGGTGGTGGAGAAGAAGTGGCATCTTCTTTATTGTATTCTTTTCTGTATGAGTATTAATACAAGTTGTGTATTGTCTCTCATATCATGTGTTATTTTTGGATTCTAGTTACTTGTTGATTCTGGTTATTTTCGCATATTAAGTTGCTTGGTAATCAATTGTGTGCTTCCGGTTATTCATATCCCAACACGTGGTATCAGAGCTAAGGTTGAAGGAAGCAGTTTTGTGTTTGGTTACAAGTCACTCTCAGGAGTTTCTGATTGAGTGGGAGTAGAGCAATGGCAGATCAAAGTAAGTTAAGAATGGAGGAATTGAAAAGCACAGATAGTCACTTACGGTCTTATAGAAAGAAAGAGCAGGTAAAAGAAGATTGTTGGTTGGTAGTAGATTAGCATAAAAGAACTGAAGAAGCAGATGTTGCAGGTGATGTGGCACAGGATGCTCTAGGAGGTTTCTTGGATAAAGTTGAATCTTGGTTAATAGATTTGGTTGCCTCTTTTCATGCAGCCCCAAGTAGAGGAGCTGGTGAGCCTTGTCAAAGAATTGGCAAAGGGGAAGTGAAGCTAAAATTGTAGGCGACCAACACATGGGTGTTGAAGGAGGTCATGTAGGTCCCAGGTTTGGAGATGTGGCTAATTTCTTTAGAAGAATTGGGTGATGAGAGATGCACAAAAACTCTCATAGCGGATACACTTGAATTAGCTGGTGGTAAGAAAGCAGGAACTCTTTATCTACTTGCTTATATTACTGATTCTTCTTCTGTTGCGGAGACATGGCTTTGTAGGCTTGGTCACATGAGTAGGAAGGAGATGCATGTTCTTAAGCAGAAGACAGATATATTTGACAAGCTTAAGAACTGGAAAGCCTTAGTGTTCTTGAAGGAGATAGCGGATAGAGACCAGTGGATGTGGTTGGACACTTCTGAGCAGGGCAATTTAGACATGGGACTTGATTCAAAGGAGCTCGCAGGTAAAAAGTCATCACTCACAAGAAAATACAGGTACCGATATCGACAGCAAAATTGACGTCGGCAGTAGGTAAGACTGACATCGGTCAGAGGACCAACGTCGACAGGGTTGGTAGTTAGGACAGGCGCATGGAATCGACGTCGGTTGGATGCAGACTGTGTGGTGATCGAGGTCGATCACTGTAACAAATTTTGGGCAGACAGCAAGCTGTCAAGGAGTCTCAAACACCCATATGGAGAACTGAAGACGTAAGTAAGCCTCAAATTTGTTGTTCCTCTTCTTTATACTATTTGCTGACTGCAGAGCAGAAAGGATCCAGAAAATAGTGAGAGCGTGGAAGGTATATGATGCAAAACCAAACAGGAGACTTGGTAGGGTTGCCAGCAGGTATGAAAGCATAGAGACGAATGGATACCTTAGTTGAAGAATAGAGAGAACAGACACGTGAGATGGAAGACCAGGTCATATGGTCTTGAGAAAGCTGCAGGACAGTGGTACAGGGTTTGACAGGTGGAGGACAAAGCATGGCTTTAGTCAGTGTCAGTGTAACCATTGTGTTTGTCTTACCAAGGGGATGATGAGTCATGACATCATTCTGTTGCTGTATATGGATGGTATGCTAGCTAGCAGTGTTGTACATATAGGGTTTTGCTTAGTTAAGGGTAAGATTAGTTCAGTGGTTTGTTATGAAGAATTTAGAGTAGCAAAATTCTTTGGCATGGAAGACATGGAGATCACAGGTTGATTTTGTTTTCAGTGGGAGCTGATGTGAATCAGGTGTTGGTGAGGTTCAGGATGCAGAATCAGAGCACACTAAGGCCTGGACAATTCAGTGTTCGAAATCACATGAGGTCTGGTATAGACCTGAGTTTGCCCAAGCAGTGAGTGTTGTCAGAGAGTTAGGAGCTAATTCAGAGAAGTAGATTCTCAAGGGATTTGAGAGAGACCAGCAGCAGGGATTCATGCTACGTAGGGTCAGGACTTCACTACATGGATTGTAGGTTCGGATGCGGCAGGGTACTCAGATGACAGGAGGTACACTACAGGTTGTGTGGTGGGTTGTCTTCAAGATTGAGCTTGAAGAGGAATACAAGCCAAGAAACAGATTAGACGAAGAACAAGTACAAGTACAGTGCAGTTGTTTATCTCCAAGTGGGAGATTGTTAGGTTGTGGAGCTAAAAGCTTCACTAATGCAAACAGAGGAGGAGGTTTCAGGAAGGTTGTTGAGTGTGTCAGGCACCGGCGTCAGTCAGACCAACTGACGTCGGCAGGGAGGAAACAAAATGCAACCAACGTCGGTCAGAAGTCGGTCGGTGTCGGTGACCCCCAGGCAGACAGGGACCGACGTCGGTCACCTGTGTGGTTTGACTGCGAGTATATTACGAGTAGTTAGCTAACGAACCATGTGTTTGCATGTTTAGAGCTAATTTTAGACTGAGAGTTGTGGATCTAATTATTGTAATTAGGTGTCTAATTATTGTTTGGATGAGATCTATATATTAGACTCATGGTTGTATTGTAAACTTGTGCTAGAGAGTGAGAGAGCAATATTATAAGCTCCTTCTGTGTGTGAGGTGAGCAATGGTGTGTTCCTCCTAGTGCCACAGTACCAAGTGTGGGTGTTGGATTGGAGAATCAGCAGGGTTCTTCATGTATGTATGATCTTGGTCATCGGGTGAGCATGGCTACTTTAGGAGATCTATATGGTAAGTAAGATCATTGATTTACAGGTGTATGTGTGTGCAAGGTCAAGGTTCACGAGTGTGTAGAATCAGATTGATTTGCAGGTGTGCAAGATCAGAGAGGACAGCAACACAACAAGAAGCAGTATCAGGAGAGATCTACTTGGAGTACAGGTGTGTACTCAGAGCAAAGAGGAAGGCAAGGAAGATCATTCCATAAGTAAGGTCTATTGAGGTGCAGGTTGTTGCAGGTTCAAGGGAGATCTACTTGAAGTACGTTTGTGTACTTGTGGAGTGCGTGGAGCATTTGTGGTGTGCGTGGAGCACAGGTATAAGGTGAACACCAACTCTGTATTTGAGTTGGGTGTTGGGACCTAAGAGAGAGCTTTGAGGAGAGAATTACTGTTCACTTGAGGTGTGGAAAGCTTCTGAAGAGGTGGTGGTAAAGAAGTGGAATCTTCTTTATTGTATTCTTTTCTGTATGAGTATTAATACAAGTTGTGTATTGTCTCTCATATCATGTGTTATTTTTGGATTCTAGTTACTTGTTGATTCTGGTTATTTTCGCATATTAAGTTGCTTGGTAATCAATTGTGTGCTTCTGGTTATTCATATCCCAACAAATAATGAAAAAATGATACCTATAAACTATTTTTTAATCCATAAATTTTCTAAATTTTTTTATATTTATTTATTTAAAACACATAATACCTTATATGTCATCTTACATTACTAACAAATTATTTATAAATAATATATACAAATGATTATCAAAATTGAACCTTTTCAACCCTTCCAATCAAACATATTATAGAAGTACAATTTTAAAATTGTAAAGGAGAAAACAATAAAAAATAATAATTCACTTTTATTTTACAAGGGGAAATAAATATTATAAAGTTATAAATAAAGGTTACTACTAGGAAGAACATGCCACACTACTCTAAAGTGTTTATTAGTTGGAGACACAACCACTTTACTTAATACTTCTACCATAAAAAATAAAAAATTCACATCAGTGAACAAATGTATTAATTAATATGTGTATTTATAATAATTTAATGTTACACTTGTGAGGTGTATGTGAGTTGGTAAAGTGGATAGTTATTTCAAACTCCATTCAAATTCAAATTTCATGATAATATTTGAAGTCGTATATAACGCATATTTTTTTTACAAAAAATTATTTTATTTTTAATAATTGATAACAATAATTTGGAAAGATAATAATTTTATAAAATAATTATAATTAGAAAAAACAATATATTGATAATATTTATAAATTAGATACTAATAACACTACAAATAAAACTCAAGAAATTACTAAGTATCTAAGTAATTCAATGCTATCTTTTATGTTTTAAAAATTTGATTGTAATATATGAAAATGAATTGCTCTGCGCATGTTCATACAGTCTGTAACTTTTGACTTGCTGTACTCCCTGCATGTTGTGCTAAAACGACGGGCATTCGATGGCTGTATAATAAGTTATCAAACAGCGCGCTGCGCACGGAAAATAGCGAATGCAATATAAAATAAGCGTTTAAAGACGATAAAGTCAAGCATCACGGAATATGAAATTTATATTTTAAGGCTCCGGATTTTTATCGAATCTCTAAAGTTATGGTTAAGTTTGACCCCGCTCTCAGTCCTGACGCATAAAGCGGCACCACAATCTGACTAATTTAAGGAGATTTCGTTTCACGATACGACACTAAAATGGCACAACTAAAAAGAAGCGAATTTTTATGAAAAGAAACAGCTGCAGTTGTTTAGTCCTAGGACTTTGCTCCCTGCAACTACCTCCTCATTTTTTTCCAAATTCTCCGTCAATTGCATTTGTTAAGATAGAAATATCACGTTGCCCATAAAGGATGAGATTTGACGTTCACCTCAACCTGCTAGCAAATTTTTTTTAATATATCTTAACAAAAAAGTTTATGACAGCTTAATTGCCCATAACGAATGAGATTTGACATTCACTTTAACCAACCATCAATTTTTTTATGACAGCTTAACAAAAAAAAAATATGATAATTTAATATTATTTTAGATTTTCTTATAATATTTTTTAAAAATATTGAATTATATTATATATTTTTATAGTCTTTTATAAAAATAAAAATTGTTTTATTTTTTATTTTTTATATTTAATTAATAATTAAAAATAAAATTTTCTTTATTTATTTTTATATTAAAAAATAAAATAATAAAATATACTTTTCTTCTATCTTAACAATATATTCTAATGTTTTTGCTTAGATATGACGACCGTATGACAATATTTACAATTCTTAGTTTAAAATACAATCAATTTTTCAGGAGTCTATATTAGATATAAGGGGAAACTTTAGGCAGAATAAAAAACTTTAAAAATTTTAATATAAATTTATAATATTGAATAAATAATTGTTAATAAAAAAAAAATCAAATGAGATTAACCATCAAATTGAAGTCCTGGTTTAGAGATCAGAACAAGTTTCAATATGATAAAAACTTGGAAAAACTATTCAATGTTGTCAACAAACTTAAAGAATTCACAGATTCTTATAATATTGAGACGAGAAGTAAAAACTTTTTAATATAAATTTATAGGTTTTGGAAAACATTAAATCCCCACGTATTGATGATTTTATCTCCATACCGGAAAGTCGCAGTCGTTACTCCGGAGTATACCCTCTTGTCTTCTAAAATATGCATGATTGAGAGTAGTAACAAAGACTTTAATCAAAATATGACCAGGCCCTGCCTTTGGGATTGGGAAATCCACAAATCTTAGAACACCTGAAGAGCCACTCTCATTGTAGAACCACGCCTTCTGCATCGTGGCAAACTATTTCAGTGTTGTCTTGGCAATTTTACAGAAATTGTTATAAATGAATGAATGGACAGATACTACGAATGTTTTATTTTTGATGGCCCGATGGGTCTTAATTACAGCTTCCACCTTACTACAATGTACATTGAATTGATATAGATACTGTGACGAACTTAAAATAATGTTGTGAATCTTGTCATGCAAGAAAGAAGAAAAGCAAAATTTATATGGATGAAAGCAAAATTTATAAGGAATTTTTAAAAGAACGTAGAACAGTAGTAACGAAATTGATTCTTGTTTATTTTTATACAATTATTGTTTTGATATTAGCAACATCATCTTCGGTGCTACCATGGGTATATCTAAAACAGTTACTTGAAATAATTTTTTCGTTAACTTCACACATATTCTGAGGAGTCCTACAAACGTTATCAAACAGCGCGCTACACATTTAACAAGGGAACGATGTGTGCTTTGTTAAAAGATATATAATCCATAGACGGTGCTATAAAACAAACTTCACTTTTTATATTTGATTACATCTATTTCATTTATAGTTAATACACATTTACTCTCTTAATGTTTTCCTCTAAGGAATGAATTGTGTTAATTTTTTAATCGAGTTAAGTTTTGAAGTTCAATGTTTAATGGATGGTTAAGAAAAATTTACTTGATAGATAGTGTTGATTGTCAAATTAGATTGTTATATAATTGAAATAGAGTATCACCAAATAGTATTTTGATATACAAGTTTAAGGTTTAAATTTGAGGATTGATTTTATGTATCATTTAACATTGCTTTTAAAAAATAAGGTTCAATTTTAAATAGCGAAACATTAAAAGATTAATATGTAAATTTATTATAAATTAAAGATGGTATTTTTAGAAGATTCAACCATAATTACTATAAAATGTTCACAAATTTTATATATTTTGATTTGAAAATATTTTTCAATTATAAAATAGCAGAAATGATGATATTTTTAACCAAATTATATTGAATAACTTCTTTTCCATTACTGAAAGGATTAATGTGTTAACTAATGTTGTAATTCAAATTCAAGTTCAAGATGAAAAAGTATGTTTAGAACTCACCCATATCTAGACCTTACTTTACCATTGAGGCAATGCCCACTATGTGATTCGCAAACTCCCTTCAGACTCCCCTATCCCTAATATGAATCATCATGAGTTTTGAAAGTCAATGTTTAATGGATGGCTGGAAAAAAAAATTTAATGGGTAGTGTCAATTGTCAAATTAGACTGCTATATAATTGAAATAGAGTATCACCAAATAGTATTCTAATATACGAGTTCGAGGTTTAAATTTGATGGTCGACTTTATGCATCATTTAATATTTATCTTAAAAAATAAGGTTCAATTTTAAATAGTGAAACATTAAAAGATTAATATATAAATTTATTATAAATTAAAGATGGTATTTTTAGAAGATTCGATCATAATTACTGTAAAATGTTCAAAAAATTTATATATTTTGATTTAAAATTATTTTTCAATTATGAAATAACAAAAATGATGATATTTTAACCAAATTATGTTAGATAACTTATTTTCCATTACTGATAGGATTAATGTGTTAACTAATGTTGTAATTCAAATTCAAATTCAAGTTCAAGATGAAAAAGTATGTTTAGAACTCACCCATATCCAAACCTTACTTTACCATTGAGGCAATGCCCACTATGTGGTTCGCAGACTTCTTTCAAACTCCCCTATCCCTAATTTGAATCCTCTTTAGTTTTGAAGGTCAATGTTTAATGGATGGCTGGAAAAAAAATATTTGATAGGTAGTGTCGATTATCAAATTAGACTCTATATAATTGAAATAGAGTATCAACAAATAGTATTCTGATATATGATTTCAAGGTTTAAATTTGATGGTCGACTTTATGCATCATTTGACATTTCTCTTAAAAAATAAGGTTCAATTTTAAATATCAAAACATTAAAAGATTAATATATAAATTTATTATAAATTAAAGATGGTATTTTTAGAAGATTCGACCATAATTGTTGTAAAATGTTCAAAAAATTTATATATTTTGATTTGAAATTATTTTTCAATCATGAAATAGCAAAAATGATGATATTTTAAACCAAATTATGTTAGATAACTTATTTTCCATTACTGATAGGATTAATGTGTTAACTAATGTTGTAATTCAAATTCAAGTTCAAGATGGAAAAGTATGTTTAGAACTCACCCATATCCAGACCTTAACCATTGAGGCAATGCCCACTATGTGGTTCATAAACTCCCTTTAGACTCCCCTATCCCTAATTTGAATCATCTTGAGTTTTGAAAGTCAATGTTTAATGGATTGTTGTCAAATTAGACTGCTATATAATTGAAATAGAGTATCACTAAATAGTACTTTGATATATGAGTTCGAGTTTTAAATTTGATGGTCGACTTTACACATCATTTAACATTGCTCTTTAAAAATAAGGTTTAATTTGAAATAGCAAAACATTAAAATATTAATATATAAATTTATTATAAATTAAAGATGGTATTTTAAAAAAAATTGACCATAATTACTATAAAATTTTCACAAATTTTATATATTTTGATTTCAAATTATTTTTCAATTATGAAATAAAAGAAACGATGATATTTTAAACCAAATTATGTTAGATAACTTCTTTTCCATTACTTATAGGATTAATGTGTTAACTAATGTTGTAATTCAAATTCAAGTTCAAGATGAAAAAGTGTGTTTAGAATTCACCCATATCCAAACCTTACTTTACCATTGAGGCAATGCCTACTATGTGGTTCGCAAACACCCTTCAGACTCCCCTATCCCTAGTTTGAATCATCTTATGTTTTCAAGGTCAATGTTTAATGGATGGCTCGAAAAAAATTACTTGATAGGTAGTGTCGATTATCAAATTAGATCATTATATAATTGAAATAGAGTATCACTAAATAGTATTTTAATATATGAGTTCAAGGTTTAAACTTGATGGTCAACTTTAGACATCATTTAACATTGCTCTTAAAAAATAAGGTTCAATTTTAAATAGTAAAACATTAAAATATTAATATATAAATTTCTTATAAATTATAGATGGTACTTTTAGAAGATTTGGTCATGATTACTACAAAATGTTCACAAATTTTATATATTTTGACTTGAAATTATTTTTCAATTATGCAATATCATAAATAATAATATTTTTAACCAAATTATATTTGATGATTTATTTTCCATTACTAACATGATTAATGTGTTAACTAATGTTTTAATTTAAATTCAAGTTCAAGATGAAAAGTGTGTTTAAAGCTCACCCCTATCTAGACCTTACTTTACTATTGGGGTAATGCCCACTATGTGGTTCGCAAACTCCAATCGGACTCCCCTATCCATAGTTGGCCTCATGAGATTGTAACCATGGGTCACAAAAGAGGAATTAGTCTCGCAGTGGAGACAAACCTTAACTAGCATGCACAAATGTTTCTCTTGCTTGTATGAACATAAAACAACAAAATATTCTGAAAAGTGTTGACTCACAACTTGATAAATAAAACAAATGACTAATATGTTTCAATATGCATGCGCATATGGATTGGTTAGGTTGAAGTGGTGGGGGACAAAAAATCACAAGGTCAAAACTAGCAGACAATAGAAAAGATTCAAACAAAATGTTTTTGGTCAACATTAGTCGACCACGGGTAATTGACATAATATTTATGCATGTTGGGTATGCTCAGTCTATAGTCAGCACTACAGTGATTCTTCTCCAAGATGTTTCCCCTTCCATGATCTCAAGCTCATGGCCATGGAGGTGCTAGTGGTACAGGTTGATATGGCAGCAACATAAGTATTGATGGGGATGGAGAAAGGGGTGATGCAAGCCACTATATGTGATTGACACCACTTTAAATGAAATTTATACACTTGGCTTTTGGTATTTTTCTTATTGGAGCAAACAATGTTGAAGGTAAAAACAAAGATAAAGATAGAGATAGTTTGTGTTTTTGCCCCTGATATTGCAGACCCTCTAGTTTTTGGGCATTGGAAAGAGGGGTAAAAACCCTGATAGTTCCTCCCCCACCCTCCTCCTCCTCCATCATCATTGATCCTATAACTTAATATTGACTGTGTTTCATAGCTTTGTTTTATAACTCTTTGATTTTGTTACATTTTTTATTGAGTTGTTTTTCAAATTTTATTATATTACCAATATAATCTCTCAGCGTTTTAAATGTAACTCTTAGAATAAACTCTTGCACTCACATTTTTGTATGATTAATTTCTATATTTTTTAAAATATAATTCGACCCACTTTTCAATTTCACAAAACATATATATATATATATATATTCTTTTATAAATTTTGATGGTCCAAAAAAAAAAATTGGTGTCATTGAATATGGTCCTTGGAAAAAATTCAATTGTATTTTACAGCTGAAAAGTAGAAAAGCGTTCATACGGCCCTCAAAATTTAAACCATTTGCACGACATTGTGATTTGGAGAACAGGATTCAATGGGACCGGGAGGGCATAGTCATATTAATTAGTACAAATGCTGGTTTAGGGGAGAAAGTTGCCGGTCCGAGTTCGACAGAAGCTTTCTAATTCTCACAAAATTAAAAAATAAATTATTATAGAAAATGAACATTTGCAGTTGCTAAGCTTGCTACTTTACTCGCTGCAACTACTCTATTCTTTTCCGCTGCATATGTTGCCAGCTTTAATAAAACAAAAAAATTTAAAACCTGATAGAAAAATCACGTTTCTCGCTGCAACTAATTCCCTATTTTATAGGGTGCAAGTATTTGAAGTGTCTAATTTTTTTAAAACTCAGCGCCCACGTATAGAAATAAAGGGTTTATTTCGAGATGAATTTTAGTCATAAAATCTTCCACATAAACTTCTTTTGATAAGTAGTTAATCCACCCTAAATATTCTCATCTGCTCCCATCTAGAAGACACCCGCATCATCTCTCGAACTTCCAAGAAAAAAATGCCTCCTATTGTTAAGAGGAAGAAGTTCGTTTGGTTGGGTTTATATATGTATTGAAAATATTTAAGCTAATATTATTATAAGTATTACTAAATAATAATAATAATAATAATAATAATAATGAAGAAGATGGTTACAATTAAAAAGTGATTGATAAGTATTTATGTTTCGATTTTCATAATGATTAAAAATATAATTAAAAATATTTTAATTAAATCTCTATCTAAACATAATAATACAAAAATATTTAATTAAAGTATCAATTCACAAGATAAGTGAGATAACTAAATACAGGGAGCAAAATAGAATGAAGGTGGAGGTAAATCATCCTCAAGGCATTGAAAAACTTATGAAAAGGATTTGGTCGAAGGAGGATCAAATGGCACCCACCCATCCTAACTCTTCTTTAAATGAGCCAAAGAAATTGTGATTCCCTAACCAGGATGTAACAACACATGATACCCTATTAGCTCATCACCATTTACAGGAGAAGTACATAAGACGAGCTAGTAGAAGTCTTTTTATAAGAGAAAAAGGTACATTCCATTTGTTGAAGTGGAGAGGAGGGTAAGCAACAATGGAAACAAATCTATTGACATTTTAGTGTTGGTCGAGGAGTGCCATGCAAGCATTACTCATGAGGAATATGGATCCTAGTACAAGGAGCACTCCCCTAGTGATTGAAGAACTCCTATAGATGCTGAAATTATAGAGCCACCAACTCTGCCTGCTCTTGGATCTACAAAAAATCCAAATAAATAAAATTCACTTTATTGTTAATAGATAATTGTGCTGAAAACTCTTTACTATTAAAAATAATTGAATTAATAGATTTCCATAGATTTTTTTTTTAAAATAATAGTTCTAAAAAAACACATAGAAAGGCAATGTATGGAGGCCACTAAGCATTGTCCCCCCAAAAAATCCATTTGCCAATTGAATGTCTATAGGAAATAAGGCTAAAATAAGCTATGAATCCACTACCAAACTATATAAGCTCTTAGAAATGTCATAAAAAGGATGCCTAAATGAACATTTAAATCAAGAGTAGGTCATGAACATGGGATTAGGAATCCAAATGTTATTGATTTTACCTAAAGCCAAAGAAAAGACTCATAATCTGATAGTAAAGACCATGTGAATAATGTTAGAAGGTAGTATTGTATTTACACATCTATCTCGCCATTATGTAAAGTAGGGGTTGCAGACACATATTATGAAGCATGACATCTAGCATCAATTCTTGAATATGTAGAAAAAAATAGACTACAAGTCTAAATTTCTCAGTTTATGCTTAGTTTTCAGAGATAGCTATGTGATCTAATCTTGAGAGAAAATCAAATCCTGAATAATGTAAATTCCTTTTCTTAAGATCCAAAGAGATTTTATTCCTAGCATATCATAGAGGGGGAGTTTGGATTTTGTCATGATAGAGGACACCTAAAGGTTTTGTCATTAGAAAATGAGACCAATTTGAAAACCATCATTGACCCAATTTAGATAAGGTTTTATTGGCTCAAAAGTTTTATATATGTTATTTTCTATTAAAGATAAAGGAGGGTTTTTTGAAACTAGGGACCCTAGACCCTAGAAGACAAACAAACAAACATGGCATAATACACCTAGATACCACATTAAAGTCAAAAAATACAATAAAGCAAGCCTAATGACTGCAACCATCCCAAAAGCAGTTGAAAATAACCAAATGAGGGATTTTAAGGATTATACCCTCAAAGCTTAAAATGAAAATAATATCAACAACAAGAAAAATTAAATAGTAGTGGCCAACTTGCCAGATCAAACAAAAAAGTACTGTAACACACTATTTTGTTGAGAGTCTATTTTTCATTTTTCTATTTGAGATCTAAGAGACACGATTAATGAATCTGATTCTTTTTTGCCTCTTCCTTTCTTCCGTTTCACTAGATTTCACCCATTCCCCTCCTCTATATTTGGCAATACGGGGATGGATAACTCCAAAGTAACATCTATAATTTGAGTCATATAAGTATCTATTAATCCTTCCCTTGAAAATGGGGTAAGAGCCTTCGAGGACTCAATGTGAGTTTCAAAATCCACCACTAAGCTTTGCTCGATATTTTATAATTTTAATTTTGGATTCCCCTTCCCATCGAGATCTATGGTTGTGGACTCCCCACCATTGACTAGGTGTTCCACTAGTGTTTTTAGTATCATTTCTAGTTCATCTTCCCCTGAATATGTATTTCCTTCCACTATCATATGCTCTACATCTGCATCTACTCTCCAATTAATTCTTCTCTTATATTTCATGTTAGGACAATCATTTATAAGATGTCTCATGAAGAAACATCTATGACATGTAAATGGGAGGCCCTCATAATATATTGGTTAAAACCATGTTTTATTCCTTATAACCAACTCTACTTGAGCTAGGATTTCTTTGGAGAGATTAACATAGGCAAGAAATTAGGCATAAGTGGAATGCCCCTTTTCAATAGTCATAGAATTAGGACACCAAAAATTTCAAACAACATCACCAATATCTTTTAAAATCCCCTCATTTGAAAATTGTAGGATAAGGTTTGGAAATCAGATCTAGACATGTTTTATATAGAACATTTTAGTATGGGGGTTAAAGTTGGGATGCTAAGGTTTGAACAGCATCCAATGTCTCTCCAGTCCCATGAATGTGTGAAAACAATATCTTTATCAATTACATAATCAAAAATAATAATGGAAATACCTTTTGCACAAAGGTAAATGGTCATTTTTCCATCAACAAGGGTTTGCCAATTATTGATAATCTAAGCATAAAGATCCTAAATAGAAGGCCATAAACCCTCAAATTTATAGATAAATCCAAACATGTATAGGTGTTCATCCATACTCACAATCACTTCAAGAGCTCTATTTTCAAATTTAATAATAACATTTACTATTGTTGGGGCTAAATATTTAACCCTTACCTTTCTTGAGGCTACATCAACATATAAATCATGTAGTTGAGATTGCATTGACACCACATCCATTACCATGGGATCACATATCTTATGCTCCAGAGGACTTGAATCCTCTATTTTATCCTCTTGAAATGTTGCTATAAGTCTTTTCTCAACCATCAAAAAAGGAAAAATAGACCCAGGCTATATTGTTGATTTATTCAAATCTTTGGACACCATAAAAATTGAGTTAAATTCTCCTACACTGACTCTATTAGTATTTTAAGGTATTACCATCACCATGTTTGTATACATCACCATAGACCTAGGGTTAACCATCACCATAAAGGTAGGGTTCATTGTGGACACACCCTACTGTGTACTCGTGTTTGTCACTTCCTTGGTAGATCTGCCATGTTGAGATTTTATCACCATATCTTGTAGGGCATTCCTTCCATCGCTATGGAAACCTAAAACCATCATGTTATCATCCCTTTACACTTATGAAAATCTAAAATATTTTATATATTACTTGGGTTAAAATATTTATATATGTTCTTAGCCACAAATGACTCTTCTATTTTTACAGTAATAAAAGCAATAAAAATAATATGAAATCTAATGTTTTTCCAATAGCTATTTCTAAAAGGAGCACCTATGGAAATGTAGTGTCTTAGAAGAATTTTCCAAGATTCATTCCTCTCAATATCCCTTACAATCCTTTTACCACAAAGTGTCGTGATTTGTCTATAAATTTTGATAATGGCCATTCCTTTTTTGTCAGGAAGAAGGAAAACAATTCCCAACCTACTATGTGGAAAGTTCAATTTTCATTATCATTGGCCTAGAGAAAGCTCTAAGATTTTTTTTTTAATTTTTATAAAAGGATTTAGAAGGATCCTTACAAGAATAAATATAAACAAAACTATCTACATGAATTTTAATGTAAGCTTAAAACTTTAGTATGAGATAAAGATGATTATAACCCATCAAGTAGTTTTTTCCCACACTCTTTAAAATACATACTACCATAATGTAGAGTGGGAAATTTCAAATGTGAAAGGAAAAAGAATGAATTGAAATGTCACCCATTTTGGGATCCACTTTCATCGATAATTTTAGAGCCACTAAGGTAAGTGAATCATGCTCTATCTAGAACATTGGGTTTTAGTGCATTACTGACCTGACCTAGAGGATTTATAAAAAATGTCAAGGTATAAAATTTCCTCTTTGAATCAAATTTATTGTTCTAAAATAATGATGAAATAGTCATATTTAAAATTCTTATTGATGATACAAGATGGAAAATCTATAAGAATATTTCACTCGATAAATGCATGGTCAACTCTATGAGCAATCAGATAACCAAGTGCTTTGACAACTAAGACATAAAATGCTAGAGAAAGAGGTAAAGCGTGGTTGATATAAAAAAAAATCAATGATATTAAACTTGTGACCATTTATGGTGAGATATTTTGAAACTTCAAAAAACAAAGTATGAATTATGAAAAATAAATAAGTTACTAAAGCCCAAAGCTTTAAGGATGATGAGAATAAAATGCCACTTTATTTGATCATAACATTCTTTGAAATAAAGCCTGAGAAATATGGTCCTTTATTAAGAGACACAATCACATATCATTCCTTCCCAAACT
Source organism: Torreya grandis (assembly GCA_037957365.1). Taxonomy (NCBI): domain Eukaryota; kingdom Viridiplantae; phylum Streptophyta; class Pinopsida; order Cupressales; family Taxaceae; genus Torreya; species Torreya grandis. The sequence continues at coordinate 2,462,469 of JARHVA010002206.1, forward strand.
ACAATAATATTATCTCAGATGTACCTACTTTTAATAAATCATGTTTTGTCTTTCCTAATGATTGTAAGGAGAATATGGTGAAAGTAGAGCACTGAAGCTTTATCAATGATTTTTTTAAGAAAAATTCACTAGGATGATTAACCTCCAATAGTTAGTAAACATTGAATCACTAGTATTACGAATAATATTAATATATTCATTAATTATCATTTATCCTAAATATTTATTATGCAAGGTTATTTATAAACCAGAAGAAAATGAGGACCAAAATTGTTCCAAATAGTTTTATGAAATTCACATTTAAATCCATCTACCATCAATAATCTATCATTAGCCATGCATTACACATAGACCAAAGTTCATCAAGAAAAATAGATTCATCACATATTATTTGAGTTGAAGGGATTAATTTTTTAGGCTTAACATGTAAACACTCTTCCAATGTCTAGGTTATCTTGATCATACACTCTTGGACTTGGAGCACAAGTTTATAGTGGTCAGTGAAGACTGAGGAGATATTTTGTTGGTTGGTGAGAAAACTATATGTTTATTTTATGGCTCTAATTTTATCCTTGGACTATTTGTCCATGGGATATTTATAAAAATAATTAAATTCATGGTCAAAAATCCTAATTTTAGTGAAATTAAACCCTAATTTGAGTTATTCTAGTTGTATGGACTTCAACAACTTTAATCTTGTACTTGAGTGTGATATCCTATAATTGAGTATGAAAGTGTATTTTCTCATATAAGGAAAAAAAACCTCTAAAATTCCTTAGTTATAGTTCCATCAACATGTTTTTAAACTCATAGAATCTACTTTTCATAATGGTGGAGTAAGGAGGTGGTGAACTTGATTACATCATTCCATGCTCAACAAAGTTGGTATCATATGGTAAATATGGAGCCAAGGTCCACACTCTTATGACAAACCAAATATTTCCCTTATGTTTGATATGTTACATATTATAAAATATTGATTACAAGGTAATTTATAGTTTTCACCTCCCTACTGTGGCCTATAAGTGATGGGATATGGTCAAAAGGGACAACTTCTAGGTGAATCATGATAGGTTTCCTACCAAAAATGGAATAGGATAACATGTGTTACTAATAAATCACAATGTGATCTAACTATTTGAGAATAATATTGGTACCAACTCAGAATATGGACCAAGTAAACCATGGTTTTATATTTAATGAGCATCATTAAAATAAAGGGTCCACCAAAGTCCTTGTGGATTTTAAAATAATACTAAGCTTCGTGTTTCCCTACACACCACCTCATAAGTTATGTGTAAAGTTTTTCCTCAGGACTCTCAATCATATTAAATTCAAAAAAAAAAAAAAAAACATGTATAAGAATATATATTACCATTGATCCATATTTAGAACACCATTCCATCAGGGCCATAATTAGGAGCATAAAAATTTATAACCCATAAAGAATGTCCATGGATATCAAGCATAACCCAAATAAACCGATGTGATATTGGGAAATCTTTGGTAAAACCAAAGCACTAGAATCATCATGTCCATCTTCATTAAATATGGAAAATTATGATGCATCATACCAAATACTTCTTAGAGAGGTCTGAAAATGAAACCCTAGAAAATTGAATTCTTGAAAATTATATAAACTATAAAATTACAAACACTAATAAGTATAATTCATAAAGAATATTTTATAGTGTAATACCTCTAACATTCTAAAATAATATAACCCTCCATGTGAAATTATCATTAATTATCATGTAAGTACTCCTCTCAGCTAAGCATGAAAAAAAATGATTACCCAATAATAGTTTTTGGTGTGGTATTAAAAAATCCCATAGTGAGATGGAGCAATGTTTAACTACATTCTCTTCTCATGGAAAATATTATCTACCAAAAGGTGTGTTGCATGATAATTACATTTTGGGTTCACTAGGTTAGGATTTCCAAATACTATAAGTTATAATTGAGAAGCGATCATCTTGAGAAACTTGGCTCTATGTGTTAATGGATAGACTATGAGACCATTGAGAAAGGAGGGGATGGGAAATAACATTATCAAAAAAATTCTCACCATATTGGTGTTTTATATTTAGAGGAGCAACATGTTATTTACAATTTTTATTCTTGACATCTACTTTTTTGTTTGACACAGTCGTCCACCCATAATTATTTTTATCCACCTTTCTAGTTTTATGTCATACTTTCTCAGTACATGGCCTTTAGTGGAACATAAAGGTATATTCCTCAATGATATATTTAGGTGATATAAATTCAAAACATGTGTTCATGAGGTCAATGTAGGTGAATTTATATGAAATGTATTTAGTACCTACTTGAATATCCAGATACTCTTTCTAGTATTTTTCAAACTAACCTCAATATAGATGTGTTTGTTGGGATCTAAAAAATAAATTTATCCAATATGATGGATGACATGTAGAGGAAGTGACTCCTGCATACCCTAATAGGGAAGAAATGATGACAAAGACATGATGCATTTGGGGTCCTCAATGGGCCTATTGTGCATTTGTTGACATTTTTGACCTAAAATATTGCATCTAGGTTTTTTGTAACTAGTGGACCAAAGAAATAGAACCATGTTTTTTCATACAAAGAAAATAATCTCCCAAAGACTCACTCAATTTCACCTTTAGTCCCCTAGGCCATATATTGTTTAGAAATCATATGAAGTGCCTAAATTGGATATCTCTCTTTTTGTGGTAAATGGGTTAATTTCTTGATTTTAAGACTTTACAGTTATTTATACATATAATGGGTTTGGGTCTCAAATATAAAATATGTATAAGTGGATCTATGCTGCCTAGACCAATGACTGTGCAATCAATTTATTCACTAAAGGGTTTTTCATAGTTCAAATTTTTTAGCTTAAGGATTATCAAAAAGTTTTTAGGAGTTACCTAGATTTTGGGGAAGAGATAGGCTCTTTGCTACCCCTTGGTTTTTTTATTGTAATCCCTCAATAATGGTGGTGTCTAAAATGTTGTTTTAGGTTCAGCTCAAAAAAATTCCTCTTCCCTTTTGGTACCCCTTGGCATGTGAAACTATTGGTAACACACTTGTAAAATTCATCAAGAGATGTTTTGAGTGATTTAAGCAAGGTATTTATACCTATGCCCATATTCTTTTGGAGTTGGACCTTAACAAAGGTCTCCCTGATATAATCCAACAAAAACATTAAAACTTTATTTGGATCAAGAACTTGGATAATGAAAACATTGCCTTTAATTGTCATTTCTACCACTAAACTAGTCTTCTCCAAGGAGTATGTATTCATTTACATAAACCAAAAAATAAAGGATAGATGTTCTCATCCTAAAGGTTGGAAACCATATGAACACTCTTTTCAAGCAAAGACATGGAAAAATCTAAAGATAACACAAGGAAGAAATAAGGTTGATATTTTATTGGAGAACTGACTATGGTAGATTAATATTGTTAAATGATATCTATAGATATTGATTCAGGGGGAGGTATCAAAAGACCACATAAATATGAAACTTTTAAAACCGATAAGGATCAACAATATTTTAACCTTAGCATAATGTCGTGCTTGTGATGGTTATTACTCATTTGATGGATATTAGTTATTTAGAGTGTTGGACTGAGGTTTAAATAAAAAGGCTAAAAAGACCATTTGGTGGATGTAGGATTTGGCCATATATAATTTTTTTCTAGTCAACCTTTTGTTTCCTTGGATGGCTTGGATTTTGGGGTGTGACTTTTCCTCCTATCATTTTTTGTATGGCTAGTATAATTTTATTTATCAATAGAGATGTACTTTTCAATTATTTGTGTGTGTGTGTGTCTGTGTGTGTGTGTGTGTGTGTGTGTGTGTCTATGTGTGTGTGTAAATATACATATACATATATATATGTGTACACACACACACAAAAAGATATATATATATATATATATATATATATATCTTTGTGTGTGTGTGTACACGCATATACATCTTTGTGTGTGTGTGTTTATATATAGATATACATGTATACATGTATATATATATATATATATATATATATATATATATATGTATATATGTATATATGTATATATGTGTATATATATATGTATATATGTGTGTATATATATATATATATATATACATATACATATACATGTATATACATGTATATATATATATATATACATGTATATATATATATATACATGTATATATATATACATGTATATATATATATACATGTATATACATGTATATATATATATATGTATACATGTATATATACATGTATACATATATATATATATATGTATACATGTATATATATATATACATATATATATACATATATATATATATATATATATACATATATATATACATATATATATACATATATATATATATACATATATATATACATATATATATATATACATACATATATATATATATACACATACATATATATATATATACACATACATATACATATACATATACACATACATATACACATACATATACACATACATATACGCATACATATACATATATATATATACATATATATATACATATATATATATATACACATATATATATACATGTATATATATATACATACATATATACATACATATATATACATACATATATATACATACATACATATATATATACATACATATATACATACATATATATATATATATATATATATATATATATATATATATATATATATATATATATATATATATATATATATATATATATATATATCTTTGTGTGTGTGTGTGTTTGTATATAGATATACATATATACATGTACATACATTTTGTGTGTGTGTAGAGAGAGAGAGAGAAAGAGAGATATGTTGAAGCATAATCCCTATAAGTTTGAAAATATCAAAGAGGTAGTCCCATAATGGAAGAAAGAGACTTTATACTTCATCCACCTTAAGGTATGTATGATCCAAGACATTAAAATTATGGGACCATGAGGACACAATCATTATGGTATTATGAAAGAACCAATAACTTGGCCTATAAATAATAGGTTTCACATGTGATGGTTCCTTAGAGGGAATTAGAAAAAAATAATTAATGAGGATATTGTATCTAGTAATGTTGATCCAGTTATGGTTAAGGATATCAATTAGGATATGCATTCTACAATAAACCATCAGAATACATAATGTAATATTTTAATAAATCCAAAAAAATGATTTAAATTTCAAGAATCATAATGCATATACACAACTATAAGAAAATCAGAAATTAACTATGGTACAATAATAAATAAGCATATATTTTCTTGTTAATTCATGGTATTTGCAAGTACAACATTTTCACCTAACTAAAACTGCACTGAATTATGGTTATATAATCCCATTGTCTTCTCCTTCCTCTTACTTTAGCATGAGTGTAAGGGTATGCTTCCATATGCATAAGACCCACTTACTTATTTTAAGTGATTAAAAACTCACTAACAACATGAAATATTTAACACAATCCAAATGATAATACATTTTAATTAATATTACATAGTCACACAACTTGATGCTCTATAACACATTATAGAGAATGTATTGTCCCTTTTAACTATTCCAATTCTACCTACCTGATAATAAATAGTTAGATAGTTGATAATTATACCCTTTTTCCATCCATTAGATCACCACGGCCATTAAATGGATCCATAAGTGATGCAGTTGAATTGATAGGCATACAAATCTCTAATGAACATATTGTCATATAACAAACCTTACATCTCTTGTGAATCTTACCACACACTACTGCAAGGATCCCAAATGGATTAGGAATGTGTGGTAATGTTATTCCAAATATGAAATATATAAATTAAGTTTATTGATGATAGACTAACTATTGAATTCAATCCCATAGTCCATTATTATCATAGGTTATTTAAATACTTGTGTGGTGAAGACATAGCTCATCAGAGAAATTTTTTAACACACTAACTCTTCCGCTTTTATGGAAAATAAATACACTATGAAGTACACTTTTGAATTCTATGATACTCTATATTATGAAAACAAATTTATAAAATTATTCACACATCTCTACACTTCTACATCAATCAAAAGACCTAAAACCCTATTGTACAAAGCTCCACAAGCTTATTAAAACTATGACAATAATTGTGTGCATCAACAAACAAAATAAAATATTAAAAACAAATACTTATATGCAATAATAAACTCAATGAAACTCGACATAGTTAATTTTCCCAATCTAACATATTTTTGTTTGATATGAGATTATAATTTTACCCAGATGCTCCTACATCATACACCTTGGGTAAATACAAGAAACATGAGCTCCTACTCATATTCCTTCTACTGATGATATATCATGATTTTTATATTTTGATGTGCTTATCCATATTGTATCTATAATTTATTAGCCCTTTCACTTGTCCATATATATTTTATAATATCTATTGCATGTCCTCTTAATAATTATTATGTCAATCACCTGTTCTACCTCATTGTGCTTCTTTCCTAGAAATTTCACTCTCTAATCTATCTCTCTAGAATATGAATTATAATTTGAATATGCACTTTCAATATTATTCCATTTATAATAAGGATACTATTTAGCCACATTGAAAAGAAGAAAACTGTCAAATACTTTAGGTAACTCAATATCATATGAATTCATAATAAACTCCTTAAAACACTCTGAATAGTTTAATATTCTTCCACTTCATATTATTTTATTTTATTTTTATTAATATCTCTTTCCGAATTTGTGTTAAGACCATCTCTCCAAAATGATATTCTACTTCCATTTTCTTCATGTCTCTGCACTAATTATACTAGTTGTAATTTTATCTAGTTTTTAATCCAATTGCATATGTATGTCTTACATATGATCTATAGACTCCTTTATGTCTAAAATTTTCATTCTATCACTTTTGATCTCATGTAACTCTGCAACTCTCATTGTACATAACCCAAAAATAATTTCAATTGATTTCTTTCTTATACTCCTATTAACTAAATGTATTATATATAAACTGAGCTTGTTCCAAAATATTATCCCATGTTCATGGATTACATTCAATTAAACATTTTGCAATCATTGGTGTGTTTCATGTTCACACTTGTTGTGAAGTTGACCTTAGGTATTGTTACGAATGTGATATTTAATATATGCATATCATTTTTTATGCATACTTAATTTTCATAGTCATCCTCACATGTGTGACATGGATTAGGTGTAACTTGGGGAATAAACCCATATTTAACTCCACCAATACAATCTTTCACTCACCTTTTTATTTTATTATATGTAGACCCTTTAATACTGGAGCTTAGGGTCATCTCCAAAGCTTCTAGAGATGTAGTCTTAGTGAATCATGCTCTAGTGCAACCATTATTGGTAGCTCACATGCACATTGCATCATCTATTAGTGTAATAAAGTGTCCTTTTATTGATGAATCAATTTTTTCTTATAAATAATTATGTGTAGATGATTGAATTGAAAAAAAATCATTAGTCCTCATTCCTGATATGGCATCACATATATGCTAATTTAATATGGTGCCATAACTAGATCTACAATCTCCATCTCACATTATTTTAGGCTTGGTTCTTTCTTCAATTAGATTTGTCTTATTTATATATGTACATATGCAAGAGTTCCATTAAAAATATTTATGTTGTATTTATTTCTAAGTGTTCTAAGTGTGTATCAAACATTACCACTACATTTAGCATACCAAAGAAACTCAGTTTTCACTTTTGATTCACACAAATCGGACACTGTGAGCTCATTTTCCAGTTCATGTACATTGTGTTTTTTGAGTATATAGATAATTTTTAGGGGAAATAATTAACCAACCAGAAGGGAAACAATGTTTTTTCTCATCTGACATGTTTTTAGGACCATATTTGATGTTTTATAATTAAATCACAATAAGATGTTAGCAAGATATTTTCCCATGATATTTTTTACTCTAAGTTGTCAAGATGGTTTGGGTCTAAATTTCATATAATTATTATTTCCATGTGGTAGTTGCTCTTATGTTTGGCTTGAGTGTTTCTCTTACAAATTTTCCTATTGTGATGTCCTCTTTCATTTTTTTTGTTAGAATATTAATAAGATTATTTGGCCATATTATTTTTTAGTCTAGGGATTTTGGTAAATCATAAATATAAAAAAAGCATGGAACCTAAAAGTGCAGGGTCATCCAACTTGACAAGAGAAGTCAATAGGAAGGATTCATCCATTAACATTTTTAATGAGATGATAATGAGATGAATGGAGATATGATCCCATATTATGCTTTGGGAGACATCCATTCCTCTTTTGTGAGAGTAGGAAATCATTTGAATCTTGAACAACTTATTAATGTTAGGGTTCTATTGTAAAACTCCACAAGAATCGTATTAGAATAAGCTTTGTATTTTCAAAGGTTTTCCTTAGTGGAAGGTAGCAAAGATGATAAGTTGTTCAAATGGAATTTTGATAATCCTTTTTGGGCTCGACTTGTTGCACATATGGGTGAAGGGGGTTTCCATTGATTGTATTCTATAGGCCATGAAAGACTCTAGAGAACCCACCCCTAAGCATGACATATTTAAAATTACACAACTAATTGAGGTGCCAATGATGTTATTTGGAGTTAGTAATGCGCACAATATCCATTAAAATGTTGTGAAACTTTGATTTTATATTAGAGGAGATATTGATAAATCATGGGATCTATTAAAAGTTATGAAAATAGCTAAGATATCCAAGTGTAAAATTTTGGAGGCAATCTACACTAAATTGGAGATCAATGATGATTCTTTCATCATCTCTTAATTGGTAAAATGATTCTTTTATCATCTCTTATTTGGTAAGAGTAATTTTCTTCCTTAATAATTGAAGAATAAGAATGAGAGATTCCCATCTATACTATTACATAGTTATGTGTAGATAGTTACGTGTGAAATCTTTTAGTTTAATTTCTTCTTTCTATATAAAATTTATTAAAGATGAAAAACTGATACTATCTTTTGCACTTTCTTTAAAATTTTACTTATTAGAATAAACAAATTTTAACCCATTTTTTAAGTTATCATAAAATATAATAATCATATATATTATTAATAACAATTAAATTATATATATATATATATATATATATATATATATATAAAATTATAATATATATGAACATTTGATAATATCAGGATTAAATAGTGCGTGGCTAAAAGTCTACCGACAGTATAAGATTCACTTTCCATTGGATTTTTTTGGAAAATGGAAACCCTATAGTAGTTACAGGGCTATATTTGATCATTGTATGAACGCTTTCTAGCTTTTCGATTGTAAAATACAATTTCAAAGTTTTAGAGTAACTAAAAATATAAGTATATTCGTTTAGTTTATATGGAACATTTATTTACTAGTTTGATATTTCCTCCTTTTTTTTTAATGAGTTGTCCCACAGTTGAATGAATGGCCATATAAATTTTTTATCTCATGCATTAGGAAGATCGTCAAATTTAAATGTACCACGTTTTAACTTTTGATGCATAAATATTGATGGAAGACGCTAATTAAATTGTAAATTAACACTATTCAAAAAAAAATTCAAGGGACATATTTAATTAAAACTTGTAAATTAAAATTTTGTTTATTTTTTATTTAATCAATATTTTAAAAAAGTAAAATTTATAATTATTATATATTAATGTACAACATATTTACATTTATATATAACTATTAATTATTATTTTTAAAATAATTTTATTCTTTTATCACTTAAATTAATTTAAAAAGTGACTTTTTTTATTTAAATATGATAAATTAAAATTAATATATCAAATTTTAAATGAATATTTTCTTTATATAAATTAATATTTACATATTAGTGATTAAATTAGATGCTTGACTTTGTAGGTTATGGATTTTTTATGATGAATATGTATTGAACATTACCTTTAAAATATTAGAATAATTGATTGTAGAAAAAAGAACATTATAAGTAGTTTTAGACTTGAGATTGGAGCTCTGCTAGGGTTTTTTCATGTCATCCTTGATTTTCTTAGTTGTCTTGATCCCTTTTCACTCACAATACTTCTGTGGGATAATTAAAGTTATTCCATGCATCTATTGAATTTGACACACCACCCTTGGGGAATATTAGTAATATTTAATGAACTCCACCCTATATGTTTTAACTGTTGTTCTAGGTAATGGGAAGGATGGATCCTAAGTGATTTGAGAAGTTTGTGTTGCAATTTTATGATGAGGTAACACTTTTGACTTTCCCTCTTATCTTGAAGCATTTGATAGGCCTGATATAGTTCATAATGTGTGTAAATGGTATGAGAAAATATATTTTATCACTTATTTTTTTTGTCATATCCCCTTAGAGGAGTCCTTCACTACTTGGTTTTCTCACTACTAGGAGCCTTTTTGGTGTCCATGTCATCGGTGTTTAAAATCTTACCGAGGATTTCTTTTTATTTTGTTTCAAAGATTCATTTTGAGTAAAATCTCCCTTAGATAAAATATGTTGTTGGTTTCTCAAAAAAATGATCTTGATTCTATCAATGTGGACTTGTGTATTCAAAGTTGTTGACTAGCCCTCCTAGTGGGTGCTAGTTGAGATTGAACACCCCAGCCTCCCAATCCCCTTATGGTCCTTCCTCGACAAGATTGTCCAACCCATTGGGTGAATTTTATGAGACAAGCAACCCAAGATTTATTTTGCATGCCCTAATAGGTGAGTTTATGTTAGGATATTTTTAAGTAAGGATTTAAAGGAATTGATTAATTCCAATTTGGTACTAATCATTAGGAATAGAATGGCTTTTATTTAAACCTCCCTAAAACTTTTTTTCACTACCAATTTCTTGATCATCAGATCAAAGAATGGCCTCTCATGGGTCAATCAAAACCTTCTTTAAATCCTTTACAAGTTGAGAAGCCTAGGGTGGTAGAAAAATACTAGTTGGATAAATACTTCTACTACAAAATCCCTAATTGGTCCTAATTCATCCCCCATAATAATTTCTCCCTTAATTACTAAGTCCTCATCATAAGTTATCAATACCACTCCCATGCCTAGTAGTGATCAAAAGCTCAGTAGAATCATGTTCCTCAAGTCTCACATCCTCAACGTCGTTCTTCTCTAATAATGATATCCTCTAAAAGTGGTATATACTCTAAGAAATTATGTAGCCCACCCCATGGTCATGGTAACTGTCCTTTAGAAGATAATGTGGCTAAACTCCACTCCATTTCTCTAGGAGATTTTATTCTTCAAAAATAGTGTAATAGTTTCTTAGCTCTTGGATATATCGAGGTTATATAGGGGGAGTTCCTTGTGGATGATATTTACTAATTTTAATAGTTTTTTGTAATTTTTGAGGTCTTTTAAAATCCTTTCAAAAAATATTTATGCAAGAAATTTGTTAACTATTAGAATCTATAGATTTTATTTATCTATAGGAATTAATTTTTTTATTTTATTCTACAAATTTCACTAAAATTTATTCATACCGATGCCATCCAATTCTCCACTCAAAATGATGAGGGATGTGGTAGCACTAGTATCTGGGTTTTACCAAAGTTGTCCTCCTTATTTATTTATAATCCATCACACTAAGATAGTTTACCAATCCTTGATGTTGATGGACATTCATTAAGAGTTATTAACATTTATGGTCCAAATGAGGGCTCTAACAGAATGTCTTTATGGAATTATTTGGCTGACAATATACTACTTGCTAGATGGCTAGTGTGTAGATATTTTAATCTGGTTTAAATATTGATGATAAATTTGGTGCCTTACCCATTATATTGTGTGTGGGATATCACGAAGTGTGGTATTATTTCAAGAATTGGTAGGGTGTTATCAACCCTCTCCTTTGAAGGTGCACTTTTAATACAATGCCTTTTTTTGTGTGGTATAACTATCATACCATTCATAATAAGGTTCTCAAAATATTAGACTATTATATGCTTTCAAAATAAAATATATTTTATTTTTATTATTCAAATGGATAATGTATCATCATATACTCTGAGCATGTTCTCTCAAATCATGCTTCTATCTCATGCAGAGTGGAATAGGGAATCATCCAATTAAAATTTCCACATAACTAATTCATCCTCAACACCTCCATTCTAAGAAATAAGGTAATCATTCTATTCATTTCTTAGATTTAGACACTTTTACCTTCGCCACATTTTTATATCATCTAGATAGAGTGAGGGAAGGAGGTTAATTTGCACCACCACCTTAATCTGCCTTTATGAAAAATGATAGCTCATTTTCAAAAGTGTCATGTAGAGAATGTGCTCAAAACATATTGGAGGGTTTATTCTCTTATTAAACACAACCCATTTGATATTCACATTTAAAACTAGGCTACCTCTATAAAACACCAAATTAAGTTGGTAGATATCTATGTTCCTAGAGAAACACAACTTTATGCTCACCTTAATTGGTTTAAAATTGGAGATAAGTCCTTGAAGGAATTTTTAAAATATCTCATATGTGAATAATCTCATTATGAGATCAAAACCATCAAGTCACAACATTTTAGACTCGTTACTCTATTTGACATCTCCTCTACATTTCTAGACCACTATAAATTGGTATTTTAGGCTCATGAGGAAACAGTTGAGAGGTCTCACACATTGAAAGAATGCCTTAATGTGGGTTCTCCCAAAATCAATCCCATAGATCATAATATTTTTAATGCACCATTGAATCTATATGAGCTCTTAGAATCCCATCATCATTTAATGAGTAATGACAAAGTCCCTAGATTTGATGGCCTCCCTTGTAAATTCTATTAAGCCTCCTAGGAGTTTGTTGGGCATGACCTCCTTCAATTCAAAAAAAAAAGATTTAGATAAAAATTCATTGGTCTTAATTATCAATCAAGGTAATATCAAATCATACCTAAAGCTTTTGATACTAAGATTATCATTAACTGGCACCCAATCACTTTATTGAATGTGTCATATAATATCATCTAAAAAGATCTTGTGAATCATCTTCATCTTATTTTACATGCAATTATCAGATCAAAGAAAATAAGTTTTATAAAAAATACATATATTCTTGAAAACATTATTGCTACTTTGGCTATTTTGAAAACATATTTCTCAAATTTGACTTCGAGAATGCCTATGAAATGACTGAATACACATTCATTATTGTTATGATGCAAGCTCTTGTTTTTGGCCAATTATTTATTTCATGGTTCCTAACCTTGATAGTTTATACCTCAACCTGCAACACAATCAATGTTTTTAAATCTAACCATATTGGGCTCTAGTGCTCTATATGCCAAGATTTTACCACTATATGTCCTCTCTATGAAATCACTTGGTTATCTCTTGTCTCATAAAGTTGAGTGGGGTCTCATCAGGGGTAATTTTATTCCTAACCAATCATCTTATCTCATTGATTTCTACCTTGATAATGACACATTCCTTACACTTGAGGAGGAATAAAATCCTTTCAGGGAAGTTATGTAATGTCTTGACACTTTTTATCTAGATTCTATACCAAGCTTATATTGGATCAAAACTCAATGTTTTAGGTACAGTATGATTTCCATGTTTGAATGATTGATCTAATACAAAGGGAAATGGATTTATAAAGGAGAGAAAATGTTTTTATGGGTATCCCCTTTTCCTTCTATATCTCCCCTATAGAGTTATGGCCATGTATAATAGGCATACTAAAAATAAAGGTAGAGTATTGGGTTACAAAGCCAATCTCTAAGGTGTGGAAATTTAAAGTATTCACTAAAATATTGGTTAGCCATTAGTTCTACTATTTTCCTATTTGGATCCCTATAAATCTTCCTATGATAAGCTTGTTAAATTTTTGAGAGACCACTTGTGGTCTAATGCCATGAAATTAATGATATTTCATCAAATTACCTATGATATATTGTGTCTACCTCTTGAGAAAGGAGGTATGGGAACTATAGACATTTACAAGAAAAGTATTTTCATGTGTGATAAGTGGGTGGTTAGATCCATTGAAGGTAATGAATCTAAGAAAATCCTTATGCATGAGTGTATCTCTTCTTGATCCCCTTATGATAAATCCAATTGGTAAACTATTATCTTTCATACTCTTCTTATTACTTCTAATCCTGTTAAAATTAATTATAAATCCCATGATCTAGCTAAGAAACATTTGTAATGGATTGGTGATGCTTTTCACACTTATCTCTCATTAATGAACACAATATTTGGTGGTCCCCCCCATTACCAATGATAGCTTGTTGTTGGTTGAATTGACTAGTTTAAAAGCTTTAATGATTTTTAAAAAGGGATACACACTATAAAATATTTAGTTTATTATTGTGACTAGGATGCATGGACTATCCTAAAATAAAAATTAAAGTTAAACAATACCAAACTACCCATTATACTTTGCATTTAGGAGTTAAAGCTACATGTTATGTTATACAAGTTGGTCTTATAGCAACCATGTTTTTGGTGGAAATACTAGAGGTGGAATTATTTAAGTCACTAAAATAATTATTATCATTGTCTCCTCTATCAAGTTATGAGCAACTTTTGTTCATCCCTCAACAAAGTAAAATTTTCATATCGGTCCCAATCATGCCCTCAAAATGTTAAACCATTAGATGCTATCAAAACAAAATATGTTTTAATTTTCCTATTCCAATGGATAACTTTTTAATGTACACTTTGAGCATGTTCTCTCATAACACACACCCATCTCATGTAGAGTGGAATGGTAAATTATCTAGTTCTAAGTGCCACCTAACCAATTCATTCTCAACACTTCCATTATAATCCATGGGGGCCCATTTGACTCAATGATCATATTTATAACCTTTCACCTTAATCAAATTTTTTTGCCATTTAGATATAATGGTGTAATGAAGTTATTCTACACACATTACCTTTCTTCAACTTTATGGTAAAAATATTTCTCATGTTTAAAAGTGGGGTGATGTTGCTATGCTCAAATAATATTGGAGTATGTATTCTCTTATTGAATATAACCCCTTTGATATTTACCCACAAAACTAGGCTACCTCTCTCAAACACCAAATTAATTTGGTAGATAACTATGATTACAGAGGGGCATAAATTCATGCTCACGTTAATTAGCTTAAAATTGGTGATAAAGCCTCAAAGGAATTTTTTTTAATCTATTAGACATGAGATCATGGACATCAAGTCAGCACCTATAATATTGATTACTTTACTTGATATCTCCTCTACCTTTCTAGATTACTATAGATTGGTCTTTTAGGATTAGGAGGAAACAATTGAGGGGACTCATACCTTGAGAGAATGCCTTGATGTGGTTCCTCCAAAACACAACCCTATAAATAATAAGATTTATGATGCACCATTGACTCTATGATCTCTCAATAATCCCTTCATAACATAAAGAGTTACAAAGCTACTAGAATTGATGGTTTCCCTTTGAATTATATGAAGCCACTTGGGAGTTTGATGGGCTTATCCTACTTCATGTTTACAAATAATATTTTCATAAGTCATTGGGATTAATTATCAATCAAGGTAATATAAAATTCGTATGTAAAGGGTGTAATATTGAGTGTATCACTAGTTAGCACAAAATCACTATGTTAAATGTGTATTAAATATCATTACCAAACCTCTTATGAATCATTTCCATCTTATTTTACATGAAATTATCAAACCAAATCAAAATGGTTTTATAAAAATAAATGGATATATTTTTGACAACCTTAATGTTATTTAGGAAGGTAGAGAATGGATAAAGGCTTATCGTCAAAGAACCATATTTCTTAAACTTGACTTTAAGAAACCCTATGACAAGATTGAATTACCTTTCATTATAGATATATTTCAAGATATTGGATTTCACCAATTCTTTATTTTGGTGGTCTAAACCTTGGTAGTCAATTCCTCAACCTACCTCACTAACACTAGTTTCATGTCTAACCATATTAGTCTCCATCATTACATATATAAGGTTTTCACCAATGTATGTCCTCTCTATGAAATAACATGGTTATCTCTTGACTCATAAGGTTGAACAAGATCGCGTTAGGGGTATTATTCTTCCCAACCGATCCTCTTAGGTCATTGATGTACACTTTGATAATGACACCTTTATTACACTTGATAATCAAGAAAATCATTTCAAAAAAGCTATGCAGTGTCCTAACATTTTTTACCTAGCGTCTAGATCAAGCTTATAATAGATGAAAAATTAATGTTTTAGGCAAAGTATGATGAAAATGCCTTATTGATTGCTTCACTACATATGTAATTGGATTCATAGAGGAGAGAAATTCAATATAATTGACATACCCTTTGCCTTTGATAGTTCCCTTGAATATCTATGTCAATATGTAATTAAGGGAGTGGAAAAAACTAGACTATTGGGTTATGAATCCCCTCTATCTTGCATGGAAATTTAAATTATGCACTAAAATATTAGTTTCCACTTGTGTCTATAATTATCCTTATTGGGATACCTGTAAATCCTCTAATGATAAGCTTGTTAAAATTTTGAGAGACTTATTGTGGTTTAATGCCAATAAATTAAGGGGATTTCATTGAGTTGGCTAGGACACATGTTGATTTCCTCGCAAAAAAGGAGTTCTAGAAAATGTTGACATTTACAAGAAAAGTATTAAATTATGTGCTATGTGGGTGATTAGAGTCATTTAAGGTAATGAATCTTGTAAAATCTTTCTACACAATTGTATCTCTTATGTATCACCTTATTGTAAATCTAGTTGGAAAAATATTGGATTTCATACTCTTCTTACTACTTCTACTCCTGTTAAAATTGAAGGATATTTTTTGGTCAAAATTATTTGGAAAGCTTATGAGGTTGTTAAACCCCATTTATAATGGATTGATAATTGTTTTTTTAGTGGTCTCTCCTTCAATTACCATAATATTTGGTGGTCCCTCATCATGACCAATACCAACATATTGGTTGTTGAATTGCTTAGTATAAAATCTTTAAGGATTTTTAGAAATATGATACACCATATAAAGGATTTAGTTTCTTGTTGTGACTGGGCTCCATAGCCTATTGTAAAATACAAATTCAAGTTTAATAATATTGAATTACCTACTATACTTTGCATTCATGAGTTAATGTTATATGTTATGTTGTACAAGTTGGGCCTATAGTTGCCATGTTCTTGGTGGAAAGACTATAGGTAGAATTGTGATACTCACTACAAGAATTATTATCCAAGTCTCCTCTTTCAAGTCATGATCCCCTTTTCTTCATCCCTCAATAAGGTCAATAGGAACTGAAACCTCAATTCTTCTCCTAAGACCTAACTTGGTCAGATTGATTAGATTTAGAAAGCCAAGATATAACCCAATCTTGAATGTTTCCTCTTGTGTTTAGTTTATTAGGGCGTTTAACTTGGGGAATATATCTCCCATATTAGAATTTCTCATATCCCAACTGCCCTACCTACAATTGTATTGATTATTTTAGACACATCTTTTGGTCTTTTCATAAAGTCCAATCACCCTAGCGATGGATGCATAACTTTTTTCATCCCTACCATCATTAACCCTTCTCATGATGTCCTATCATCCTCAATGATTTTAAAAATTGGTCAGCTTCTATAGCTTTTTACATAATTTTTACAAAAGCCATAAATACTACAATATTTTACAATGAATCTCCTTCTTGTCTTTTTTCAATTAATGATAAGGTTATTGTAATATCATTAGGTTGCAAGCGAATTTAAGTTCAAGGTTATTATGTTTCTTATTTTTAGTATTTTTGTTACCATTTTTTCACCTGATATTTTCATTCATCATCGAGTGTGAGTTGTGAATACCTACTAATTAATTTAATTTTTAACATTTTGTACTTTATGATTTTAATTAATTATAGATATACTAAAATATTCCAATAAGAAAAAAAAATAAAGATCATTTATATATTTGTTATAATCCTAAGAATTTTTAACATTTACCAAACATATAATATGATGTATAAAAAATTTATTATATTTTACAATTGGAAAATATAAATACAATTAAATACTGATATACGGCCATCAAATTTAATCCCTACCACAAATATTGGCCACTATTTTGCACATGTTAACACATTACCTTTTAACTTTATATTAATTTATAAATGGTGGGAAAAAAATACATGTCACATATTTCAATTACATGATAATCATGCATATTACATATTTCAATTACATGGGAGTCATGCACATTACAATAGAATTTACAAACAAGTTTGAAATTGAACTATAATGGGAAATAAGAAACATGTTTAAAACTAAACTATACCTTGGGATAAATGCACATTATATGGGAATTAAGAATGTACAACACCATTTAAAATATTTTATGTGATGGTGGGTCTTTCAGAGGAAGTTTTCACTCCACATTTTTATGTTTTATATTCCATAAAAGTTGTGATCATATCCTCAATATAACCAACTCCTCCTCTAATAATAATTATGATCTAACAACATTTTCTCACTTTTGTATATAATTCTCCTTATTCGGATACCTATAAGGCCTTCTATGATAAGTCTATTAAAATTTTGAGAGACTTCTTATGGTCTAATGTTAAGAAATCAAGGTAATTTCATTTAGTTGCTTAGGATACCTATTGTTTGCCTCACAAAAAAGGAGGTATGGGAATTATTAACATTTATAGGGAAAGTAATGCCTTACGTGTTAGGTGGGTGATTAGAGCCATTGAAGGTAATGAATCTTGTAAAATCCTTCTACATAATCATATCTCTTATGTATCTTCTTACTATAAATTTAGTTGAAAAAATATTGGCTTTCATACTCTTATAATTCTACACCTGTTAAAATTGAAGGATAATTTTTGGTCAAAAGTATTTGGAAAGCCTATGAGATTTCTAAGCCCCATTTTTAATGGGTTGGAAATGGTTTTTTTAGTGGTCTCTCCTTTAATTACCATAATATTTGGTGATCCCCCATCATGACCAAAACCAACTTGTTGGTAGTTGAATTGCCTAGTATAAAAGCTTTGAGGCTTTTCAAAAATAGGATACACGCTTTAAAGGATTTAGTTTCTTCTTGTGACTAGGCTTTGTGGCCTATGCTAAAATACAAATTTAAGTTAAACAATACTGAATTACCTCCTATACTCTACATTCAAGAGTTAATGCTAGATGATATGTTGCACAAGTTGGGCATACAAATGCCATGTTCATGGTGGAAATATTATAGGTAGAATTGAGATACTAACTACAAGAAATATTATCCACATCTCCTCTTTTAGTTCATGAGCACCTTTCTTCATCCCTCATCAAGGCCAATAGGCATTGGAACCTTAATTCTTCTCCTAGGAACTAGCTTTCTTAGATTGATTAGATTTAGAAAGTTAAGCTAGAAGAGAAGATTGCATGTTTCCTCTTGTGTTTTTTTTTTTATCAAGGCATTTAATTTGGGGAACAACTCTCCCATATTAGAATTTCTCATCCCAAGTGCCCTACCTACAATTGTCTTGAGTATTTTACACACACCTTTTAGTCTTGTCCCAAAGTGTAATCAGCATAATGATGGATTTGTAGATTTTTCCAACCCTGCCATCACGAAACCTTTTCATGACACAATGTCATCCTTGGGGATTCTGAAAATTGGCTAGCTTCTATAGCATTTTACATAACTTTCACAGAGTTGTTACTCCTTTCCAATTATGGAAAGCCAAAAATACTAAACTATTTAATAATGAATCCCCTTCTTGTTATTTATCTTTTAGTGAAAGGTTATTTTAATGTCTTTAGGTTGTATGCATATTCTTGTTCAAGTTGAAAAGGTGTTCATATAGGTTTGTCATCTTCAATAGTTTCTTGAGCATAAGGGGAGTGCTCCTTACATAGTGAGCCGCATCCACCCAAATGGTCTGCCAAAGGCCTAACACGTCCACCTCCCAAAAGACATTAGAGCCATTCCCATAGCCATAACAACTTATCTCCTCATAATATCTCAACCTTCTCCCCCAGCCCTTCCCGAAGATCATCATTGTTGCATGGAAAAGTGGATATTGGACCTTTACATAAAGGTTTACTAGCTAGCCCTTCCTACACTATTAGACAACATGTAGATGGATGGGATATGACTATTGTTATGACTTTGAACCCCATAGATGGATGGGTAGATCCAAATGCTCCTATGGTAGAGCCTTCTACTTAGACTACTTTGCCACCCAAAGATGCCCCTGTAGTAGAGCCTTCTACTTGGACTACTTTGCCACCCAAAGATGCTCCTCCTTCAAGTATCACAACAAGTGCTTAAATGACTTTGAGATATCTGCAATTTTGTGTTGTTGTAATGTTTTTTCTAACATTTATTATTTTTAGAATTTTTATTATTGTATTTTCAACTGACATTTTCTTTCACCATGGAGTATAAGCCGAATCCTTACCAATTACTTTATATTTTAACATTTTGTACTTTATAATTTGATTTATTACAAATATATTAAAATGTTCCAATAAAAAAATATTAAAAATAATTTATAATTTATTATAATCCTTAAGAATTTTTAACATTTACCAAACATCTAATATAATATATTAAAAAATGATTGTATTTTACAATTAAAAAATATAAATACAATGAAATACAAATATACGGCCATCAAATTTAATCCCTGCCACATATATTGACCACTAATTTGCACACGTTAACACGTTACCTTTTAACTTTATATCAATTTATAAATGGTTAGAAACAATGCACGTTACATATTATAATTACATGATAATAATGCACGTTACATATTTCAATTACATGGGCGTCACCAACGTTACATGGGAATTAACAAACAAGTTTGAAACTGAACTATAACGGGAATTAAGAAATAAGTTTAAAATTGAACCATACCCTGAGAAAATACACGTTATATGGGAATTAAGAAATGTTATATGGGAATTAAGATATCTAAAACACCATTTAAGATATTTACTGTAATGGCGGGTCTGACAGAAGAAGTTTCCACTCCACGTTATTATATTATATATTCCATAAAAGCTTTGACACCGCCCGGTAGGCGTGATCATATCGTCAATATAACCTCCTCCTCTGTAATAAGATCTCATCCAATAACATTTTCTCTTGCAAAAGACACGAATTAAACATCATGGAAATGGATGGTCGTGAGTTGGAGCAAGGTTTGGAAGGCATCTTCTCCTTTGTTTCCACCCTTGTTCTCAAATCTGCCATTCTCCTCAACATCCCTGACATTATTGCAAATGCAGGCCCCGATGCATCCCTTTCTCTTAAACAAATCGCTGCCAAACTCCCCACCAAAAATCCTAATCTGCACTACCTTTCTCGAATCCTCACATATCTCTCAGCCAAAGGCGTTTTCATTGAATCCTTGTCCAAAGACAACCCCTCTGATCTTCTATACGCGCTCACCCATTCTGCGAGGCTTTTCTACGTTAAGGACAACAATCCGTCCAGCCTTGTCCCGCTGCTGCTCATGCACACACACCCGGTGCTAATGGCGTCCTGGCAGCATCTCCATGAATGCGTATCTCAGGATTGCCATGCATTTGAGAAGGCTCACGGAAAAGATTTGTGGGCTTATGGAAAGGAAGATCCGCTTGTTAGCAGTGTTGTGAATGATTGTATGTCATCGCTTACAATTGTGTGGATGGAACAGATCGTGAATTGTTACGACGGATTTAAGGAAGTGAAGAGTGTAGTGGACGTGGGTGGAGGAAAAGGAACGGCGTTGACACACATAGTGAAGGCTTATCCTCACCTCCATGGAATTAACTTCGATCTTCCCCATGTTGTTCGCACTGCCCCACCCATGGCAGGTAAATCCACATACTACATTTTTCTTCAATGTATACAAATTTCAAAGTATATTAAATGCTCATTGTTATGCAGGTATCGAGCACGTGGGTGGCAGTATGTTCGACACCATACCCTCCGCAGACGCCATATTTATGAAGGTAAAGCCGTAAATGAAAATCCAGTACTTGTGCTTCGTTTATTTAAAAAATAATAATGTTTACCTTTTGTTACTTAATTGCATTTCTTGTGGCTGATACAGAACATACTGGTCGACTGGGACGACGCGAGCTGCGCAAGGATACTCGAAAATTGCCACAGGGCTTTGCCTGAAAATGGCAGATTAATATTGGCGGACAACGTGGCGGGAGAGGAGTCAAAGCCGAGCGGATCTCTTGAAATAGTTTCTGATCTGGCTATGATCGCCCTTGCAAATGGAGGAAAAATGAAGAGCGAGAAGGAATGGAAAGGTCTGCTTCAAAAGTCGGGCTTCAGTATAGTAAAGATAGTGGAGCTGCCAGAATTATTTGCGAAGCTCAAGATTATGGAAGCCATTAAAGCGTAGTACAATAAAATAGTATATCACGAGACAGATTGTTGAACGCATCTGCTTTTTATTAACATTTTGGTTCTGATGGTGGCATCAACGTCATGCTCGACCTTCCTTCCACTATTGTTCGACTTCTGTCCATAGTGATTATATTTCAACAGAGTTTGTCCTTACATTTCACCTTATTTTTATCACTACATATAGAAAGTATGTTTAGTATATCCTATATACTTTTAGACTTTTAAATGCATGATTTGTGAAGTTTTAATTCAAGCGAAAAGTAATAGAAAAACAGGTTAATAAATATATCTTCTGTAATTTAAGATTACATTTTCTAATATCCTATATACAATTTATAAAAAATTTAAATTTATATTATGAAATTAAGGTCGAGAATTGGTGGGTCTTACCAATGCTAATGCAAGATTTGAGGGTGATAGATAGTTTCTAAAGAAATTTTAATGTGAGAAAAAATGTGTGTTTTTTAATGTTGTATATTTTATTGGCATGAATTTTGTATTTGATTATATTTTTAATTTTATGTCATATTAAATATGTAGAATTAAAAAATTATATATTTTTAGTAAATAGATAAGAAAAATTATATTCATTTAAATAAATTAATATATGGTAGTGGGTGGGAAAATAAAGAAGAATCGAATGTATATGGTTTAATTATAGTTTATTATATATAAGTGTTTTTATAATAGATTTTGATATGATTGAGTGCAATAATTAAGTCTCCTTGATGCATTTGAATTGAAACACCAAAAGATAAAATGAAAATATAATGATTGTAAGCTCATTAAATTATGTAATCATTATATATGAATTGAAACAAAAAAAAATAAATTGAAAATATAGTGATTGTAAGCACAAGAAATTATGTATAGGTTAGATTAATTTAAAAAACATCTTAGGTGGCATATGTATATATGCAATGGATGTCATTGTAGTTTTACTTTATTCAGTTATTTCTATTCATAATAATTTTATGGTACATTTCCAAGCATAATGACTATAGTTAACTTTGGAATAGACCCTTTCGTATAAGTAATGACTATTGTTTAAATTAAATATGTAATGATATTTTTTTAACTATATATAATGAAACTAAATTAAATATGTATGCAACGAGTTTGTATAATTGTGTATGTAATAATTATAAATAAGTATATATATAATGACTTTAGTTAGTTATGTATGTAATGACTTTAGATAAATTTATATGTAATTGTAAAAATTACTTATGTATGTTTATAGTGTATACTTATCATGTGTTTAATCATTATAATTAATTTAGTGTGTATATATTTTATATTTATTTATGTACAATTTATTTTTATGCAATAAATATTAGTGAAGATATCTTAAATAAATTTGTTTAAAAAATATGGATAGATATCAATCTAATTTCATTGTTTTCTCTACATTTTTTTGTTGACTAGTGATATATAGCTTCAATCTAAGTATACCACTATGTTGAAATACAAAAAATCCTTTTGAATTAAAAGGGGGGATCCAAACTCCATTGTATGCTTAACATGTCACAACTATAATAAAAAATACCTTATGACATTCAAATAGATGCCAAAGTTAAGGTTATTTACTAATTTTTATGCACTCATGAACATTATATCCCACTCCCATCAATTATTGTTATACAACTCTTATATCTGTAATAATTAACCTAGTGCATATATAGTGTATAACTATATTTTTAACCTCATAGGCATGGTTACAATTAATTGGATACATAATGAACATAATTGACTATCATTTAATATATGTAATGACTAGAAAGAATTGTATATGTAATGTCTATAGTCAAATTTATACATGTAATGGAGGTTGAGATCATTATTTTGATAAGTCATCATGACGAGATTATTAAATATATGAATTATACATAATATACATTTGGTAATAAATAAATTCTTCTCTACCTTCAAAAGAATCATGGCTGTTGTGAAAGAAAACTAGA
Source organism: Torreya grandis (assembly GCA_037957365.1). Classification (NCBI taxonomy): domain Eukaryota; kingdom Viridiplantae; phylum Streptophyta; class Pinopsida; order Cupressales; family Taxaceae; genus Torreya; species Torreya grandis. The sequence continues at coordinate 2,486,814 of JARHVA010002206.1, forward strand.
TGTCTTTTTCTTCCTCTTTTGATCAACCTAGTTCCCCATACTTCTCCCAGATCCTTAGTTAGCTCAATCTTGCCCTCCTAGGAAAATCCCATAAGCAGGGTGTCGATAGATCCAAGGTCAAAATTTATCATCCTCCTCCCACTTGGTTTAAATTGAACTTTGACGATGTTGTCAAAGGTAATTTGGGCCTACTAGGAGCAAGATGAGTCATTAGGGATTCCTATGAGAAACTTAAGGCTACCTATGCAGGTCCTCTAGGGATCCAAATAAATCACATTTATGAAGTCCAAGCTTCTCTATGGGGTATTTATCCCACAATAAATCTTGGTATGGAGTATCTCTAGATCAAGGGCGATTCAATGAATATCATAAATTTTGTAAAAGGTTTGATTCAATCATCCTAGAATATTTTCAAAATTATCAATGATACTAAAAGTCTAATGTTCCACATTAAAGGGGTTTCTATAGTGCATGTGTATAGATAAGGGAATAAGAACACCAATAAAATGGCTAATCTAGGGGTTCATACAAGCTCCTTCACTAGCTAATAGGGTAATAATTTCCCCACTGACGTCACTCCTTTTATCAAATTAGATAAAAGACACCATACACAACAAAATTATGGTCTTATTAATGATGATTCTAATCCAACTTAAGAGATTAGATGTCAATACATGCAAGGATATCATAAAAATATCCTTTTGCAAGGCCTTGCATGCTTAGCTCAATTTGGCTTCTCATAACAATATTTTTTTTGGTTCCATTTCCAATACACCCTCCATTTCTAAGGGCTCAAATTGAGAATTTTGTAGAAACACATTATTGGTGGTGATCATGATCAATTCAAACCCATCTCTTATGAGGACATCAAGGGGGATGAGTATGACTAGCACAAGATTTTTAAAGGAGGTCTGAAATTTTCATGGAGTGGATAGTTGGAGACAATACTAGGTTATCAAAGGATTTTACCTAAGGATGGAAGGATAAAGAGGTACACATGCATGGGTTAAGAATTATGATAACTGAAGAGCTCATTCAGGAGATAATGGGTATGAATTATTTAGGGATCAAAGATTTAAAGGATAAAAAGAGGAAAGAGGAACTCATCAACATTTTCTTCAGCAAAGAGAAGAAGAAACCAAAGGCTACACCTCAAAAAGGTTTTGTGAGGACTAACCTATTGAGAAAGTGGCCTAATGTTTGCCTACAAATCATGCATTATATCACATTGGAGGGTAAGCACATGGATATATTCTTTTATCACTTTCTCTTGCTTAATCATTTTGAGAGGAATATTATTAGTCTTTCATTTTTTTATTTTGAAATCCTTGGAAATTACGGTTATGAATTTCAAGAGCAATCCCTCTTTGGATATAATCCATCAATGGATTATACTTTTATTATTCAAGAAAAGGGAACCATTATGGTCAAAAATTATTATGGAGGTGATTGACATCCCCAATGAACATGAAGACTCTAATAGGGAAGAGGATTTCTTCATAGAGACTGAGTCTAATAAAGATGTGAAGGATTAGATCAAATGAGCTAGAGGTCATTTTTCATAAGAGGATTCTAAACTGAGAGGTATTGATATGGGGATTCCTAAATACATGTCACCCACTGCTAGTAAGGGCTGAAGGGCTATATATCCCAAGAATAAGGAATAAATCAATCAATCACTTGATAAACTATTCACTAAGATATCGATCTAGAAATTGTTGTGTAATAAAATTATAAATGAAATCAAAAAACTTAAAGGGCTTCTGTTTCATGAGATGACAAAAATGAAGTTCGGTAAAGATCATGCAGGAATCGATGAGCTCACTCCCCAAGGCAACAACTCCACTGAGAGAGATGAAGTGGAAGATAATAGCAAGGAGTTTGAGAAGGAGAAGGAGGAATGCAAGCTTACCGGTTTGAAGTGTAAGAGGTAGGGTGAAGAAATAGACAGGTCTATTGAGAACCATACCAGAGGGAAAATGACTAACAAAGGGGAAAGTTTTGAGGCCAAAAAATTGGTCATCTATTCTAAATTTGATTAGTTAATCCTTTACTATTTTATTTTATCTGGCTTGTGATTTTTTGTTGATACTTAACATATTTTAGGTGACAGGGGTTTTTCCTATCAAGTTCTTATTTTGTTCCTTTTTGGTTTGCTATTGTTTCATGCTTATCTTTTGGCTTCTTTTTGTGAGGGAATGGGCCCCTTTTTAACCCCGTTCTTAACCAGTCTAAGAAAAATAAACACATACTCAATGACCATATAAATAGATAGTAAATTAGAGTCATCACATACATATCAAACTATCAATATTACATATATAGTTAAATATAGTCATTATGTACAAAGTTAAATATAATCATGATGTACATAGTTAAATATAATTATACATACATAGTTAAGTATTATAATCATATATACAATTAAATATAGTCATTATATATATAACTAAATATATTCATTAGGTAAATAATTAGTTATAATCTTTCCAAACATAAAAGGGTCAATTTTTATGGTTCTAACAAATTAGAAGCGTAACTAGCACATGCTATTAACTAACCCTATTTTGTAGACATTGAAATCACCATATTCATGTCAAATTATAATATTGTTATCTTCAAAGTTCAAGAATCATTACATACATATTTAAACATAGTATTTATATCTATATTTCAATTGACTATTACTATGGGCACTTATCCAAGAATAAATGTTCTTGTAGGATTTTAATTTGTATTTTAGTTGGTTGCTAAAGCTTTAGGAGCAATTTTTTTAATCCATGTTCAATCTATGTTATGATATTTAATTGACACCAATTACATGTCATATTGAACTAATTAATCAAATATTTAAATCAATTATGTGATTGGTGCTAAATGATCCATAATTACGATGAAGATTAATGGGCCATAATTACATAATGGATTGAACCAAGTACTCAAGTGGTTTAGTTTTGTACATAATTTGTGGAAATTGATCCCTATATGAATTTAAATGGTCAAAATCAGATCCATGGGACATGATTGGCCTCAATTTCACACTAATTTAAAGCATTTACTTAATTGGTTAAATCTATTATGAAATTAGGGACACTCAAACCCCAATTAAATTTAAACTAATTTTATGGAGTTTGATTGATAAAAAATATAATCAATTATTTGATTTATTCAATTTAAGATGTAATTGGGACCAATCAAATCCTAATTGACATTATATGATCACAATTAATTATGTATGGCTTGATTGGCATGACAACATACACTTATTATTAAAAAGAAATAAAATTTAAGTGAGATTTATATTATGAATAAAATATTAATAATTACATGTGCTTTTTTTACCTTGGAATAGGCAAGAGACCATTTTTTTTTTTAAAAAAAAATTATTGGTGTGTTCTTGGTTATTTATTTACCAATTTATTACACATCATTCAACAAAATGGGTTAATGTATTGTGTTTTCCTAAGATTGTTAGAAACAATTAAAAAATAGTGCAATGAAAATTCAAAATTTAAAATATATAATATTAAATAGGGGAGAAAAATCTATTTACAATCATAAGGGACATTTTTTATGGGATTAGATATGCCTAAAAGTGTCTAAAGTTTTGTCAACCAGTTTTTCCTTTTATACTTACTTTCAAATTTATTTTCGTATAAATAATTATATATCAATTTGCAATGATCATGATAATAAAACTCTAAAATATTTATATATTATCTAATACCAATTTTAATATATAAAAATATTGATTCATACTTAACTCTATCATTTTTACCCAAAAATGAAGAAAAGTGATCCTTAATAATTTCACAATACAATTTTTAAATACTACATTAAATATAAATGATTGTATGCTCCATGACACCTATAACCCCCACTCAATGTTTAGAACTAAAAAATTATGAAAATTTAAAAAATATTTGAATCTAATTTCTATAAGACACAAAAGTAATGGGTTTATCGAGAAGGTTAATTTTCAATGCTTTTGATAGTATATTTTCATTCTCGGACAAAATTGAGTTCTTAGAAGAAAGTATGGGCAACTTAAAAATGATGTTAACTTAGCTATATCAATGTGCATCTATATATACATTCCACATAAATTTGTAAAGCGTGTTTTATTGTACTGGAGTATAGTAAAGCCTAATAAATATTGGTTCATTATAAGTCCTCAAGTAATGTAAATATAGTATACATGCACATTATAAATTGAAATCTGGAGTATAGTAAAGCCTAATAAATATTGGTTCATTATAAGTCCTCAAGTAATGTAAATATAGTATACATGCACATTATAAATTGAAATCTATATTTAGATAATAATATCATTATATAATAAATGAAATTTTTGGTAGATAGTAAATTTTAAAAAATTAAATAATATATATCTATAAAATTAAACACTGAAAACATAAATTTAATATTTAATTATTTAATTATTCAATTATAAAATTTCTAAAAATTAATATTAAAAACATAAATTTCAAATCTTTAAAATCTATACATTCAAAAAAAATAAGATTATTTAATTATTGATTTATTTATTTTTTTTCGAAGATATAATTTCAATATTTTTAGATTCATACATTTAAAAAATAAACTTAATTTTATTAACCTGTCAGTAAAGTGAGCTTTTGCTTCTGAACATGAACTTTTAGTTTAAGAAAAATATTGACGCTTGCAATAATTTAGAGTAATTTTTCTCTTCCGCTACAAATCATCCAATGTATTACAATGTATTTATTAACCATTTGCTTCATATCAGATACATTTAATTATAGTATAAATATAACATGATCTGAAAATTATTGATAAAAAGCATAGTTTCTAAGAAAATTGACCGATGAAAAATTATTTTCCCATTCATTCCTTTCTTTGCATTTCCTTATTTTCTCCTCGTAGTTTTCTAGGTAATATATGCATAATTAATCAACCAACGATCTAAAGCATGTATTTACCTGAAAAGTTTCAAGAAAAAAAATGATATGTTCTGGGACCTTACAAATCGGAATAAGCATGTGTTGGCAAGCAACTGACTTAGTTCATTAGATAATATTCCATATCAATTAAAGATGCATTCATACAATATCACAAGGATAAACATTTTATTACATTTCCAAGGCATTTTATATAAAATCTGTTTTAATTATTTTTCAATGAAATATAGAACTTATCCGTCCCCAAAATTTTGAAGTAACTTCCCATTCTAATAGTCACAAAATTTAACGGGAAGCTATAAAATTACTATAGATATAGCCTTTTTTTTCACTTACTACATATATAGATTAAAAATAAATATTCTAAATAACAATAAAAGCAAATTTTTTTAGGATTAAAATAGTAATAACCTTATAGTTGTTTATTGGGAAAATGTATTTAATTTTTTTGTTTTTATTTTTTCATCCCAATAAGTTTATTATTATTTTCTTTTTTATATTTATTAATAAAAATAAATAATTATTTAAATAAAATTTTCTATAATTTAATTGTACATTAAAAGTTTATTAAAAGTAAGACTTTATAATATTATTCATATAATTATTTTCGTAAAACTACAATGTACAATGTTTATGGAATTTGTTTTCAAAACTAACCGTTAATAATAAATGGTTAAATATGATAACCAATTTTGTATCTTTCTTTGATTTTAAAGTATATATGTAATAGTGTACAAATCTATACTAAATAAGATAAGTAAACTTTCATCATTTGTTAGTCTAATAGTTTAATTCTAAAGTAATGTACAATCTATAAAAATTCTCCTAATCATTTTAAATGCAACTCTTGATTTATACAAAAATATTACTAATACAGGGTATTCTTATTTTCAAATACTAATACACCATTTAACAATATTAATCATCTCTTCAAGATATTTATACATGAATAAGTCTTTGAAAGGAAATATATCAAAGTTTTATAGACCATTGTTATCATTAAAGGACCATGTAAAAATAGAAGAGGAAGAGCATTGTTGGATGGTTTTTACTCTAACCAACAAAAAAAATCATATTCCCTACACACCTCTCATCCACTAATAATGACCTTACTCTTCCAATAATGTACTAGATATAGATTATCAATAGAGAAAGAGAGAATCTATGTGGATTAAATAGGTTAGCATGTAGCTTCTTGCAAAAATGTAGTATGGAATGATATAACATTCCTTATGTGTAGTGAAATATATACATATCGTAATATAATTTAATTAAAAAAGGTGAACCCTTAAATGTGTCAAAATTATAATAATAAGTCATGTGATAAATCATAAATGTTGGGTAAACCTTAGTGGACCTCACTGAAACCCTAATATTTACTCACATAGTTGTTATGAAACTATATTATAATATTGACTACATATCTATAATTATCACATACTAATGTTCATTACACATTTATCAAAATATCTAAACATCTAAAAAAAACTTTTATCAATTATATGTAGAAAATGACTTCCAAACGAATCATGTCTCAATATAAATTTGATTGTTAAATACTAAAATAATGATAATGTGATGCATAAATGTCCCGTAATTATGTGATATGTTATCATCCTTATTAAAAATCATAAAAATGACTCCTCAAGTCCAATTTAATGTTTACTAAATAAAAAAAGTGGTTGAAAATATTCCCAAAATATCATATCATAATACATAATTTTATCTTTCCATAATATAAAATAATTAAATCATTTCAATGCTTCAAAATATCTACAACATAATTAATAATATTTATTCCACAAAAAATTATTATACACTAAAATATGACTTAATCAATAAAATTATTAGTGCTACAAATTACTTTGTAATAATATCACAAGATTTGATAAAATTTATTTCCATTTAATTTAATCAATAAAATGATTAGTGTTACATGTTACTTTGTAATAGCATCACAATATTTAATAATATTTACTCCCAAGAATGATAGTGCATAAAGCCATAAATGCTTATGAGTTTTTAATGTATTGATTCAATGCATCACAAGAAGAACATATCATCCGTTTATATCTATTTTAGTCATAGGGATTCTAAAACGAGTTTGAAGCATTCATGTGATAAGTACTAGTAAAAGTATATTGTAATTTTATTTCATTAAGTATATTTTATCTATGATTAAGGGTTAAATATTCAATTGAATGATACAGTAGAATTTTTATAATAAAATTTTATGCTTCTAATTCAATGAGATGAATTATAATAAATAATATGCATTTCATTTAATTTTCAGATTTAAAAAATACTAAATAATTAAATTACTTATTCAACAAAAATTATATTATGATTTTAATAATAAAAAATGATTTATTCAATATTTAACTTATTAATTATTTATATAATAATCTATTTAAAAATACATAGATTCAATGTTCAACATACACCATTATAATAATGTAATGATAATGTTATTATTAGTAAATAAGGTTAGTTATAAATAACTATATCTAAACACATATGTGATGGTTATCAAATTTAAATATATTCTATAAAATGTTGAAGATTTCATTTAATAATTTTAGTCATACCTTTGCCAAACCATCTCTAAGTTTACTATTCATTACATAGTCTAACACTTAAGTATTTATGCATAAATTAATAACAGTTAAAAAGATTAATGTTTTAGATATGAAGAATATTATTCAACCACATTATTGAATAATATAGGTATCATTATTATAATGACTTAGACATTCATATGTTTTAAGGTTTACTTTTAAAAAATTTAATCATATTTGAAAGGTCCTTAAAAAATTTATTGGTTTATTGTGAACTTATAATGATGAATTCAAAATTTCTATGGATAGTACTTGGTCTTTTAAGGTGTCTTTATAATAAATGGTCTTTATAATCAAAATGTTAAATATGAAAATACCCAATAATAATCACATAAATTTGATTAATAATTAGGGACTAAATAATTATATATGTTCAATGCAATATATATTTCCTTATTGAAACAACTAAGACCACTTAGAATTCATAGAGTTGGTTATTATAATAGTCATGATTATAACATAATAAAAAATATATTAATCATTTATTGGTGGTTACTACCCATGCCAATAAAAATAAAGGTAAATGTTCATGTTTAGATTTCAATTAGAATGAATGTAAATCAATTGATTAAATTCTCGCTTCATTTTTCATAATCTACATCTATTTTATTATATTCGATGATACTCTTCCTTTCACTAAAGGGTTACAACTACATCACAAAAAAAATGAGTAAAATTAAGTTATCCAGTTCATGAAATCACATCTACATAATATGAAAGAGTAAAATCACAATGATATGTAATATAAATCATTTTTCAAAATTGCATAACATTAATTTATATGAATTAAATTAATTACATTAGCAAAATATTCAAAATAGGATAGTAGCAATAATTAACTATTTTATAATGCATAATTCATAATGCAACATATTTGATTGTATAGAAGAAAATCAATTGTGTTGTATAATATTAATCAGAGGTAAGTACCTCCAAAATTTGTCTTGGTAAAAATGGGATGTGACAATAAATTAAGATTTTGGGTATTTAATGACATATCTACAAACATATGTAAAGAAATTGGCAAGCACAAATCCTACCCCAAATATAAACGATTGAAATACTAATTAACTATGTTGGATTGTATATTATATTAGAAAATATGAGTAAATTTTAATTATCATATTTAGTGTTCATATATACATCAATTAAGCCAAGTCATGTGAACATATATAATTATATAGTTGCATGGACATGAATATAGGTGATTTTAGTTACAAATATTTTTTGAATTGTTAAAAGTAGCTTTTAGACATCTTGAAAATGGTTAATTGTGTGAAAATATGTATTGATCAATTAATCCAAATTTTATGTAATTTTTATATTTGTACTTCTAATCACTCTATAATATATATTTAAACATGTTTTAACACATAACTTCATCATAATTACTATATATGTATTGATCTCATGTACCTTAAAATTATAAGAGATATTTATATTATAGATCTCATATGTGTGTGTCTTTATCATAAATGATTTGAGAATAAAATTTAAAACTAACCTAAATATTTTATTTATATCTAAAAGCCCATGTGAAATATAAATATCAATGCACCAATCTAACCTATATATCTATATGATTTATGCTATATTTTAGTTAAATGTATTTAAGATTTTTATTATAATATTCTATTTTTATTTATTTACTTATTAAATAGATTTTTTAGGTAGAAATTTTTCTTATTAATTTAAATTTGACAAAGATTTTTATTAATTAAATATTTGTATTAGTTTATTATCTCTATTACACTAATGTTAATAGTGAAGAGAAGGGAATATATCTAATATAGCGAGAGAATGAAATAATATATTGTAGGCTATTAATAAGCCATAATGTAACGGTTTGATTATATCATGGATTCAGGGACTCTAATTGGACTCAATCCATGGAAATACATTGGAAATGATGGAGACTATATGATTGACTAAATCTTAGTTATCGATTGGATTGGATATTGCTAATGTACCATTCTAAACATAATTTTCAGGTGCAAAGATTATATAAAATATTTATATAATGTTGGAAGCTCCGGAAAAGGATATAACATTTGAGATCGAATCATTGTAGAGACTAACAATATCATAAAATAGAATAAGATGTGGATAAACTTCAATAATTTAATTTAAAAATATGAAAAAAATCTCATTTTTATTAGCTTTGATGCACTTACAGAGCACTTTTTAAGTTTTATTTTTATTTTTAATCAATTTGCTTTACTGGAACTACAAGTTTGCAATTATTGAATACCTTGTGTAACTAAATGTAATGTATTGTGTCATTACACATTTCTTTCGACTGCGTAATAAGAAATTACTATTGCGGAGGGGAAAAGAAATCTATTCTCAAAACAAAAGAAGCTTTTCTTATGTTTAATAGAAAAAACAAATTAAAACATCTCAGATCAATTTTATTTACTTTTTAAATACTTAAACTTCATTTTTCTAAAATTCCATTTGCATAAAATAAGGTAAAATGCCCACTGATGTTGGGAAAGCTTTGCTTTTTTGCACGATGCACTTTTCTGATATCATATGTGAGGGTTATGGGTGATTGTGGGCGTTGCATGTTTAGTAAGTCAAAAAAATTTCAAGGAGTTGATTTCAACATGTTTATTTCAAAGGTAAGAAGTTTTTGAAATTAAATTTGGATTTACAATTAAATTTATATATTTTTTAATTATAATCATTTTTTTAAATAATATTAAATATAAAATAAAATTTTACTTCAATCATCAGAAAAATTATAATATATAATAATTATATATTATTTTTCATATTTTCTTTTCTTACTATAAATTGTATTTGTATTTCGAAAATAATAATAAATAATCAGCATCTAAACTAGCAACATAAAAGTAGAATCTCAAATTTTATTTATAGAATTAAGGATTAAAAATAATATTACTTAAATTTGAATAATTTATAGTTATACATAATCATAGAAGTTTAAATTTAACAGTCAACCTTACCTATTAGATAATCATTGAAATTTAAATTTGACAATCAACCTTACTTGTTAGATCATTTATTTATGATGGTCATCTATTAGATATTGTCCAGGATAGGTTATCTTTAACAAAGAAACATTAAAAGATTATTATATATATATATATATATATATATATATATATAATTAATTAATTTTGACGATCAATTAAAATTAAAGTCGTACTGTCTTTGAAATATTTCAGCGGTATTTTCTTTCAGAACAGTATTTATTTCTAGTGCTGGCTCCATGGGAGTCCAGAATGCTTGAAGATCATAGGCTTTCGTGTAGTGAAGATAATGGGGTTACCTAGAATGTTTTCGAGGTTGAAGATTATAGAAGAAATCAAAGGCTGAACACTAATTCCATTCTCCAATATTATGCCTTTTATGTCAATTTTTTTTGGATTCGTCATTTAAATATGTTTTCCCATATATGCCTTTTATGCCGAACACTAGAAGTTGAACGGGTTCAATATATGAATGGGTATGTACGGATGTAGGACCTAAATCTTAGTAATTTTTTTTAAAAATGGATAATTATTATTTTTAATTATAAATATATGTATATTTAATTTTAGTTTATTGATATTTTAATTTAATTTATATATAATTTTAAATTTGTATATAAAATATTACATTATTGTTAGCACATTGTTTTAGTTAAACATATTTCAATTTAAAATTTGTAAGAGTTAATGTTAATAATGGGTTTATTTATATGGATTTTCATATTATTTGTTAAATTAGATATATCTTTTAATTATAATAAGAGGTCAGATTTTATCAATTTTATATTTTAGACATGTACACAATTTTAAAATTATGTGTATATATAGAAAATGTATCCGGTATATTCATAATATTTAATGTGTAGGTATATATCCACTTTGTCATAATTTTTAATTTCAAAATTTACAAAAATATAGTAACAAGACATTATTTCTAAATATTTTCTATTTTTTATTCCTTAGACCTTCATTAACACTCTACTAAAAGTACTTGCATTATTGGACACAAAATGTAAAGCTCACCGACATATTAATGCATATTGAAAATTTTTTAACAAAAAATTATAATACAAAACTATTTATTACTCTTAATCTAGATAACTATATAAAAAACTAATTCAAACAAGATTAAATGGACTAATGGGATCCAAGTTCAGAGATCATAAGAGGTTTAAAATTTAGTGTTCATGTTGCCTATAAGTTAGAGACACCATGAGTTGAGTGGGGTCCAATACATGATAGGGTATTAAGGGATATGGGGCCCAAATCTTATACATTCTTATGATAAAAAATAATTTTATTTTTAAGACTAAAAATCATAAAATGGCCATAGGACCATAAAATATAGGTTTTGAGAGCATTAATAATGTGGGCATTAAATTTTGTACCATGTTCAAGGAGTTGTGGTCTAATGGGCATGGGACACTTGTAAGAGATAAAATTGATATCTTACATATAAATTTTAAGAGTTAAAATTGATATCTTATATTTCGACAACAATGAAAAAGGAGAGTAAACTCTAGATTTTTTTTTTTCTTTTAAATAATTCAAATATCTTTTATGTGCATAAAATTTTGTAAAAGGCTAACATTTTATTATTAATAATATTCTACATGGACATGCACACACATAATAGATTTTTATAATTAGAATGAAACATTCCATAAGTTACATAAAATTGAAATAAAATATTATATAAATTATAGAACTCAATTGCATTTGAGTATGTGTTAAAGAGGAAGAGTAGATGTAGTGCACTAAAGGCAAAACTTGTAGTACATGAATATGTTTATGTGTGGTAGAGGCATTCAGGACAACACAATGACATTTAAAATACCAAGGTGAAAAGGAATTAGGTTTTGAATGATCTATACGGACTCCTCCTTTATGGACTTTTCAACATTATTTGAGGCACTCCATCCATATCACCTAACCCACTATCATTCAATAGGATATTTTTGGAATCAAATGTTCAAACACCTCCTTTCTATCATGCTCATACAATAGTATTATCCCTAGAGTCTCCAATTGGTCACACCACCATCAGTTCCTCAAGTCACCCCACCCAATACAAAAGTTGAATGAAGATCTTTTTACAATATAATTAATGATAGTATTGGGATAAAGGAATAGTTTAGACCATATTAGGATTAAAATTTTAGGAAGGCCATCAATAATTAGAGGAATCTAATAATGCTCATAATTGTCTACTGAGAAAACAAGGTGCCACCACCATTAGTTGTTTTGATTAGTAATTACCACTCAAACAAACAAACAAATATATATATATATATATATATATATATATATATATATATATATATATATATATATATATATATATATAGTGAATTCTCATAGTATTTAATAGTTTCTATGAAAAAAAACCATAATTTGTTTTTTGAAGTTTAAGGCCACCCAAATCCAACAATAAATATCACCTATGAAAGAGGAGACATTGATGAATATGTTGCATATTTTGGCTTCAGTGTATGAGAGTATGTATGCTTTTGAATGGGCTTGTGACCATATTTTACCTACTCACACAAATTTTATGTTGAATATGAAATATAACTAATATTGCAATTAATCCTAAATTAGATAAATGTAATATACTAGTGCAAGATAATGCAAATATAGTCCTAAACAATAGAATAAAGATGATTAATTAAAATAGTCAAATCAAAACATAAATTAACAAGGGTAAACTATGAAAAAGAGAGATATACTTATATTTTTGAGTCATCAGGTGACTCCATGGGAAAATGAAATACAGGCCATAAATAATTAGAAAAACCCATAAGCTTTCCAAAATATGATCTTGAGTTCCTTCAAGGCTAGGAATGCCCAGTAGGATATGAGTGATATACTTTTTTTTCTCTATTAGTCAGTTTTGTCCTTTTTCATAAAGCTAGAACTTCTAGAATAGTCAAGTGCAATAGTAGAAATTATGTTTTTTTTACATTAATTTGATCTTCAGAAGCTGTGTAGGAACATGTATATGCTTTTTTGAAGTTGTATATCCTAGCTTTATGCCACAATGATTAAATGGTAATGGAGTCAAAAGGGGTTAGCAGTTGGAGTTTTGATAGACATCAATGCAAATTATGTTGAGCATTGCCTACATACCAATACTCTGTAGAGGGATCAAACCTACATGTATATCTTCCACTTAAGTGTTTTGTTCAATCAATGTTATCCTGTGACTATATGAATGCATATAAAATTGGCTTGAATACTTTATCATGATTAGTTAAGGTTGCATAAAACTAAATTCATACTTGGATAATGACTACTTTAAGTGCTTAAAAACTAGTTTAGGAAGAATATGAACATTTTATTCAATATACACTTGTGTAAATAATATCTTGTGATAATAATGAAAGGCTTACCAAGAATTTTTGAATGAATTAATTGCATGCAATACCCATTGTAGAGTTTGTAAATCTTAAAGCTAACCCTAAAGATGATTTCCTTATTTAAATTTTATCTTTTGTTAGGGAAGGATTAAATGATAGATAAAGACAACAATGAAATTCATTTTTGTCATATTAGGCATTATTGTCCCTTTAGGAAAGGTGTTGATTTTTTTGTTTGAGTCATATCATATCAATGCATAGATATTTTTTAAGTAGTACTATAATTTCTATATGTGACAATAGATGGCCTTGTTATAAAATAAGAACTTTTATTGTGCTTAGGATAGGTCAAATTGGTGTTAATTAAGGGCACATGTCAATTAATGGTAAAAAGAGATAAAATAGGCATGATCAAGTATTTATAATGAAATTTTAATTACTACATCCTCCCTCCCACCTTGCAACTCCATCCCCCACCGCCTCCCCAAATTTTATAAATGAAATCACTACATTAAATAAAAACCATATCTTAGTGTGCGAAACACACTTTGTCTTTGAGCTACATATTCTAATTGTGCAAGGCACTATACTATTTGGAAAACTCTTCAAAATACATTAAGTATTATTTTTTTCATAAATTAAAACTTGATAACTTTATTTAAAATATTTGAAATTTTACTTGAACTTTGATAGTCTATAATATGAAATAAAATTTGCTTAATTGAGAATTATTTTCGTTTGAGTAATTCAAAAAAATTAAAATGAGTGTATGGAGTGAATATAATTAAATGTGTGAAAACCATGTTTATTTTTATGAATTTTATTATTAATGATGATTCCTTGAAGCATTAGATAAACCGTGCCTCTCATGAAACACTTAGAGAAGATGGTTCCTTAGCCAAACCATTAGAGAAAATTAGGGGTGATCAAACTGCAACATACATTTGCTCTTTTGAATTGAATGTGTTGCTCATTGAATTTTTTTTGAAATTGATTATGTTTTTCTATATTTATAACCCTGAGATGTAAATCGGTTATAATCTTAATGGATTCAAACACATAATTTTGTAGTGTTTGGTTGACCCCACGTCATGCACCATGTAATTAAACTAAAATGAACCACTACATATGGCTTGTAGATTCAATTGAATAATACTAGTATATCCTAGTATTTGAGAACATGATCATAATATAATGGAGTAAACCCACACTCCTACCATGTCTATGAATATAGACATTGTGACATAAACATGTTATTATGCACCCATTATAACTTTAGAAGTTAAAACTATATGTGAATGTTCATAGTAACTTTGAAGATATGTGAATTTTTTCTTTGAAATCTAAACATGAGTGCATGTGTAATTAAATATTCCTCCCATAATATATACCAATAAATAAATTTAAAAATTGAATCTTATAACTATGATTGTGACCAAAATTTAAAAAAATGGTTTATCTCATGCATGAAAATCCCACTGAAATACCCCCCTTTTTAGGTGAGGGAAATTGTTCGTAAAAAGTCACTCATATCAAATATAAATCTTGAAACATAAATATTAATATTTTTATCATTAAAATTTTTAGCATATGAAAATGTGTTAGCATAGTAACATTTGAAATTTTACAAGTAAATTAAGAGGTAAAGCCTATATAATATATCATTGAAGCTCATGGAACTAGTATGTTAGTCTGTTATTATGTTAATAGTGCATGATATAGATCATGGCACTTATCAAACTAATCAATCTCAACAAGCACACAAATAACAATCATAAATGATATAAAATTGGCATAGATGGGACAAGGGGAAGAAACAAGGACATGTTCAAATTTCCTAAACAACATGCATAGACATGAGAAATGTCAAAAACAAGGGAGATGTTAAAAATTCACACACACATGGGTAAAATGAAAAAAAAAAAGACATGTTCAAATGTCACACACCACACATATGGCTAAGGGCCAAATCAATGATAATTTAAAATGATGCACACAACACAAATAGGGCTAAGGGAAAAAGCAAGTACATCTTCAAATGTCATGCAAAAAACATAAGGTCTCATAGAGATGTAACAAGAAAAGATCTCACATAAAGGGTGATCACCAAGACAATAGAAAAATATTATAATCTATTATGTAAAATTTAGCAACATCAATGGAACATAGAATAAGAAAAGGGAGTCTAAGTTATGCATTTGTCATGTAATAATATCCTAGTGAATAGCATGTGTAGGTACACTATGTAAGATAGAAATGTTAGCAACAATTTTTTGCATAGTTGAAAGCTCAATAGTATAGGGGTTATATATGGATAACCCCTACTTATTGTTACTTATGAGTAAGATTATGCCAACTATGTAAGGTCAATGGATAGAGGAGAGTCCAACATCTTAACATGTGAAAATACTTTTATGTCCTACATGACACCTTAGAGATACACATGAAATGCAAGTGTGATATATAAAAAATATGTTATATACTAATCATGAGATAAATTATATATTTCAAAGATGCAAGATAGATTTATAGCCATGTTCAAGTCCTAGTTTTGGATTTTTTACAGTATTGGAATGTTTTTATATTTTTAATAATATATGATTTTTTGTTGAAATATGTAAAATAAAAAATAATAGATATTAAAATTAAATCAAGTTGTCATAAATAGAAGAAAAGAGACTAGTCCAGATAGTTCATGAAAAGTGTCAATGGAGGATGTGCACTAAAAAATATTATAGTGGCTTAATACAAGGATTTTTCCTGTATAGAATGTGATTAGAATTGTTATAGATCTTTAAGGGGTCAAAAAATACACACACATAATTAGTATTAAATTTAGAATTTTTTCAAATGTACATGTGCCAAAATATGTCTCATATATGAAGAAAATGATTTTTAAAACAAGAATATTTTTGCATGAAAATAGAAAATTACATATTGGCAATGTATGAATAATTTGAAAATTTTGACATAAGTAGACCTATGTGTTCAAGAAAAGTATTTTAGCAGAAAAGACAAAGGATAAGATAGATCAATAGGACAGTAGAAGATGAATTTTTGTCCTATTCTGGTTGATTCTATCTTGTCTGGAAGATGAAAAATTTTAAGAAATTTTTTTGCATGAAGATAGATTAATATTGTTGTTTTGCAAGAATGAACATTATTTTTAGACTGTCCAAACTTGGAATTGAAAATAGAAGGGGTGAGAGGCCAAAAAAAATTGAAACCCAAGGGAATATAAAGATGGATAAATTGATCACAAAACAAGTGCAGAGAAAAATATGATGCAAAAATTAGGATCTATATATAGTTAGGGTGTTATGTTTTAGATATTTTGAATGTGTTTTTGAAATGTTTGTAAAAATGTAATGATTAGGGTTGACCAAAAAAATCATCTTATTCATGATAGATGTTTTGAGATTCATATAGGTACATAGCATGATCTTCTTCTCCATCTCTTAGCTAATCATTTTCACCACCATGTGGTATGTGAATTAATTATCTTTCATTGAAAATGAAATGCCTTGTTAATTAGGATCTATTATGACTTAGATTTGTTGTAAACATGATTTTACCAATGAAAAGGATTGTTGATATGGATATGGCATGACCCAAACCTTTGTAAGAACAACTTTGGGACCACAAGCAATTATAAATATGATGTATACTAATGGTGTTTTACAATGTTGACTACCATGTAAGTCTTCGATAATATATCTAATTTTTGCCAATCATGTCATATTACAATGAATTTTTCGCTATGTAGGGTCAATATGATTATTCTTAAAAATATATCTGTGTATTAATACTATGACTATTTCATTTTTTAGGTGAGGATGTTTTTCTATTGTTAGAGTTGTAGGTATTATATGTGGAATTTATGTATTAGCATGAATTGGTTGATTTTGTATTATGCCAATGATACCCTTATGCTTGTAATTTTGAATTATTTCTTGCAATGTAATATAATTTTATATATCATGCATGTTATTTTATGATAAACACAATATGACTTTCCCTCCTTAAGTAGAAGGTGTGGTGTCGATCGATGTCTTTTAGTAGGCAGTGTGATGATTTTATTTTCTAACAACATCAAAAAAAGTATTGTAGGTGTATCCTAATGTGTCACAATTTAGATTAATTATGTAATATTTTCTTTTGATATCTTTTTATCATTAAAATATGTATGCAAAGGTTTCATATAAGGATAATCTTATTTTGTCAATTTGATTTCATTGTTATCATCATTAAAAAACTTTTATCTTGTGGAGAAGATGTGTTTAATGTTGAATTATTGTGGAGTAACTCACATGAATACTTGAACACATATAGATATAAGTTATTAAAATTTACATAATGATTATGTAATGCCTTTTCTTTAAGTGGAGAAAATAGACTCCTACTAAATCTAAATTTCACTTCTAAAAACAAAGATCAACATGTAAATGATTATAATATATTTTTAGATATTATAGCATAATCTCAAATAAACTCATTAATATTTTTTTTAAGACTTTAAAATGTTTCAATGTAAGTTTTAATGTCATGAATAGACTCAAGGAATTACTAGGCATCCATATAGTTCAATGTTTCATCTAATTTTTTTATGTTTCAATGATTTAATTGTAATACCTAAAATATTTGATTATTTAAGAATGGAATTACATAATCCTAATAACAATCTAAACTTATTTCAGATTATAAGAAATGTGCCTCCACATACATGTGGTGCATAATGCCTCGTAAATATTATAAAAAATATTAATTAATTTTGTTCAAAAATTCACTTTCAAACTAGTTATTTTTCCAAGCAATCCCCCACACTAATCACGTTAGGGAATGGCCCCCCTTCCATGAATGAGTAGATAGTGATGGCATGAGAATATAGAGAGACAAGCTAGTACTCATATGTTATATGATTTCTAAAATTAAACATGCAGTGTATCATAAAAACTCGTTCTATTGCAAGATATCACACAAACATGTAAATAATACTCATGAATTGACAATGTCTCACTAAACATTAATTTTAATAAAGTTTTCAAATAATAAATGATATATGTATCAATCAAAATTCATACACATCACTTGATTGGATTACCTTCATCTGACATTGTGATGCTATTAAACTAATGAAGTCCATCTCACTATTTACTTAGTATTAGAAATGAAAGATTTGGTTAACTTAATATAACCAATAGATTAATGAAATTTACATCCCACTAGAAATCATATTATATAACATGCTAAGCATAGGATAATCTAACAACATATATTTATTCCATCAAACATATGAATAAATCTCACATTATTATCTAATAATCACCAATGAAACTCTAGTTAAAATAACACACCTCTATGTACATGTATATGTTAATAGGCTCATGTATACCTATATTGACATTTAGCATAACATTATTCATAAGTACATAGCTTATTATAGTGTTATATCTACTCAATGGGTTTTTTTTTTTCACTTACTCAACATGATAAGTAACCTCATGCATATCATAAAGCTATCATAATATCATGAAAGACTATGTTGAGCTATTTATATTAGAAATATTTTAGGATTTTGATATATTATAACTACAAATAGATGTCTACAGTCTATTACTTTTGAAATAAGGCTTTTAACAATCTTTTGTTAGAATAAATCAACTATAAATTTAAATATTGAAATATTAATAAACAGACCATCTAGATCAAGTTGAGGTGTGTGTGTGTGTGTGTGTGTGTGTGTGTGTGTGTGTGTGTGTGTGTGTGTGTGTGTGTGTAACCATTTGTCATTTGGCTATGACTACAAACATTCATAGTTTCTTAAATCCGGCTAAGCCTAACATCCCACATCTTATAATAAGATCCATTTCCATCTATCCCTTTTGCATGAACTCTATTTATATTTAAATATAAACTCGTGTATAAGTCCATCCATATGAACACACATCCTAAATACATTAACAAATTTTAAGTATATAAACTAGAGTTTCTAATTTCTCATAAGGCTTAATACCATTCTCCTACGATACATAATAAATTTCAAATGCTTTTTATGATAAGCTATAACCTATCCATAAAAACCTATTAAAATATAACGGAGGTTATGCTAAGTTATATTTGCTTCATTTACTAGACAAAAACTATATTAACCTAGATTAGTAGGTTTGAGCTAAGAATTTTTTCATAAACTGATATGTATTAAAAAATGATATAATAGTGTATTAAAGACTTACTCTTAGATCCATTCTAACAGGTGTTCGATAAATCTACCTATATGCTAAAGTTCTTGATCACAAATGCTTAACCAAATTCTAAAAAGAAGATACAAATATCATTGTACATGTTGATCTAATTTGATGTCAATTTAGATTCACTTATTTATAAGTATATTTAATTTTCTTTTAAGAATAACAAAACATGGCGTAGATCATATAGCATCAGATCACCCCATAAGACATATACATATATAATGTCTTTCCCCCTAAATGTATAAGCTAACCAATTCAAAGTAGAAAAGACACAATAGTATCCAGGATAAAGTAAAGGTTGTCAATGGATTTTATATATATTATATTCGTATAATATTTGATCACTATATATTTTATTTGCATACGTCACAAGGTTTTAATAATACCACATCTATTCTTTGGTCGCTATTTTTACTTTTATGCAGTTGAATATGGCAATAGGAATATTTAAATTTAATTCCTATAGAAAATTTTATGCCTTTCTGTAGATGTATCTCAATATAAGTCATTCCAACTACTGAAGGAAAATTAAAATGCAGATCGATCCTATGTGAGTATGCAAATCAATAGCTCTAGGAATAGATAAATGTATAGTTTGAAGTCACCTAAATTGGAATATATTGGTATTTTATTCGGAATGCCTATGTTATTATAATATAATGAAATAAAACATATATATTGTTATAAAAATCACCCCACTTAAACTACAATAACTATTACCTCTAGATTATTATCTACATCTACTCTTGGTTCATTGAATACATTTTTATACATAATTGTTGTGTGTGTAATTTCTATTATATAGATATTCATGTCACCACACTCTCTACCATGTAAAATTACAACTAGTTCAATTCTTAATTTGCATATATATATATATATATATATATATATATATATATATATGCAAATTAAGAATTGAACCAGTTGTAATTTTATATGGTAGAGAATGTGGTGACATGAATATCTATATAATAGAAATTACACACACACACACACACACACACACACACACACACACACACACACACACACATCCTAAACTCATGTATATACATATCTAGCCTATATGCAATTAAAATTTGAGTAGACACCTATGTATACAATTCATATTAATATACAAAATCTAAATGCATTACCTACCTATAATTTCCCACTATGTTGGATTTCTTAACTTTCTTCTTCTCTCATTGCATCCTTTCTTTTTCCTCCTCTATGTGTTACACCTCCTTTTTTTCCCCTTGAATGCCCCTTTTGAGATCTTCTTTTGTATTCTATATTAAGATAAAAATGGCATTATTTTTTAAGATCTTTCCTTTCATTCTTGTTTTTATTTTTTTTTGTTATTATTTTATAAATTTCTCTTTTTTTGTTTTTCTTAAATTTAGGCCATTCTATTTCTCTTTTAATTTTTAATTTTTTTCCTTTTTTCTACTTTATTGGAAATTCTTAAATTTTATTTATTTTAAAACTAATTAATAATTTTATTAATTAAATTAGCATCTCCAAATGCCATAAGGATTTAATGATAAATTTATAAATCACTCTTAAATTTCATCTAATTATGCAAATCATATTTCTAATATCATTTAAAAGTCATACATGTAAATCACACAAAATAGATTCCATAAAACCATTAAAATATGCTATAAAATCATGAACAAACAACTATCTAATAAAAGTAGTAATAAGCACACTACACTAATCATTTTGTTATGCATTCTAACATGTACTATCAAATATGATGTATACAGGGTTCTAGTTGGTTTCTCTATCATCCTCTGACATCTTGATCTACATCATGCTCTCTGATGATGCTCACCCTCTGTCATGCTCTAAGAGATGAGTTCTCTTGTGTCAACCTCACAACAAGAATGTAATTAGATCATAACATCATGATATACATACATCATAAATTATAGCTAAAATAATGAATCAACGTGATCATAATGTAAATATGTATGCTATAACTAACTCATACCAATGTATATATATAACCTAAGTAATATCTAACTATCTCATAAAACATATATTTCAAAGCTTAGTAAAAAATAATTCAAATCAAATTTGTTAACTATAAATATCCATGGATAATCAAATAGTTTGGTTGGCGAAGAATCGATATGTAACATCCTTCCCCCCTAAAGCTAGTCATCATCCTAGATGACTCTTATTAAACATAAGTTCTAAATTAAAAATATATATTTAACAAAAAAATAACATAATGTTATAGTACCAAATCATGCAAATAAATATGGACATATCCTATAAAACTCATCATAGTCCTCTCAAATAGAACTATCCTTAAATTATTGGTTCTACTATATTTTTCACTATGACATCTCTCTATTATGCAAACAAAGTTTGTGAGTATCAAATACTCTAATTGGTTCTACCATGACCACCCTGGGATCAAAAACATTTTAATCTAACACATGCATAAGATCAATTATATACTTTTTAAGATAAGAAATATGGAAGACATTATGTAATAAAGCTAGGTTTAGTGGCAATGAAAGCCTATATGTTACAGAATAGAACATGTATAACACTTCGAAGGGTCCCACATATCTCAGTAATAGTTTTACTGACTTCCAAAATTTAATTCAAATTTTATGCATCTTAACCCATAAGAACACTTTATCATCTACTAAAAACTACCTATTTGTTCTCTTTAAATCAACATAACTCTTTTGTCTCTTATTGGCCTTGACCAATCTCTACTTGATTAATTTAAGTTTCTCTTCCATTTTTAAAAGCATCTCAAATCTAAAGACTACCTTGTCCTCTAACCTATCCCAACTAATTGTTGTCTTGCACTTTCTTCCGTAAAGTGCCTCAAATGGTGCCATCTTCAAAGCTAATTGGTATGAGTTTTCATACATATACTCAACTAACAAAATATAATATTCCCACTTATATTGATGATCCATGTAATACATTCAAATAATGTCCTCTAACACTTGATTAACTCTCTCAGTCTGTCTGTCAATCTGTAGGTGATATGTAGTGCTAAAATTTAGTTGTGTATCCAAGGTTGAATTTAAAGTTATCCAAAATCTAAAATTCATATTTAGATCATAGTCTAAAATGATCTTATCTAGAAATCCATGTAACCTATACACTTTATTTATGAAAAAAATTAAAAAGATAGGTGCATCATCGGTCAAATTGCCTGGTATAAAATGAGCCACCATAGTTAGTTTGTCAACCAAAACCAAGATAATATCATACCTATTTTATGAAATTGGTAAACCTTGGACAAATTCCATACTGATCACCTACTACTTCCATTTTAGTATATCATGCAAATATAGCAACCCAACTATATGTACATGCTCAACTTTCATTTGTTGACATTCTAGACAACATGACATGTAGTCTACTACATCTTTTTTGATTGTCTTCTATAAATATAGTGGCTCAATTACTCCTAGATGTCCCAAATATGGGGAATTATGTAATTAGTTTAGCAATATGCTATGAGAATTCTCTCGATCTGGCACATACATCCTTCCATTGTAATGCAAAATACCATCACTCTTCACTCTAAATATTTTATACCAAGGATTTTGAGCATTCTCAAACAATGTTTTTATAACCTGATCATAGAATTCATCTCTTGGTGAGAATTTAATCATCTGATCCTTGAAATTACTCTTTATACTAGCTATCAATGTTATGTACCTTCTATGACTTAGGGCATTACTACTCTATTTTCCTTGCCTTTGATATAGTTGATGTCAAAATTTTAATAAGATAAGAACTCAATCAAGTGTCTCAAATGAGCACTCAAATTTGATTAGGTGAAAATGTGCTTGAGTCCCAAATTATTTTTTTTGAGCTCAAAAGGTTTTCCTAACAAGTAATGATGCCACACTTGCAAAGCATGCACTATTGCCACAAGTTCCAGGTCATGAGGGGCATAGTTTACCTCATATGTCTTTATCTTCTATGACTCATAAGCCACTGCTGTATCATCTTGCATAAGGACTCCTCCTAGTCTATCTCCTGATGCATTTGTGATCACTAAAAATTAACCATTGGAGTTAGGAACTATTAAAACTGGTGTTGATTTAAGCCTTGTTTTCAATTCCTAGAAAGCTACTTCTCACTTCTCTGTCTAGACAAAACTTTGGTTTTTAAATTGAAAGGGAGTAATTGGATTAACTATCTTGGAAAAAATTGGAAATAACTTCTTGTAATAACTTGCTAACCCCATGAAATTTCTTACCTTATGAACATTCTTTGTTGCCTACCATTCCATAATGACTCTTATCTTTTTTGGATCTATTGAGATATCATCTAAAAAGATAATATATCCTAAATATTGAAATTTGTCTTGGAAAAATACACACTTAGACAACTTGCTTTATAGCTTATTCTTTCACAACCATTACAGAACTAGTTTTAGATGATGAAGGTGTTCTTATTCATTATTTGAGTATATAAGAATGTCATCAAGAAAAATCCAAAAAAAATAATCAAGATAATCTATTAATACACTATTTATTAGATTCATGAATGTTATTAGAGCATTAATCAACTCAAAAGGTAACACTATGAACTCATAGTGCTTGTAACAAGTTCTAAACATTGTCTTTAGAATATCCTTATCATATATCCTCAACTGATGGTATCCTTCTCAAAGATCAATCTTGTAAAGGAACATTTCTCCCTTTATTTGATCAAAAATATCATCTATACGAGGTAGCAGATACCTTTTTTTGATAGTTTCCTTATTCAACATTATTTAATCAATGTAAAGTCAAAGGGTACCATATTTCTTCCTAACAAAGACAACTGGTGCACCTCATGGTGATAAACTTGGCTTGATCAACCCCTTAGAAAATAATTCTTGGAATTAAACCTTTAATTCAACCAAATCAGTTGTTTTCATCATGTATGGTGTCTTAGACTGTGGTTTTAAACTAGGTGTGATGCTGATTAATAAATTGAAATCGTATTTAGGAGGTAATCATGGAAGGAAACACATCATGAAAATTTATAATAAATGTTTAATCTTAGATATATGGTTCCTTAGGTTCCTCTCTTTCATTTATCTTGATGATAAATACTTGGCACCCTTTTCTTTGATCCCTCTTGAGTTACATTGTATAAATCTACTTAAGCCTCAACTCTCTTTGCTCACCTTGGATTTTTGTCTGATTCTCAAAATCATCTAGACACTTAACTTTTTTTAGGTATTAGTCAACCTTAGCCTTATGTTTCATAATATATTTGAATCCTAAAATCACATCATATTCCCCTAGTCGTGACACATATATGTCCATAAATGTTGTGAATTTAGGCAACCCAATCTCTGCTTTAACTAAACACTTGTCAACCATGACTTTTGAGTCATTCTCATAATGTACTGACCATACATTTTCCATTATTCCAGCTCTTATAGTTAACTTAAAAATCATTCTAGGAGCTATAAAACATTCTATAACCCCTTTATCTATCAAAATATAAATTGGATGGTTAAACAATGTACCTAATAACTCTATGTGTAATGCCTAAAATTTGTCTTACTGATTGTCGACTGTTGCATGAATCTATTGCTGAGAATTGCCTTTCTGAGGATTAGGACCTTTTTTATTTGACTTTTCTTTAGGGTAATCATGATCATACTGGTCATCTTCGTAAATGAAATAGCCTCCAAGTGGTCATGTCCTATCAATTTAATGGTTTCCCTTGAAACTACCTTTGGAACCATTTCCATATTTCTTGTTGCCTGAACATTATTGAATTTGGCATTCTAAATTTTGAAATACTTCCTAGAGTCTTCACTACTCTGTTTCTAATTCTTATTTTTGAAGTTTGACTTAGAATTTCCAAACTTTTTCTTGACTTGTCCTTAGCCTATGAAAGAGAATTCAACTTTTATTCCTGTTTGACCACCTTCTCAAAGATCTATTCTATGGTATAAGGTCAGTGAACATACACTACTCAACTAATCTGAGGTTTCAATCCCATGATCAAATTTATAATCTTAAACCTCTCATATCCCCGATACTGAGGTACATACTTTAGAAGCTTAGTGAATTGCTCCCAGCACTCATTCATCAATAAATCTTACTACTTTAGATTTTGGAAATCAATGAGATTTTGATTAAAATAAATCTATGAGAGCCATTGTGACCTGAATAATTCCATAAAATAATCTCAATTATTATTGGTCAAGTTAATATTCATTTTCAACCTCTTTTTGGCCTATCACATAGCTACCTCACTAACCAGCTAGTATGCTCCCATAACTACCTTGGTGACCTAGAGTAGTTTTAAATTTCAAAAAACTTATCCATCTTAGTCATCCATGCCTCAAATCCATCTCTTGGAATACTTCCATCTAACATACATGGATTCACCTTTTTCATATCTCTAGAAAACTCCATAGCTATCTGAGCTCTAGCATCCTAAGGATTTTCCTGCTCAATAGGATGCATCTTCAGGTATGTCCTATTATTCTTCCTCTTCATGTCCATGAAAAACCTATTTTAGAGATGTAATCTAATCTCTAGTGTCATTCATGGCTATTAAAATCTAATCCATCTTTACTAATTTCTCAATGGTAAATTGACATAGAATCAAATGGAGAGTTACTATCAATGGCAATCGACGAATCCTCTCCAAAAACTCTATATTTCACCATCCTTATTTATATCAATAGAAGGATATGAAAATGTTAGTGGACTCATTAGGTTGAAGATTTTGATCCATAGCTTTGATACTATATGTAACATCCCCACTAGGATCTACCTAGAAATACATTATTTAAAAAAAATAAACACATATACTTTAAATACATTACACCATAAAAATCTAATCAAAGATCATATAAAATACTCTAATTATGATAAATTTGAATGAATCATATTATATCAAATATCATTGATCTCTATTATCATGAGAACACATCATAATACAACTATTGAAAGCAATTACAACTAACCATCAATGGTTGATACATGCCTACATCCATTGCTATCAATGTGAAATTAATAAGTAATTATATCTCAACATGATAATATTTCAATAATACATATAATATAATACAATGTATATATATAAGATATATCACTCTTTTGAGCATAGTTCTCCAGACTCTAGTATCTGTGGCGATCTCAAGTGTCATCTCTAAGTAAGTATTATTGTGGGGAAGGAGAACATCATTTCAGTGCTTTTCCACACCAAATATGGACCAATGATCCCCTGCACTAATACCATCATGGAATGGTCCTCCTTTCATAGATGAGTAGATAGTGATGACATGAGAATCTAGAGATACAAGTTAGTACTCGTGTGTTGTATGATTTATAAAACTAAACATGCAGTGTATCCTTAAAACTTGTTCTATTGCAAGATATTGCACAAACATGTAAATCACACTCATGAAATTACATTGTCTCACTAAACATTATTTGGCCAAAGTTTTTAAATAATAAATTATTTATAGATCAATCAAATTTCATACACATCACTTGATTAGATTACCTTCATCTAACATTGTGATGCTAGTAAGCTAGTGAAGTTCATATCACTACTTACTAAATATCAACAATGCAAGATTTAATTAATATAATATAACTAATATATTCATACAATTTACATCCTACTAAAAATCATATCACATAACATGTTAATCATAGGATAATCTAATAACATGTATTTGTATCATCAAACATATGAATGAATCTCACATTATTATATATCTTATAATATAAATAATGACTATAGTTTATACTAGTTGGGTAAAATATATATTTAACTATAGTTTCTAATTACTATAAGTATTTTTCAAATATACTACACCTTATGATAACCTATATTATCATAGTCTAGTGTTATTAAACACAACTACTAATTATCACAATCAACAATAACAAGTTATTTATAAATCCATGAAAATATAAGATTTTATTGAAGAAACTAGATATAACAAAGAAAGTCTCAATTCACATGAAACATAGAATATTCCATTCTAGAATTTCTTATACTCTCACAAGTTGTATACATGCATACACAAGGTTTTATTATATAGAATATTGTTTTAAACTACCAATGGAACTATAGTTAAAAAAACACACCCATACGTACATGTATATGTTAATAGGCTCATGTATACATATATTCACGTTTATCATACCATTATTTATAAATATGTATCTTATTATAGTGTTATATCCACTCAAAAAAAAATTCACTTACTAAATATGATAAGTAACCTCATGCATATCATAAATCTATCACAAGATAATGAAAGATTATGTTGAGCTCTTTATATTAAAACTATTTTGAGATTTTGATATATTATAACTACAAATAGACACCTACAATCTTTTACATTCCAAATATGGTTTTCAATAATCCTTAGTTATAATAGATCAACCATAAATTTCAATATTTAAATATTAATAAACAAACCATCTAGATCAAGTTGACGTTATACACACACACACACACACACACACACACACACACACACACACACACACACACACACACAGCCCTAATCAAATTCATGATTTGGCTATGACTACCAACATTTGTAGTTTCTTAAATCTGGCTAAGCCTACCATCCCACATCTTATAATAAGATCTATTTCCATCGATCACCTTTTCATGAAATATATTTATATTTAAATATAAACTCATGTATCAATCTATTTGTATGACCACACACCCTAAATATATTTACAATTTTTACATATATAAACTAGAGTTTCTAATTTCTCATAAGGCTTACTACCATTCTCTTATGCTAGACAATACATTTCAAATACTTGTTATGGTAAGCTATAACTAATCCATAAAAACCCATTAAAATATAATGGATGTAACATTAAGATATATATACTTCATTTACTAACTAATAGCTATTTTAACTCAGATTGGCAGGTTTGAACTAGGAAAAATCTTTCATAAACTGATATGTAGTTAACAAAATGATATAATAGTGTATTAAAGACCTACTCTGATATCCATTTCAATAGGTGTTTGGTAAATATTCCTATATGCTAGGATTAAGGTAAAGTGCTTAATCACAACTGCTTAACGAAATTCTAAAAATAAGTTATAAATATCATTGCACATGTTGATCTGATTTAATGTCAATTTAGATTCACTTATAGATAAGTATAATTAATTTTATTTTAAGAATAACAAAACATGGTGGAGTTTGTATAACATCAGACTACCCTATAAGTTGTATATAGCCATAACACCTTTCCCCCTATATGTATAAGCTAACCAATTCAAGGTAAAAAGACATAGTAGTATCCATGTTAAATTATAGGTTGTCAATTACTTTTATATATATTATATTCATATAATATCTAATCATTGTATGTTTTATTTACACTAGATGCAAGGTTATAATAGAACCACATCTATTCCTTGGTCACTATTTTTACTTCTGTGCAGATGTACATAGTGATAGGAATATTTAAATTTAACTCCTATATAAGTGTATAGACCTTTATGTAGATGTAGCTCAATACAAGTCATTCCAACTACTGAAGGAAAATTGAAATACAGATCAATCCTATGTGATTATGCAGATCGATGCCTCTACAAATTGATAAATATATAGTTTAAAGTTTCCTAAATTAGCATATATAGATCTTTTTTTATGAAACTCTTAGGCTTTTATAATAGAATGAAACAAAACATATAGACTATTATAGCTAATGTAGTATGTGCAAGTTTAAATATAATTTCTATCTTCCTCTAACATCTCAATCTATATCATCTTCTCTGATGATGATCTCCCTTTGTCATGCTCTGAGAGATAAGTTCTCTTGCATCAACCTCATAACAAATAGGTAGTTAAATCATAACATCATGATATAAATGCATCATAAAGTATAGCTAAAATATCAAATCAACATAAGTATAATGTAAAAATATATAATATAGTTAACTCATATTAATGTAATCATGTATCCTAAGTAATATCCAATTGTCACATAACAACACATATCTTAAAACTTAGTAAAAAATAAGCCAAATCAAATTTATCAACTATAAATATCCATGGATAATCAAAAAGTTTGTTTAGTGAGGAATGAAGATGTAACAATAGCATTCCTTGTGTGTGTGTGTGTGTTTGTGTATCACTAAATTAAAAAAAGGTGAAAACTTAAATATATCCCAATTGTAGTAATAAGTCATGTGATAAATCATAAATGTTGGGTAGACCTTAATGGACCTCACTAAAAATCTAATACTTACACATGTAGTTGTTGTGAAACTATACTATAATATTCATTACATATCTATAATTATCACATACTAGTGTTCATTACACATTTATCAAGATATCCAAACATCTAAAAGACTCTTATCAATTATATGTAGCAAATGGCCTCCAAACAAATTATGTCTCAATATGAGTTCGATTATTGAACACTAAAATAGTGATAACGTGATGCATAAGTGTCCCATAATAATTAATTGAGATTTTATGACTCCTTATCAAATGATGATTAAAAAAATCACAAAAAGGGCTCTTCGAGTCCAATTTATAATTTTCTAATTATAAGAGTAATTGAAAATATTCCCAAGATACTATATCTGAATATATTAAATTGTATCTTTCCATAAGATAAAATAGTTTAATCATTTCAATACTTCAAAGTATCTAGAACATAATTACTAATATTTATACAACACAAAATTATTATACACTAAGATATGATTTAATATAATCATTAGTGTTACAATGATTAATTTTATAAATTAATTTGTAATAGTATCATAAGATTTGTTAATATTAATTCCCAAGGTTTCCATGTATAAATTAATCAATAAAATGACTATTGCAGCTATTACAAATAATAGTATCAAAATATTTGATAATATTTATTATGAAGGTTTCCATGATAGTGCATAAAGCCATAAATGATTGAGTTTTTAATTTATAGGATCAATGCATCATAATAAAACATATCATCTCTTCATATCTACTTTAGTCATGGGGTTTTAAAAAGAATTTGAACATGTTATTCTAAGCATTCATGTGATAAGTATTATTAAAAGTATATTATAATTTTATTTTATAAGTATATGTTATCTAAGTTCAAGGGTCATATATTCAATCCAATGATATAATAGAAATCTTATAATGGGGTTTTATGCTTCCAATTCAATGAATTATAATAAATATTATGCATTTCATTTATTTTACAAACCTTATAAATATTAAATAGTTAAATTATTTATCCAACAAAGATTATATTGTGATTTTAGTAGGGAATGATTCATTCAACATTTAACTTGTTAATTAGTTATATAATAATTCACTTAAAATACATAATTTTAATGCTTAACATGCACCATTATAATAGTGTAATTGCAGTGTTATTATTCTACTAATAGTTTTAGACAACTTCCTCATTTTCTTAGGATTGCCATTTTAGTCAAGATTTAAATAAAGGTAGTTATAAACAACTCTATCTCAATACATATACTATGGTTAAAAAAATAAAATATATTATATAAAATGCGTAAGATTTCATTCAATAATTTTAGTCTTACCTTCGTCAAACCATCTCCAAGTTTTTTATTCATCACATAGTTTAACACTTAAATTTTTAGGCATAAATTAATGAGAGTTAAAACAATCAATGTCTTAGATATCAAGAATATTATTCAGTCATGTTATTTCATAATATGGGTATCATTAGCGTAATCACTTATACATTCATAGGTTTTAAGGTTTACTTTGAAATAATCAATCCATATTAGAAATATCCTTGAAAATTTTATT
The DNA here is from genome assembly GCA_037957365.1 of Torreya grandis. NCBI lineage: Eukaryota > Viridiplantae > Streptophyta > Pinopsida > Cupressales > Taxaceae > Torreya > Torreya grandis. The sequence goes on from JARHVA010002206.1 coordinate 2,518,754, forward strand.
GGATCATTATAAGCTTATGTGATGAATTTTAATCTCCTATGGATAGTACATGATATTTTAAGGTGTTAGTAATCAAATAATATTTTAATGTAAACTATTATTTTATGTAAGGGTTGAACCATATTATTTTTTATAGTTTGAATGAAATATTTAGTTGGTGTAAGTTTAAACTACAAATTTTATCTACAATTTATTAACATAGACTTTAATATCCAAAGATCATAATAACTTAAATTTAACCAATTTGTAAAAAATGATTGATTAATAAATATATTAAGGTAACCACATGGTCTTTCCACTAGTTGAAATATCTAATTCTTTGTTTATTTTTATCATCCTATATTTAACCACAGTGTAAGGTACCATCCATGATTTTAAGCCTTACATCACAAATGTCAAAAGAAAGATTTTAATAATTTAATTTTTAGGTTTTTAAAAATATTTTTTTGGGATCTTCTTAACACAATATGTTTTAAATTTCATTTTATTTTTAAAATTTGTATAATTATATTATTACTATTTAACATTTAACATTATATTCAATATTAAAAATATTAATATTCATAATCATCTCTATTCACTTTAATAAATTTATATCCTTTAACTAAGTAAATTTAGGATATATATATATATATATATATATATATATATATAGTCTGACATTACCCTTTTTAATCCAAAAACAAAAGTAACAACCTGTAAATCACAACATGGAAACATTAAATCCCCTTTACTAATATACATAAGACCTAGGATCATGCTCGAAACTCTAGTTGACCTTAAACAACTACCATCTAGATGTATAGATGTCCAAAACCTTTACATAATCTTTTCTATTTTAATTCAAACCCACATGGTTCTTATAGTGATAAGGGCACATTCATAAAGAGTATATGTACCCTAAATTTTAGTAGAGATGCCTACAATAAGGAGGATAGACATCCAAACCACTATCCAAGTTCACATAGTTTGTTACTAGTTGATGCATCAAAATGAAGGAAAAAAATTCACTATTAAACCAGATGCTCCTAGAGTCAACCTGGAACACTAAGGTGTATGTAAAAATCATTGTATAATTCCATTGCATGTTATAATAATAATAATGTGTATAAAACATATATTTACTTTTCATGTTTCCTTAAAAATGGTTCAATCTTTTGAATATTAATGTTGGATGGATAACCATCATAAAAATAATTGTTTGAGAGGTTGGGTTGATTTATAATAGGCTTCGAGAGGAATTTGATAATGGCATATTATTTAACCCAATACAAGGTTTTCACAGTTATAAGGAGGTTATACAATGGTAATATTTTGATAAAGACTAATCTCCCTTAAATTATTTATCAATTTATAGCTTTCATATTCCATGTAATTTTTAATTGGTAACCATCCCTTGGTAACTGACCTACATGACACAATTCTCTCCTAAAAATAAAAATTCAAAGTATGGAAAATAAATTAGATTAATAGAAAAATCCATTTGTTAAAATTAATTAAAAATACAATTCCATGAAAATCTATAATATCAAATAAACACAATGTTTCCAATACATTCACAACTAGTATAACATAAGTCCTACCTTAACACTCTTTATAGAACACACTTTCAATTTTGTCTATGCCTTTCAAAAATCTATATATTTACTATTTCCCCTTCTTCTTTCCATTCTCAATTTTTTTATTCCTATGTAAAAACCATCCAAAGGCATCTCCTCCATCCCTAAGACTCCCTTTGTTAATAACTTATAGACTATATTTATCTATTGAGTGTTAAATGTTATTAAATTTTGATCAATACACATCCCTTGCAATAGTATTTCCTTAGAATAAATAAAATATTCAGTTAATAGAGGTTCAATTTCATATAAACTCTTTGTACTAATGGAAACGATGTAACCCATGGTTAATTTATCTTAAAATATATAAATTAATGTCAAAACATTAATTAATCTCAAAATATTAATAAAAAATAGTTTTAAAGATAAAAACTATATTAAATTTTTATTATCATTATAATATAATTAGATTGAATAAAAATTGATCTTTCTAATGCCTCATAATATCATAAAACTATATTTAATAAAAAACCATAATATTTAAATAGAGATCTCAAACCCTAATCATAATGGAGCTCATGTGGCAGTTGAAAGTCCTACTATGGTAATGGTGAGTGGATCGGTAGCGGTGACTAGATCAGTGGTGGGGACTATTCCTATGAAGGTAGTAGTGCTGTAAAATACCCTGATAGGTTTGAAAGGTGAAAAATCTTGAGGCCCCCTATCTTTCGCTTTAGGGGATACCCTGTTATAGGTCTGAGTTCTCCAAGGACTACAAAAACTATAGATTCAGTGGGCTACAATGTTGTTATGGATACAACAAGTACAATAGAGACCATACCCAATGAGGAATACCCTACCTTTACTGACATTATCTCCATCAAACTTTTGTGGTAGCCTTTATCCCTTACTAAAGCCTTTCCAACTCTTGTCTTTGAAGAAGAGGAACAAGCAACCATTGAGAACAAGGAAAAATTCCTATCCACCCTTCGCATGATATGTCAGTTCAAAGGTTTTTTGTCAACCCTAACACAAATCCATGATTAGATTTTAAAGGAATGGTAGGATACGGTCATAGGTAAGATTCAAATCCATCCGTATGTAAAAGGAATCTTTATTATGATATTAAATAGCACTGAAGATAAACATGCAATTTCTAGTGATGAATTTCAATGGGACTAGGGATGTCATTTTCTTATGGATAATCCATGGCACCTTGATTTCAACCCTTATACTGAAATTTTTCAATCTTAAACCTATTTGGATTACACTTCCTAATCTTCCCCTTAAATTTTTGGAGCATGATGTCTTTACAACCATATCAAAATCCATTAGATAATTTTGGGGGGTAGACCCCAAAAACTTAAAAGGGATTCATTCAACTTATGCTAGGATTTTAGTTAATTTTGATATTACTAAAGATTTACCTACATAGATTGAACTGAAAATTAGAAATAGAACATGGATGTAACCACTAGACTATGAAGGTTTTCCCTTCGGATGTCATAGATGCTTTCAAACTAGCCATTTTATAAATTCTTTTCCTTCCCTTAAACATAAAAATAAAAATTCTTGGTGGAAGGAAGATGGCCCTGAACACACTATTGTACAAGCTATTGCTGAAATAAAGGAAAGTATCACAACTCTTGCTCTGGTTCCAATCATACAATCAGAACAAGGGAAAAACCTAGTTTCAATATCTCATGCTTATGATGTTGAAGACAATCTTTTGGATTGTACCCCTTTACATAAAATCCAAACCAACATTTTAGAAAAAGTCATTACGTCAAATGACTCACTTGGAATATCCATTCCAATCCTTCCACTCTCTAAGGGAGGTGGATATTGGACTATTGTTTGTCAAAAAAAGGTTTCTAAAGGTAGGAAAGATTTGGATCCTTTGAAAATGACCCTTAGATCTCAAAAGTAACATTTTTAGTATGGTTCATAGCCTTATTTTGGCTTCTGTACTTTTCATCTATTATTTCATTGTTGTTGTATGTTCGCTATATTGGATAGCCTTTGTTCTTATAATTGTTATTACATTTGGATGGGTTATCCATGTTTGTACTTGGTAGGGCCCCTTCAAAACCCACTTTTACCTTTAATAAAAACAAACCATGTTTCCAACACCTCAAAAATATAATCATACAATGTCATTGCCATCACCATTTAAACTAATAGCATTATGTAGAAAGGGTTTGTTGAAGAAGGTGATACACCTTTTTCCTTTTAGAGATCAAATATAATTTATAATTTATAAATAATGAGTTATGAAAAACTACCAATCATGATGGGTAACTTATCCATAAAGTTTTAGCTATTGCAGCTACCGTGGATCTTCAAGAGGGATAGGTGTTTGATGGAGAGCTTCTTTTACTAAAGTATTAGTCCTTTAAAAATGTATCTAAACAATGATATTATATATACCTCAATAACTTCGCTCTCATACTTTATGTTTTACAAATAATTATTTGGAAATAAATTTTCTTTATCATTGATAGCTCTAATATTTCACCATGCACCATTTTCTTATTGACATCTACTCAAGAGACATCACATAACAAAGACAACCAAAAACTAGACCCTATAAACTTAGATTGGAGACAAGGTAAAATAATCACACATGGTCTACATGTTCTTTATCATTTAACACAAATATCAATATAGGTTTGTTGGGTTCCAGACCCACTGACCTATAATATGTGGTCTTAATAGCCAAAATGTTAAGTAAAAAAAAACCTAACAATAATCACATGCATCTAATTAATAACTATGTAATAATTAATTTTATGCATTCAATGTGATATATATCTCCCTATCAACCACTATGACTACATAGAATACCTAGAGTTAGTTACTATAATATTCATGACCAGATTAAAATAACAAAAAAAATCATCACCTATTGGTGGTTATTACTCATGATAAACAAATAAATTTAAATGTTCATGTTTAGATTTCAACTAAAATGAATGCAAATTAATTCATTTGATTCTCTCTCCAATTATCATAATCTAAATTTATTTTCTTCTCTTCGATGGTACTCTTCCTCACACCGAGGGGGTTTCATCTATGTCACAAATAGATGAGCAAATGTAAGTTATCCAATTCATGAAATCACATCTGCATAATATGAAACAGTAAAGGCATGATGATATGTAATGTAATTTATTCTTCAAAATTACATCACATTAATTATATGAATGAAAATTAATTCTCTTAATTACATTATATGAATATTCAATGTAGGATAACAATAATTAGCTATTCCATAATACATAATTCAAAATGCAACATCTTTGATTATACAAAGATAAATCAATCCTGTTCTATAATATTAATCATAGGAAAATACTCTAAAATTTTTTCATAGTAAAAGTAGGATGTGACAAAAAAAACTAGGAATTTCATTATTCAATAACACAGGTAAAAACGTATGTAGAAAAATCAGCAAGCACAAATCCTACCCCAAGTAGAAATGATTGCAATACTAATTGACTATGCTAGATTGTATATCATATTAGCAAATAAGAAGAAAATTTAATTGTAGTATTTGGTCAATATATACATCAATTAAGCCAAATCATGTGAACATTTATAATCACATAATTGCATGGACATGAAAATGGGTAATTTTAGTTACAAAGTTTTTTCAAATCGTTAATTGTAGCTTATAGTCAACTTGAAAATGGATAATTATATGAAAATATTTATTGGTCAATTATTTTAAATTTTGTACAATTTTCTATATTTGTACTTCTAATTACTCTATAAAATATATTTGAACATGTTTTAGCATATAATTTCATCGTAATTATTATGCATGTGTGGTTCTCATTTACCCTAAAATTATTAAAACTATATATATTATAAATCTCATGTATATGTGTCTTTACCATAAATAATTTGAGAATAAAATTTAAAACTAACTTAAATATCTTAAATATGTATATTTAATAACCTATGAGAAAATCAATATCAATACACATATCTATCCTATATGACTTATACAATATAACTTCCATGATATTGACATCTCTTTTATAATTAAATGTATTTAAGATTTCTATTCTAATACTCTATTATTATTATTTATCTATATTAAATAGACTTTTTAGGTAACATTTTTTTCTATTAATTAAGACTTAATAAGAATTTTTATTAATTAAATATTTATATTAATTTATTATCTTTATTACACTAACGTTAATAGTGAAGACATGAATGTATCTAATATAAAGAGAGAATGAAATAATATATTTTAGGCCATTGAAAGCCATAATGTAACGGTTTGGTGACTCTAGTTGGACTTAATCCATGGAAAAATATTTAAAACGATAGAGACTATACGATTGATTAAATCTAAGCCATTGATCTAGATTGGATATTGCCAATGCACCATTCTAAACATGATATCAAAATTTATATATATATATATATATATATATATATATGAGTGAGAGATAGAGATATAATGACAATGATAATGTTGTAAGCTCCGGAGAAGGATATAACATTTGAAATCAAATCATTGCAGAGTCTGACAATATCATAAAATAGAATAAGTGTGGATGAGCACTCAACTATTCAATAACAAAAAATGAAAAAAAAATCGCAATTTCATTAGCTTTGATGAAGTTACAAAGCACATTTTAGGTTTTATTTTTATTTTTAATCAATTTGTTTTCTTGGAAATACAAGTTTGTAATTATTGAATGCCTGCAAAAGAGTTAACAGAGCATTTTTGTGTAACAAAGTGTAATGTATTGTGCCATTACAATTTCTTTCAAATGCATAATAGAATATTACTTTCTATTACTATTGTGGAGGGAAAAAAAAAACTAATCTGAAAAAAAGAATCTTTAATTATGTTTAATTGAAACAATAAATTAAAACATGCCAAATTATTTAAAATAAATATATCATATTTAAATTTCATTTTTTTTTGAAGTTCCATGTGTGTAAAACAGGGTAAAATGCCCAGTGATGTTAGCAAAGCTTTGATTTTTGTACAGTGCACTTTTTTTATTGCGGTCCCAACGGTTGCATGTTTGGTAAGTCAAACAAATTTTAAAGAGCTTGAAATACCATGTATTTGATTGAAATTATGATTTTAAGATGTTAAAATTAAAGGTAAGGAATTTTGGAAATTAAAGTTGATTTATATTTTTTTAAATTATAATCAATTTCTTTTAAACTGTATTAAATATAAAGTACATTTTTACATAAATTGTCAAAAAAAAATTATAATATATAATAATTATATATATTATCTTTCATATTTCCTTTTCCTACTATAAATTGTAATTTGTATTTGTATTTAAAAAATAATAATGAATAAACAACAAACATTAAAACAATTCATAACATGAAGATTGACTCTCAAATTTTGTCCATAATACTAAAGACTAAGAACAATATCTCTTAAATTTTAATGATTTATAGTTATATGTAATCATCCAGTTTAAAATTTGACAGTCACCCTACCTGTCAGATGGTCATCTATTGAATATTGTCCAAGACATGTTGTCTTTAACAAGGAAGCATTAAAAGATTTGGTATATATATATATATATATATATAAAATTTTCACGGTCAATAAAAATTAAACTCGTACGGTCTTTGAAATATTTCAGCGGTATTTATAAGCTTAAAAGCTGAAAATCGTTCATAAGGTCGTCAACTTCAAACTGTGTTTGTCATGCTATGTATTTGTCCGTTTAGAAGGCCTATATGAGATCGATAACATGTGTGGAATCTGATGAGGATGTAAGGCGTCAACTCAAAAAGATGATAGCAGTATATTTTCTTTCAGGTGCCGGCTCCATGAGATTCCAGAATGCTTGAAGATCATAGAAGTCAGGCTTTCGTGTAGTGAAGATAATGGGGTCACCGAGAATGTTTTCGAGGTGGAAGGTTAGAGAAAGAAATCAAAGGCCGAACACTAGTTCCATTCTCCAATATAAATTTTATGTCATTTTTTTGTAGTCATTTAAATCTGTTTTCCCATATAAATTTCATCCTCAATTGGTTTTTCCATCGATAATACGGATTCTAATTATTTTCTCATATATTGTGTCTTTCATGCCCTTTCATTCATCATATTATAGGAAAGCGGGTTTATATCAACATTTAAGGGAGAGATGTTAGAAGTTGAGTTGGGTTCAATATATGAGTGGGCATATGAGGATGTGAAACATAAATTTTGTACATTTTTATTATGAAAAGTGGATGTTTTATTTTTATTTTATTTTTTTAAAATATAAGTATATGTATATTTAATTTTAGCGTATTAATATTTTAGTCTAATTCATATGTAATCTTAAATTTGTATATTAAATATGATATTATTGTTAGTACACTTCATCTTAATCAAATATATAGATTTAAAATATGTAAAAATTAATATTAATATTGAGTTCAGTTCATTTATATGGATTTTTATATTACTTCTCAAACAAGTTATATCCTTCAATTACAATAAGAAATCAACAGCCTATCCATTTTATATTTTTGACATGTACAAAATTTCAAAACATGTACACATAGGAAATGTATTTGTCATATTAACAATATTTAATCTGTAAGTATACATCCATTTTGTCAAAAATATTAATTTTAAAAGTTATAAAAATATAATATATTCAAAAACATTAACTCTAATTATTTTCTATTTGTTGTTCCTTAGACTTTTATTAACACTCTAGTACAAATACCTAAATAATTGATTACAACATATATGGCTCACCAACATATAAAAATTTTAACAATAAACTATAATACGAAACTAATTATTCCTCTTAATACATCCAAATACAATAAAATTCAATCCAAATAAGATTAAATGAATTAATGGGATGCAAGTCCACACATTATAAGAGTTTTAAATTTTGGATTTCATGTTGCCTATAATTGAGAGACACCAAAATTTGAGTGGGGGCTAATACATAAGAGGGTATTTGAGAATATGGATTCCAAATCTTATACATTTTTATGATGAAAAGTGGATGAAAATTTATTTTATTTTATGGATTAAAAAACATAAAATGGCCATACGACCATAAAATATAGGTTGAGATCATTATTATTGTGGGTATTAAATCTTATTTCATGTAAAAGAAGTTGTAGTCTAATGGGCATGGGGCACTTGTAAGAGCTAAAATTGATATCTTACAAGTTATTTTTAAGAGATAAAATTGATATCTTATATTTTGATAGAAATGAAAAAGGAAAGTAACCTCTAGAGAAAACAAAATATTTTTTTTTAATAATTTAAATGGTTTTTGTGTGCATCAAATTTGGTATAAGTATAACATTTTATCAATAATAAGATTACACAAACACACACTATATTTTTCTAATTATAATAAAACATTGTATAGATTATCAAAAAATAGAATAAAAGATTATAAATTATAAAACTCTTTTGCATTTGAATATGTGTTGAAGGGGAATCATAGATGTATTCACTAGTGTATTAAAGGTAAAACTAGTAGTGCCTAAATAAGTTTGTGTGGCAAAGGTATTCTTGACAATGCAATGACATTTACAACACCAAGGTGAATAATAGGTTATGAACGATTGATATAGACTCCTCCCTTGTGGAATTTTCAACCTTGTTTGAGGCACTCCATCCATATCACCTAATGCACTACCATTCAACAAGATAATTTGAGAATTGAAGGATCCTATACCTCCACTCTCTCATGCACATATAATAGTAGTATACATAGAGTCCCCAATAGGTCAAGCCACCCTTAGTTCCTCAAGTCATCTCACCTAGTAAAAAAGCTAAATTAAGATGTTTTTACTATATAATTAATGATAGTATTGGGATTAAGGAATATTTTTATCCATATTACGCTTATAATTTAGGAATGCCATCAATGATTAGAGTAAAACAATAATGCTCATAATTTCCTAATGTTAAAATAATCCACCACCACCATTAGTTTTTTTATTGGTAATTACCACTCTAAGAAATATCTTCTATATATCTCATGGATTATAATAGTATTAATAGTTTATGAGGAATATCCCCTAGATTATTATTATTTTGAATTTTAAGGCTATTTAAATCCAATAAAAAATGTCATTTATGGAAGAAGAGAGGATGATGAATATGGTGCATATTGCGGCTTTAGTGTATGAGAGTCAAGAGAGTATGGGTGCATGTGAATGGGCTTGTAACCATATTTATCTTATTCATACAAATGTTGTGTTTAACCTGAAACTGAATTAGTATTGAAATTAATCATAAATTAGATAAATGTAATATACTAGTTCAAGCTATTGTAATATATTCATAAACATCAAACTAAAGATGATGAAATATACTAAGCTAAATAGAAATGAACAAGGATAAAGTATGCAAAAGAAATAAATACATAGCTTTTTGAGCCATCAGGGGACTTCATGGGAAACAGAATGCATAAACAAAAATAATTCAAAAAACCCTAAAACTTTATAGAATATGTGATTGAGTGCCTTCAAGGATAGGAATGCCCAGTAGGATAGGAGTGAAAGTCATTATTTTCCATGTTAGTCAGTTTTGTCCTTTTTAGAAATTTGTAACTTTTGGAATAGTTAAGTGCAACAATGAAAATTAAGTATTATTGCATTGATTTGACCTTTAGAATCCATATATAGATCTATATATGCCTTCTTAAAGTTGTAAACCCAAGATTTATGCCATAACAAGATAAATAATTGTGAAGGAGTCAAAAGATGTCAGTGGTTAAAATTTTGATAGACCTCAATACCAAACTATATTGAGCATTGCCTACATACTAGTACTCCTATGAGGGACCAAACCTACATTTAGTTATCCCGTATAATTATTTTGTTTAATTGTGATCTATTGACTATGTGATTGCATCTAGAATTACCTTGAATACTTGATTAGGCTTGGCTAGAGCTGCATAAGATTGAATTTAGACTTGGATCATGATTGATTGAATTGTTTGAAAATTGATTTCGGAAGAATAGGAACATTTTTTTCAATGTGAACTTGTGTGAATAAGCTCTTTTGATATTATTGAAAGGATTGCAATGATTTTTTAAATGAAATAATTGAATGTTCTTTTATATTGGTTTAAAAGGGAAAAAATACTCATTAGAGAGTTTATAAACATTAAGACTGACCCTAAGGATTCTTTCCTTTTAAAATTTTATCTTTTGTGAGGAAATGACAAAAATGATAGACAAGGAAAAAAAATGAAATTCATTCCCATCTTATTATGCAATATTATTCCTTCAAGAAAGGTGTTAATTTTTGTGTCTAAGTCATAACATAGAGATATGTGGATGTGTTTCCAAATTTTATATCATTTTTATAGGTAATAATAGATGGCCTTGTGGTGAAATAAGATCTCATCTTTTGTTTAAGATAAGTCAAATTGGTGAAATAAGTGTTAATTAAGTACACATGTAAATTAATGGTAAAAAGAGACAAAATATACATGATTAATTATTCATGATTAAGTTTAAGTTGTTAGACTATCCCCTAGTCTATAAATAAAATTACTAGAATAAAGGAAAACTATGCCTTAGTGTGTAATACACATTTTGTCTTTAAGTTACCTACTTCTATTATGCAAGGCACCATTATATTTGCAAAACCCTTCAAAACACATGAAGTAGTAACTTTGTTTCTTTGAAGAATTAAAACTTAAAAATTGGATTTTGAACATTTGAAATTTTACTTGAACTTTGATTTTCTAAAATTTGAAATGAAATTCTCTAAATTAAAAATTGCTTTTGTTTGAATAGTTTTAAAAATGGAAATGAGAGTATGGAATGAATACACTTTAATGTGTAACAACCATGTTTATTTTTGTGACTTTTATTGTTAATGATGCTTCCTTGAAGAATTAGAGAAATTGTGCATCCCACGAATCACTTGGAAAATATTGTTCCTTAGCCAAACCATTAGAGAAAATTTAGGGTGATCAAACCCCAACTTTTTTTCACTCATTTGAATTGAAAGTGTTTCTCATTGAATAATGTTGAAATTGATTGTGTTTACACATATTTTTAGTCATAATATGTAAACAAGTTGAAATCCTAATGGATTCTCACACATAATGCTTGAGTGATTAGTTGACTTGAAGTCATGCACTATGCAATTAAACAAAATCAACCACTATAGATGGATTGTAGACTCAATTACAAAATCCTAGTATATCCTGATATTTGAGAACATGATCATAATAGAATGGAGTAAAACCATGATCCTAGCATTTCCATGAAGATAGACATGTGGCATAAAATTGTTATTATGCCCCCATTGTAACTATAAAATTTGAAATTATATGTGAATGTTCATTATAACTAAATGAAGGTGTGTGAATTTGTTCTTTGAAATTGAAATAGGAGTGCATATGTAATGGAATATTTCCCCCATTATATGTTCCAATAACTAAATTGTAAACTTGAATATTGAAACTATGATTATGCCTAAAATTGAAAAAATAATGGCTTATCCCATGCATGTAAAGCCCACTAAAATGCCCCTCTTTTAAAGTGATGGAATTTGCCACTGAAAATTCACTCATCTCAAAAGAAAATTTAACTTGAAACATAAGTAGTAATATGTTTATCATTAAAAATTTTAACATATGGAAATGTGTTAGCATAGTAAGATTATAAATTTTGCATACAACTTAAGAGGCAAGGCCTATAAAATTTATCATTGAAGCTCAAGGAATCGGTATGCTAGTCTATTATTATGTTATGAGTGTAGGATATGGATCATGGCACCTATTAAACTCATCAATATCAATAAGAACACAAATGATATAAAATTGACATAGGTGGGCCAAGAGGAAGAAGTGAGGTAGTGTTCAAATTTCCTAAAGAATATGCATAAACATGAGTAATGTCATAAACAAATGAATTTCTTAAAATTAACACACACATGGGGCAAAGGAAAAAAGAAAAGACATGATCAAATGTCACACACCTCACATATGGCTAAGGGCCAAATCAAGGACAAGTTAAAGTGTCACACACAACACACATAGGACCAATGGAACAAACAAGTACATGTTAAAATGTCACATAAAACACACAGTATCTCATAAAGATGTAACAATAATATTACATAAGGCTCGATAGCCAATACAATAGAAAATAAAAAAATTAATCTATTATGTACAAGTATGCAACATCAATGGAACATATAATTAGAAAAGAGATTATAAGTTATGTATGTATCATGTAATAATATCCTACCAATTAAAATGCTCATGTACATTGTCGAAGTTGAAAACTTGATAGAATAGGGATTATATAAGGATAACCCCTGCATATTTTTACCTTTGAGTAAGATGCCCCCAACTAAGCAAAACCAATGGGTAGATGAGATTCCAACATCTTAACCTATGAAAATGCTTGTATGTCCTACACGACACTTCATATATACCATTGAAATGCATGTGAGATATATAAATAATATGCTATATAATAATAATGAGATAAATAATATATTTCAAATATGTAAACTAGATTTTTGACCATGTTTAGGTCATAGTTTTGAATTTTGATAATATTTTAATTTTTTATTTTTATAGAATACATAATTTTTTTGTACCTTTGAAATATGAAAAATGGGAATAAAAGACACTAAAATGAAATCAATATGTCAAAAATATAAGAATGGAGACTAGTATAGATAGTTCACAATAAATGTCAATGGAGGATGTGCACTAGCAAAGATTAGAATGGATGAATAGATGGAATTTTCCCCCTTCAAAATGTGAACTAGAACTGTTATGAATATGTAGGAGATTGAAAAATGCACAAATGTAATGGGTTGTTTTTCCTAATTTCATCAAATGTACATGCATTGAAATATGTTGCATGTATGGATAAAATAAATTTAAAAATAAGGATGTTTTGCATGAAAACTAGAAATTGCATATTGCTATTACATGAATAATCTAAACATTTGATAGAATTAAAGCTCCATGTTCAGGAAGTGTAATTTTTGTGTATAAAAATACAACAAACAAGATTAACTAATAGGATAATTATGGATGACATTTTTTTTCTATTCTAGATAATTCTATCATGTAGTAAAAAATAAAAAATTTAAGAAAAAATTATGCATGAAGATAGGTTAATGTCATTTTTATAAATATTCAACATTTATTTTAGAATCTCCAGACATAGAATTTAAAATATAAGGGCCAAGAGGCAAAAGAAATTATTTAAATCTAAGGGCATAGAAGTATTGATCAATTGATCGTAAAGCAAGTGAATATAAGAATAAGATGCAAAATCAGGATCTATGTATAGTCAAGTTCTTATGATTTTGAATATTTTTAATGTGTTCTTGATTTTTTTATAAAAAACAAATGATTAGGGATGATAAAAAACAATCTTCTCTAGGATCAAATCTTTGAGAGTCATATAGGTATGTAGAATGATCATATTCTCCTTCCATTAGTTTATCATTACCATCACCATTTGGTATGGGAACCAATCATATTTCATGTAAAAATGTAATGCCTTGTTGATTAGTATCTATTATGGATTGAATTTATTTTAACCATACCCCCATCCTCTGCCCCCTCAAATTTTATAAATGAAATTACTAGATTAAAGGAAAACCATACCTTAGTGTGCAAAACACACTTTGTCTTTGAGATACATAATTCAATCGTGCAAGGCACCATACTATTTGGAAAAATCTTCAAAACACATGAAGTATTTAATTTGTTTCTTTAAAATATTAAAAATTGAAAACTTGATTTCAAACATTTGAAATTTTACTTGAAATTTGACAGTTTATAATATGAAATAAATTTTTCTAAATTGAGAATTATTTTCATTTGAGTAATTCAAAAAATTGAAATGAGAGTATGGAGTGAATAAACTTAAAAGTGTGATAACCATGTTTATTTTTATGAATTTTCTTGTTAATGATTCTTCCTTGAAGCATTAAAGAAATGGTGCCTCCCATGAAACACTTGGATAAAACGGTTCCTTAGCCAAACCATTGAATAAAATTAGGGGTGATCAAACCCTAACTTGCAATCACTCTTGTAAAATGAAAGTGTTGCTCATTGATTTTGTTTGAAATTGATTATGTTTTTCCATATTTTTAACCCTAAGATGTAAACGGGTTGGAATCCTAACGGATTCACACACATAATTTTGGAGTGCTTAGTTGACCCCAAGTCATGCATTATGCAATTAAACTAAATCAAACACTACATATGGCTTGTGGATTCAATTGAAAAATCCTATTATATCCTACTATTTGAGAACATGATAATAAAATAATGGAGTAAACCCATACTCCTACCATTTCTGTGAATATAGATACTATGGCATAAACATGTTATTATGCCCCCATTTTAACTTTAGAATTTAAAACTATATGTGAATGCTCATTATAACTTTGAAGATATGTGAATTTGTTTCTTTAATTTGAAAATGAGTGCATGTGTAATGAATTATTCCCCCCATAATATGTGCCAATAACTAAATTTAAAAATTAAATCTTAAAACTATGATTGTGAAAAAAATTGAAAAAAATGGCTTATCTCATGCATGAAAATCCCACTGAAATGCCCTCCTTTTGAGGTGAAGGAAATTGTTCCTAAAAAGTTACTCATATTTTTTTTTAAATATTGAAACATAAATATTAACATGTTTATCATTAAAAATTGTATCATATGGAAATGTGTTAGCATAGTGACATTTCAAAAAATTTAAATAAATTAAGAGGTAAGGCCTTTATAATGTATCATTGAAGTTCATGGAACTAGTATGTTAGTCTATTAGTATGTTAAGAGTGAATGAAATGGATCATGTCACTTATCAAACTGATCAATCTTAACAATCCCACAAACAAGAAGCATAAATGATAAAAATTTGACATAGATGGGCCAAGGGGAAGAAACAAGGACATGTTCAAATTTTCTAAAGAAAATGCATAGACATGAGAAATATCGCAAACAATGGAAATGTTAAAAATTAACACACACATGGGATAAATGTAAAAATAAAAGACATGTTCAAATGTCACAAACCACACATATGGCCAAGGCCAAATCAATGACAAGTTAAAATGATGCACACAACACACATAAGGTCAAGGGAAAAAGCAAGTACATGTTCAAATGCCATGCACAACACATAAGGTCTCATTGAGATGTAACAAGCAAAGGGTCTGACACAAGGTATAATGTCCAAGACAATAGAAAATAAAAATTTGAATCTACTATGTCCAAGTAAGCAACATCAATAGAACTTATAATTAGAAAAGGGAGTCTAAGTTATGTATATGTCATGCAATAATATCCTAATGAATAGCATGTTTAAGTACACTTTGTAAGATATAAATGCTAGCAAGAAAATTTTCATAGTTGAAATCTCAATAGTATATGGGTTATATAAGGATAAGCCATACATATTATTACTTGTGAGTAAGATGCTCCCAACTTAGCAAGGCCAATGGGTAGAGGAGAGTCCAACATCTTAACCTATGAAAATGCTTGTATGTCGTACACAACACTTCATAGATACCAATGAAATGCATGTGTGATATATAAAGAATATGTTATATACTAATCTTGAGAGAAATAATATATTTAAAATATGCAAGCTAGATTTATAACCATGTTCAAGTCCTAGTTTTGGATTTTTGACAAAATTTGAATGTTTTTATATTTTTAAGAATATATGTTTTTAAGAATATATTGAAATATGTTAAATTTGAAACAATATATTAAAATTAAATCAAGTTATTGAAAATAGAAGAAAGGATATACGCCAAGATAGTTCACAATAAGTGTCAATGGAGGATGTGCACTAACAAATATTAGAGTGGCTCAATAGAATGATTTTTCCTTTATAAAATGTGATTGGAATTGTTATATATCTTTAGGTGGTTGAAAAATGCACACATGTAATTAGTTTTACATTTTCATTTTGTCAAATGTAAATGTGCTAAAATATGTCACATGTACAAAGAGAATGATTTTCAAAATAAGGATATTTTTGCATGAAGATAGGAAATTGCATATTGATACTGTATGAATAATTTGAAATTTTTGATATAAGTAGACCTATGTGTTTAGCGAAAGTTTTTTAGCAGAAAAAGATAGACAAGATAGACCAATAGGATAGTAGCAGATGAGTTTTTGTCTTGTTCTGGTTGATTTTATCCTATAAGGAAAATGAAAAAAAAAATCAATAAAAATTTGTGTATGAAGATAGATTAATATTGTTGTTTATCAAGATTGAACATTATTTTGAGACTGTCCAAACCTAGGAGTGAAAACAAAAGGGATGAAAGGCTGAAAATTCATTGAAATTCAAGGGCATATAAGGATGGATCAATTGATCGTAAAACAAGTGAATAGAAAAATAAGATGCAAAAATCATGAGCTATGTATAATCAGGTTTTTATGTTTTAGATAATTTAAATGTGTTTTTGAAATGTTTATAAAAATGTAATGATTAGGGTTCACCAAAAAAATCATCTTCTTCATGATCAAAGCTTTGAGATTCATATAGGTACATAGCATGATCTTCTTCTCCATCTCCTAGTTGATCATTACCACCACCATGTGGTATGTGAATTAATTGTCTTTCATTTAAAAGGCATTACTTTGTTGATTAGGATCTATTGTAGCTTGCATTTGTTGTAACCATGATTTTACCAATGTAAAGGATTGTTGATATGAATGATACATGACCCAAAACTTTGTAAGGATGACTTTAGGAGCACAAGTAATTGGAAATATGTTGTATCCCAATGATGCTTTCCATTGTTGACTACAATGTAAGTCTTTGATACTATATCCAATTTGTGCCAATCATGTAACATTACAATGAGTTTCTTATTGTGTAGGGTCAATATGATTATGCTTAAAATAATACCTGTGTATGAATATTATGACTATTTCATTGTTTAGGTGAGGATGTTTTTTTATTGTTAGAGTTGTAGTTATTACTTGTGGAGTTTCTATTGTAGCAATAATTGGTCAATTTTGTACTATACCAATGATACCCGTATGCTTTTACTTTTTGAACTATTTATTGAAATGTAGTACAATGTTATGTATCATGCATGTTATTTTATGATAATCGTAATATGTATTTCCCTACTTAAGTAGAAGGTGTGTTGTGGATCGATGTCTTTTAGTAGGCAGTGTGATGAGTTTATTTGGTATCAACATCAAAAAATGTATTGTAGGTGTATCTTGATGTGGCTCAATTTAGATTGATTGTTTAAGTATCCATCTGACATCTTTGTATCATTAAAATATGTATACAAACGTTCCATATAAGGATAATCTTCTTTTGTCAACTTGCTTTCATTGTAAGCATCATTAAAAAAACTTTTTCCTTATAGAGAAAATGTGGTTAATGGTGTATCAGTGTGGACTAACTCACAATCATACTTGTACACATCTAAATAAAAGTTATTAAAACATATATAATGATTATGTAATGCCTTTTTTTTTAAGTGAAGAAAATAGACCCCTACTAAATTTGAATTGCAATTCTAAAAATAAGGATCAATATGTTAATGATTATAATATATTTTTAAATCATATAGCATAATCTCAAATAAACTCATTATTATGTTATTTTAAGCCATTTAAATGTTCTAATGTAAATTTTGATGTCATGAATAGACTCAAGGAGTTACTAGGCATCCATATAGTTCAATGTTTCATCTAATTTTTCATGTTTAAAATGATTTAATTGTAATACCTAAAATATTTGATTGTTTGAATGGAATGACATAATACCAATAACAATCCAAACTTATTTTAGAGGATAAAAACTCTACATCCACATACATGTCGTGCATAATGTCTCATAAATATTGTAAGAAAAAGACTTGTTTATTTTTTGCAAAAATCCACTTTCAAACTAGTTGTTTTTTTAAGTATACTTGGTTTGATCAATCTTTCCATTTAAATGTTAAATTTGATGGTCAACCTTTCTTACGACCTAAAAAAATTATAGTGATTTTACAATCAGCATTTTCCTTCAAAAAGTGTGACAACCGTCTTTGAGTAAAGAATTATCGAAGATTAAATATATATTTCTATAATCATTCAATAAATATTTTTATAGTCCTTAAGAATTTTTATTATTCCACCTAAAACTTTCCTATTTATTTCATAGAATCTTTAAAAAATTATATTATTTATTACAACTAAAAAAACATAAATATGTTTATAAATCAAAATTTAATTCTTGTAAATAATTTTTTAAACATATTAAAAAAATAAAATCATAAAATTTACAAAATAATATTTTATTTAACATATTTTAAAATAAAATATATTTATTTAATTTATTCATTTCAATTAAAATGCAACTATTTATCTACGATTGTTCTATCATAAAAAGTTTTAGATGAATAAGCAGTCCAAAGCTAAAAATTTTGATCACAACATACAAGGAAAAATATCCTAACAACTTGGAAATGAGAATAGCTCTGCAAGTGTGCCTTCTTAAAAGTTAATACATTCATATCTTACAAAAATTAATGTTTAAAGGATGGCTGTTATAAAAAAAACACTATTAAGCCAATATATATGACTTTCATATATTTTAGGGTTGGCATTTTCCATCATTATAAATATTTTATGACGACAGAGTTCAATTATAAAGGAAAAACATATTAAAAATAAATATATATTTATAAATATTTATTCTTCTATAAATTTTTTAGAGTCCACCAAAAACAATTCCTACCATTCAATATAATATTTGAAAAAGTTCAACTATATTTATAAATAAAAAATGACCCCACAACTGTCAAATTTAAAGTGTACGCATGACAGTTAAACTGTAGAACCCCAATCCATGGGAGCGAGAGGGTATAGTCATATTTGTTAATACAAATGCTGGTTTTCGGTCCAAATTCCATAAAAGCTTTCCAACCGCTGAAGTTGTTCAGCTAACCACTTTGCCTACTGTAATAATACAACCATTTAGATCATCTCATAACAGTTGATGATATTGATACAGTATACGGAGGATCTTATATAAGTGTTGAAGAATGTACGCTTTCAGTAATAAAGAGTTTACTTCGAGATGAATTTTAGTCGTAAAATTTTGCCCATTAGTAAAGAGTATCACTACAGTAACTCTAGATATTCTCATTGGTAAATTTAAAATCTTATATAAGACTAACAGTCCTTATTCTCCGTTCTAAAAGGTTTCAAGAATATTATATGTTTTACAGCCCTCATTCCCCGTGCAGTACCCCCAAGTGATAACTTATTATTGTTTTTTCTAGTGATCATGAAAATATGACTCAAATATCCCTAGGCATTACTATAGTTAGTTATATTAGCAGTTGCTCCAAATGTGTAATTTACATTGGAAAGAATGTATATTTAATTTTGGAGACTTTTTTCTAGCAAGTGTTTTATTTTTATTATTGTAGTATATTCTCGTTTTAAGTGTATGATGTGAGCACCTCCTAATGCATGAGAATTAAACCTACCAATTCTATTTGTCACTTGGGACCGATCACCAATCAACCATCTTTTATCTCAACCAATGACTTATCTACCACGACATTCACATTGTGTCACCAATAATGCCCCCTTATGCACCCATATGGCTTGCACTTTGCAAAAGCTTCAGTATTCACTTCAACTGCAATGAAAGTAATAAAATAGATTTCATAACCTCAATGTATTACCCCCTGATCATCAGCATTGCGTTGTTGATTTGATCCACACATTGGACGTGGAGTCCTTTAGTAATCAAATAAAACATAGTTAATAAAATATGCCACCACCTTGCAAGCTACAAACCCCTTTGTAATGGGTGCAGGGTATGTAAATCCTATAACAACCCTGAGTTTGAATCATGTGTATGATATAGGATCTATCATGAAATCAAGATGACACATTTTGCATGAAGGTTTAGAATTAGGATTTTGATGATTGTTGTCGTAGATCATGCTTAAGTACAATATGTAAATGATTTTTTGTCAACCACATCACACCATGTCTAACCACCCCGATAGATGGATGAAAAAATAATCATAAATGGTTAGAACGTTTACAACTTCAATCTTGATATGGATTGTATGTACCCATGTCCACTTCAATTTTTAATCCAACTTTGAAACCTAAAATTCAAAATTGCTCTTGGTTGCTTCTAATTTTGCCAATGCCATTGTAATTAGAATAATTTCTTCATTGCAATCACTAAGACAGAGGGGGATAAATTATTTGGAAATAGAAATGGGTTTTGTCCATATTTTCTCATGGTCATCGAGCCCAATCACCCATAATTGCCCTAAGCCTAACACATTAGGCTCTTCAAATAACCAATATAAATTTCACTTAATCAAATCTAGAGAAATTGTAGTTTTGACATAGTTATTGAGCAAAGAGGCTATATATTTTTATCAAGAATGCAATCCATCATGTAAACAAAATCCTTGCATAGCAATTCAAATCTTGACTAGTCTACCCCCACAATTAATTTAGACAAACTTGTTTTGACATCCATATACATTCCTACAATTAATGGATCTACTATTTAAGAAGGTAGATATAATGTTATCCATTCTCTAGTAATGGGATTATAGATGTAAAAGATGTTGAAGGAGTTAAATCTATGTCTTTATGTTGTAGATTTTTCTTAGGTTAATTTTCTCAGCATCAAGAGATGCAGTCTGCCTCAGGGTGATTTTATTAAACTCAAACTCAATTACCACCATCACAGTATTTGATTGGAATTTTTATATTATCAAGGATCAACAAGGAAAACATGAGGATGATTTGATTGTGATAAGCTTCCATGTCTGCTGTGTGATTCAAAGCAGTGTTGTAATGTCATTGATATGGAGACAAGATATTGAGGTTCCAAAGTTTATATTGTAGATTGCGTTCATCTATGCTGCCAATATATTGACACTTGGATAAATTACATAAGGGTTAATAATATACATTAACACCATACTCATACCCATGGAATAAATGGCATGGTGATATAGAACCTGCAAATGGTAAAATAATTCAAAGTGAGATGGGAAATGATGATGAGGGGAAATGATAGGGTATTTTAGGTGATATCGTATAGTAGAGGGCCCATATCATACACATGCCCTGACTTCAAAAGAGTTGTTAGATTTACATACCTTGCACCCATTACAAAGGGCCAAAGGATTTTTAACTTTTAGGGTGGTGGCATCATTTATTGACTATTTTTTATTTGATTATAGAAGGACTCCGCATCTGAAGTGAAGATCAAATCAACAATTCAATGTCATTGATGTGTGGAAATACATTGAGTTTATGGAGTCTATCGTGTTGCTTTTATTGTGGTTGAAATGATTATTGAATATTTTACAAGTGTATGCCACATGGGTGCATAAGGGGATATCATTGGTGATATGATGTGAATGTTGTGATAAACAAAAGGGCCATATAAAATGATAAAGGTTGGAATAAATGTTATCTAAAGATGCTCTCCCCATCTCCTCCAAACATCTTGCTGGTCAAGCATCTTTATATAACCGTCAAGCATTCTCCTCTTTTTACTTTTTCCCATTCTCCACTTCCTCTAGCTTTTCATTTGTAGGTTTCTTGAAAATATTTCAATGCCATGACACCTACTTAGTATCATAAAATAAGGTTTTAACTTTTAACAAATACCCTAACAATATATATATATATATATATATATATATATATATATATATATATACAGTGATGCACATTGCATACCCTACTTATGAAGTTTAGATCTCTAAACACCTGGAGAAACCAATTTTAAAAAAATTAAAATAATACATGGTCCCTTCTTTATCAATACAATTCTGATAAGGTGAACCTTGTTTATGTGCAAACCCATGTTTACAAATCACTTTACTTAGTATCACCAATTATTTTAGAAATAACATTGTCCTTGTTTAAAATGATGGAACCATTTTGCATCTCTTTCAGCAATTTATCTTACAACAATCTTGGAGATAAAGTTGGTTGCAGTATGACAATTAACACATACTTGAAGGTTCTTGACAACTATAATAGTTGTTCTAGGGGGTGTGTTTAACAATCCAACTACAATTTAAAACTTGTCACTAATGTGGCAGAGGAATAATCATCGTTCCTCCTCCTCCACATCATTTAATGCATGTCTTAAATCCAAAAAAGACCTTATTGCCTTTAGCTTCAAAGATAATTTGTCCAAATTTGCATAGATCGCATGTCTATGGGTGTGTTTTATCTCATGCAAATAAATAATGTACGGTATTATGTCTTTCAATCCAGCTAAATCTAGGTATATTTTAAATTCATCTATCTTGCATCAAAATCCTCACCATTTGAATATCACCCTGCTTCCCCACCTCTATACAAATGTTTGACAAAAGAACATAAGTCAACATTTTTAGGATCTAGTTCAAAAAAAAGGGTTATTGTAAATACTCCTAACTCTACATTCTTATGTGGTCTACAAACACATCCACACAACCACCACATGTTTAATTGGCATTTCGATGATAAAATTTAGAGTTTCCCCAAGATAGTTAATGCCTAGGAATGTTAACCATGCACACATAATGATCAATTATAGGTGTAATGCATTTAGAGTCACTCATGCCATTGAAGTATTGACAACCCTCATCCACTTATCCTATGTAGATGCATGTTAATAAAACACAATCAAACCTTACATCGTTAAGGTTTGTTCTATTTGCTTCATTAGTTCAAATAATTTGAGAGCTTCCTCGAAAAATCCATTTTGTGCATACCCTATAATAGAACATTCCATGAGACCAAATTTCTTTCAAAAATGTTGTCAAACATTTCTCATTCCTTGTGTATGCTTCCACATTTTACATACATATCTATTAATGCACTTCCAATTACAACATCTAAAAGTCAACTTTTGATGATACTTTGATGGATGTCTAGGCCATGTTCTAAAGCTTGCATTTTAGTACACACTAGTAGGATGTTGCCAAAGGTTATGGAGTTTAGATTTACACCTACCAATTCCATTTTTTTCAAAGATTTTTCACCAAAACCACTTTGTGTATATCCTGAATCATTACATTCCATGAGACTACATCTCTTTGAGGTATTTTGTCAAATAATTCACATGCCTTGCCTAACCTTCCACATTTTACATACATTTCTACTCGGGCATTTACAACTACAACACTTGACAAAAGTCCAATTTTGATTATATTTTGATGGATGTACATACCATGTTCCAAAGCTCTCATTTTTGCATGTGTTGGGAGGAGGCCATAAAATGTTGTGGAGTTTGTATTTATACCTATTAATTTCATTTGTTTAAATGCCTCTGAGGCCTTTTCAAAGAACCCATTTTGTGCATATATTGAAACTATGGCACTCTAAGAGATAACATCTGGTTGACATATTTAGTTTATACAGCTAAACTAAACTACAGCTAAAGAGTGAAAAGTTGTTCCCTATAACTCACTCCCATCCTACTGCTCTAGCATACTCATAATCATAGATGAAATATGGGAATAGTCCACCACAAGGGAGTTTCCCCTGGTTTACCAATTCTCTAGGCATACACAAATTTGTGAAGCGTCAAACTAGTTATGTCCTCCAATTCACTAAGACAGAAAGAAGACCCTTCAAATATAGGCAAAACTGAAGTCTCATAATATACTCCATTACATCCACACCACATCTTAGAGTGGTTATACTCTATAACCCTCACTTCATTCCCAACGAGATACAATTGCTATTTAAAATAATATTTTATTATTTTTGTCCAAAACCCTATCCACACAGATCTATTCTGCCAAAATTTTCTCGTATTTGATAACCCTTCTGTAGGGATATGCACTTGACCACACTTGACCATTTTAACATGTACAACTCATTTTTTAAGATGGCAATGCTGAAGCATTCAAAATCCCATGGCAATCTTGTTTGGTAAAAACAAAATTGAAGTCACATCTATAAAACCACTATTGAAAACCATGCCTCTCAATCGAAATGCCTCTGGCATAACAAGTATCTCCAAGGGGAAAGGCCAAAGAGTGAGCTAGGTGAGGTGGGTTTCAGGTGGGGGAAGAATATGCTACTAGAATTATATCGTCAGTCAAAGAGGTGAGTAAATTTAATATTTTCAGGGCTACGAAAGATTGAATGAGTCATTGCGACAAACCACCTTACGATGATAGCATTGCTGACATTGCTACCACATAATTGCAAAATTTATGTCATCAGGAGGCCCCACACAATGATGACTAAAAAAATTGAACCGATAATAAATGTGCCCCACCTTACTCTATAGGATAACTATCCCTATAAATGTAATAAGCTTTTGTAATTTAATCAAGTTATTTAATCAATAATTTGATTTTCTCAATATCTAATATCAGAGCAGGTTCTACCCCAAACTTCTTTGTAAATTGAATCTTATAGAGCATGTTCTACCCCAAACCTCTTTGTAAATTTAATCTTATAGAGCATGTTCTACCCCAAACCTCTTTGTAAATTGAATCTTATATATAACAAGAGTTTTCAAGTGCAAACCATGTTGAATTCTTTCTTCTTTAGATAGATCTTATTATTTTAGTCAATAGATAGAAGTCCTATTGGCAATATATTAAATATGCATACATCTTATTATTGGCCATACAAGTACATTGGTGAAGGAGGGCATACAATTTTTTGTTCGTTGTTTTTATTTTGACACATGGATATTTTTGCTCAACCCCTGGCCGTACACACTGGCAACAACATTTGTTTGAAGTTGCATCCGGCTTAGAGACCTCTACATTTTTTTATTTGGCTCAATTTTGATGGTCTCTAGAGTAAGCTTTTGCATCAAGATCATATTCTTGGTGAGCTCCTTATCTTCGTTGTTGAGATCATTTGATTTTTTTGTTTGCACAAATCCTTGACCGGATTGGTTGACTATCACAGATCCTTGGTGGCGTGTTTAGTCTTTGTGGTTCAACATTAAAGGGGGGAATGATAAGTTTTAGTGCTTATATGGGTATGTTTTTATATAGGGGTGTGTATGTGTGAAAGTTTACATTCCTATACATAAGTGAGTTGTCATAATAACTCATAATATGTAATTGGGAAAAATAAAAAGAAGTTGTACATAGAGATAGGGTTGTGGGAGAAATATTAGGGATAGAGATAGTTGAGAGAATAAATGGATTACAATAAACTCTTGATTATAGGAGAAATATCACTATAAATGTAATAAGCTATTACAATTTAATCAAGTTATTTGATCGATAATTTGGTTTTCTTAATAATCATTACCACCCAACTCGCTTCGAAATCTTTCACCACTTACAAGTTATGTATGGCATTTCCCTTTATTCCATGGGTATGAGTATGGTGTATATGTATGTTCTCAATCCTAATGTAATTTCTCTAGATGTCAATATATTAGCAGTGTAGATGAATATAAGCTATAATATAGACTTTAAAATCTCAATGTTTTATCTCCATATCATTGGTATTGTAGCATTGATTTGAGTTATACATCGAACATGGAACCATCTCACAATCAAATCAATGTCATGTTTTCATCATCGACCATATTGTCTATGGGTGTGTTCTGTCTTTTGTCAATCACACCCCACCTCCCCACCTCTACATAGATGTTTGATAGAAGAACATAATGTTAGAGGTAAAAACCACTGAGATGGGGGTGAATTAGTGATGGAAAACAATCTAATTCAATTTTAAAACTCTTCAAACACTTAAGAATTCAATACAACCATTCATGAAGCATACAAGATGTTTATAACAAAGAACAAGGAAGATAATGTAAGATCATACACACAACACAAGATGTATGTGCGAAAACCTCTTGGTAAATAAAACCCACTCTCAAGCCTACAAACACATAGACTACTTGTCTTATAAGATGATTATAAACATGAGACTGATCAAGTCCTTCTGACTAGAATTTAGTGAAACACTTGTTTCACAAGGAGCCCCTACCCCTATGATGATCAAGTCCTTCTAATCACCTATTGGTCCAATATTTCTAATCAGCTTTAGTGAAACCCCTTTTTCACAATATTATCAATTCCTTCTAACCTATATGTTGAGCACCCTCCCAAAACCAATAAAATGAACATCTCCTGATCATTGATTATCTACCAATCTGATGGAGATACAATTTAAATCAACTCTCTTCAAATTTTCACACTACACAATCCATACTCTAATCTTCATCTCAAATCAACCATCAAACTTAAACAGACATCATATATCTTTTGCTCACACTCAAGGCATCCAAACATCCTTTTGAATTACTCTAGACCTCTTCGCTCATCCTCAATCTTAAAACCTGCAAGAGCATTGTCTTTGACATCAAAAATATAACCTATAATTCATACACATAGTCATCAACTTGCTCTACTCTAAAACCCATCCACTGGGCACACACTTCTTCTTTCAAGTCTCACAAGTCTATTCCACAAGCCTAGAAATCACCACATTTGATTTCACCTTTTATAGAGCCTTCATGATTATTAACTTCTTGATCGACCATTAGACATGCCTTAACCCTTAAGGATTCTATCACATTAAGAAACATCTCAATACCATCCTCATAGGTCAGCCATAGCATCCATAGGTCACCCTTAAGCAACTACACCTTTTAATTAGGCCTAAGTAGCCCATATAGGTCTCATGGAGACCTATTCCCCTATTTAGCACTCTTTTGAGCAAATTAGAAACATAAGACCACTTAAAATGCATAATTATACTCCACAAGACTAATTTAACATCCTCACATTATCACAATCATCATAACACTCCTCTACTAAAGCAAAATAGATCAATCTTTGACCTTATACACAAAAACACCATGAATGAACAAATAGTCAAGTTCTAAGCATTTATTCATACTAAATATGGATTGTTCAAACCTCTAAAATCCATAAAAAACATCATCATGGAGTCTACAACACTCTCCAATAGCTAAGTTCCCTTGAAATATCTAAATACCATTAGAACAACTCAAAATATCCTTCTTGGGTCACTTACAGAACATGATCAAACACACAATCAACTTTGGAGCTCAATAACTTTGACTATAAAAATATTCAAACCTTTAAATAAATATTTTTGGATACATCTTAAAGTCATAAAATTTTTATTTCTACACAATGGTCAAATTTTGCATATATCTGAATTTATGGCATGAAAACTACAGACTGGTCTTTCCTCGTAAATTTGAATATTTGAGTTCTAATAGGCACTGAACAACTATTAAACTTAGAACACTATGTAAACATCTCATGTCTTTGTATATTAGATCAAATATATACCATTGATCTCTTTTGATCTTTAACTATGCTAAATATCTATCAATTTAACCTCATCTTGTGCTTATTATCAATTTTGACTCAATACGCACTGTCGATCTCCATGGATTAGCCCAGTCTTTACCTTTGCTCACTATTAAACATCAAGCACTTGTCATTATCTCACTACTTCCTAACAATTTGGAACAAATGCACTCCATTTATCTCTTTTATATTAGCCTAGACTTTGACCTACTCAAATGTCAGACACTTTGACCTCTTTGACTCAATACACATTGTAGATCTATATCTAAGTACACCTGCTCACCATTAGATCCTTATCTGGTCCTTATCTTTAACATTGTGAAAATTTTTCTAAGTATTGTAACCTCTAAAATCTACCTAGAAGGCTAACTTTGAACCTTAATAACTTTTGTTATGCTCAATTGCATGTCTTGAAATTTAAACCATATGATCTCCTCACATAGGGGAATCAATCCATGTAACAAACTGCTTCTAAAACATTCATGCATGTGAAATATAATGTCATAAAAATAATTACTCAATGCTTCATAAACATAGACATTAGGATTAGATTAACTTCACATCATCAATCTGTAATGTGATTAAACACGTACCATTAGATCTTCTTTGCAAATTTTGGCTAAGTATGGGAAAACATTGTAGACTACCTCAGAAGCCAACTTTACATAATTATATATTTTATTCCACTCACTTTCATGACCTAAAACTTGTACCATATCAAATTGACACTAATGTTATCACACCCATATGACCAACTCCCCCTGACTCATCCATATGTGGTAATGGTGATTTTAGAAAACTATCTAATCATATTTTTCTGACACAGAACCAACTATGCCAAGATGACCATAATGAAGAACCATATGAATACCATGCACTTATACAAGCTCTCCAATCATCCTTAACCTATGATAGGAGCCCTCACACATGCTCAATACTTCATACCCATCCTTAATCATACCAAAATTGAAGATCAACCAAGCATACTAAGACAAGCACACTACACACTTTGTCATTAACACTTAGACTATTAAGACACTTCATACACTCACCTGGACACCTCCATGACATCACTTCCAAATTTTCAATAATCTCTTTATTTGTCATTAATGTCAACACCCATCATATAGCTCACTGTCCATCTCTCTCTTCAAGCACTCTCACAATAGGAACCTTCTCCCCCTTTAACACAATGACAAAGGGGGCACAAAATGATCCTAAGGACTTGAAAAAACCATCAACAGGAGAGGACCACCTTATAAATATGATACAGAATATCCCTTACCTTTAGTGTACCTATTTTATGCCTTGATAACTTCCTCTTGCTACATGTCAACACTCTCTTCACACCAAGAACTGCAACCAATGAAGATAGAACACACAAAAGCACTAAATGTAATGGAACTCACCCAAAAAAATCTAATAGGGACTCCCCCTAATATCTTTGAGCTATTTCACCTCTTGAGCATCTTTAGATTTTCACACATCATGAATAACCACCACATAAGCTTACTAGCCTTCTCTCTAAAGCCACCTCAAGAACCACCAACAAAACTTCATGCCACTCACCAAATAGGAAACATGATCTAAAAAGATTTGATAAATCACATTGAAACACCCATGCCTTTCTCTTTTGGATAAACTGAGTAAAAATATCAAATCTTCACACTAGGCCTGTTTAGACTCCTTGTAGCCTTACATGGAACTTACATAGCCCACAAATGTCAATACACATATTTTCAAGACCTAAAACATCATATATGGAGTAATCTCATATGACCCATTAAGTACATTAATTTTCATCACCTAACTTCTTCTCTATAACATACTTCCTTCACAAATCTATTAGCCAATTAGGCCTCCATTTTGACAAAAACTTGAATAATTTGAAAAACACAAACCTTTATATCTTTGTGAATCTTAATTTGAAAACCCATTTGGATTATTCAACATATTAAGAATCCTTATACCTCAATTCATAAGGCAAACCACTTTTATAGCATAGCCTAAAACTCTAGAATCTTAAAACAAACAAGGTCAACAAACATCCTTCTGGTCAATGCCCACTTCTGAAATTTCTTACACACCTGGAGACAACTATCACACACTTCTAGACCAAGATTTAATCCTTCAAACCTTGACTTCCTATACCATAGCTTTGATCT
The DNA here is from genome assembly GCA_037957365.1 of Torreya grandis. Classification (NCBI taxonomy): domain Eukaryota; kingdom Viridiplantae; phylum Streptophyta; class Pinopsida; order Cupressales; family Taxaceae; genus Torreya; species Torreya grandis. The sequence continues at coordinate 2,548,804 of JARHVA010002206.1, forward strand.
ACAATAAGAAAGAAAAACCCAAGAGCACACAAAAACCTCCAAAAGACACAATCCAGGATCATCAAGACACCAAACCACCTAGAATACATCATAAAGAAGTGCACAAACCTTTCTAAGCACCAAACTCTTCTTTAAATTCCACCAATCTCATTATGCCACCTAAAAACACTCATTCTAATCTTGTAAACACTACATACATAGCAAAAACACCTTATGACATCATTCTAACCTCATCAAAGCATTTCTCCCATCTTGATACACCAAATCTAACTAGAAACACTCATCTTTTGCCTTCTATGACCTTTTGAAGAATAACACAACAACACTTGTTTTTCCACTGAAAGGAGTCTCTTAAGAAGCATAGACATAGACCTCCTCTACTCAATAAGGCTCTTAAAAAAAAGTGAAGCCAGGAGTGGACCACATCTCTTTAGTAACCATTGGAATCATTTTATAGATATAAGGCTTATTTCTCTTGTTCCATAGTCTAAATTTTGAAAACTTGTTCCTTTTCTACTTCACTCACTTTCTCTTCTATGATAGGATATACAACATTTGGAGCAACTATGGAATATTGGCATACCTTGATTATTGAAGTAGCTTCTTTGCATTGTAGAACATCACCTTCAAACCTTGACAACATAGAAATTAAGTTTGAAACTTGCTCACACATAGCAAGTTGTTCATTAGCATCCAAACACACCATAAAACTAGCCTCCATCAAAACCTTGGTCTTTTCCTTGAGCTTGGTCTCTTCATTCACAACATGAGTAGACAATGAGAGCTCTTGGCACTTTACATTTTTTTAGCATTCTCCACCATAGCAAACAAATTACTTGGGCCTATAGACTCATCATGACTCATAATTACCACCTTTGGTTTCCATGAGTTAACTTGCCTTATTTATTTCACTCTAAGAGCCTGATTAAACCTATTATGTCTTGTAGGCCTTTACTAGTAGAATCTAGAAATGTGAACTCTCTGTTTATAATTGAAGCACACTATACCTTTTACAAGAAGCTTATCCTATCTTTCTTGATTAGAACAAAAACTTGTAATATATCCATTATTTTGACATTTGAAACAAACTACTCCTTTTGAAGAAGACTCACCTTGCCTTACCTTATTTGGATAATGCTTAGCAAAATGTCCATCATGAAGATAGTTAAAACACTTAAATTTGTTCACACCTTTTGACTAATGACCCTCATCATAGTTCCATGCAAACTCATTTCTAACAGGTCTTTTGCATTCTCTATCTCTATGCCTAAACTGATTACATATGTAACAATAACCATTGAAACTTGACTACCTCATGGAATTTGGTGGTTTGATCTGATTTGTCTTCACTTTGCCAGCATATTTATTCTTTGATTGATTATTGATCTTCAAAATCTGATTTATATTAGTCTTCATCTTGTCTTGAGTTGTATTCTTTGGTTCTTCTTTGTATCCAAGACCAATTTTATCACTTGCATGCTTTTGACCACTTAGAATATTATCTAAATCACTTGAACTCTTTTCAAATCTCATAAATGACCACATCTTACTAGATGTCTTATCTATCTTAGCTTTTAATGACTCATTTTCAATTACATACCTTAAACATTCATCTTCTTTAGCTTTCAAGATTGTAGATAGGATTTCTAATTAACAACTGAGATGCTTGACTATATCTTAATGCTCCTTGGTGTCCTCATTCATTCCTGCTTCATACACATTGAATTTCTCTTCATAGTCTTTGATTTGAGACTTCATCTTTTTGTTAATCTTCTTCTCAATCTTTAGTTATTCAAGAGCATTCATCAATTCAGTCTCACAATCCACCTCATATTTATCATCATATAAATCACTCCAAGTAGACTCCTTTTTATATGAGCAACTTCCTTCCTCAGCCATGAAGAGGGCTTGATCTTCAATAAGACCATCATCTTCATGATCACACTTTGAGTCACTATCTTCACTCTCATATGATGATCTGCAATCTTCTTTGGTATTTATAGCAATGAACAATGAAGATAATACAAGATCATACACACAACACAAGATCTATATGGGAAACCCTCTTAAAGAATAAAATCCACTCTCAAGCCTAAAAACACATGGAGTATTTGTCCTATAAGATGATCACAAACATGAGATTGGTCAAGTCCTTTTGACAAGAATTTACTAAAACACCTGCTTCATAAGGAGCACCTACCCCTAGGATGATCAAGTCCTTCTAGCCACCTGTCAGTCAAGTCCTTCTAACCAAATTTAATGAAACACTTATTTCACAAGGAGCACCTTCCCTTAAAATGATCAAGTCTTTTTGACCACCTATTTGGTCAAATCCTTCTGACCTAGATGTTAAGAACCCTCCCAACACATATGAAATGAACATCTCCTAATCACTGATTGCTTGCCAATCTGATAGAGATACAATGTTTATCACCTCTCTTAAACACTACACATTACACATTCCACACTTTGATCTACCTCTCAAATCAACCACTAAACTTATATAAACATCATCTATCCTTTACACACATTTAAGGCATCCAAAACATCCATTTGGATCACGCTATACCTATTCACTCATACTTAATCTTAAAACCTGAAAGAGTATTGTCCTTGACATTAGAAATATGACTTATAGGTCATACACATAATCATCAACCTAATCTTCTCTATAAACCATCCACTAGGCACACACTCTTTTCTTTGTTCCATAACTCTCATGCACATGTCTTCTCTCAAGTCTCACAAGTCTATTCCATAATCCTAGAAATCACCACATTTGATTTCAGTTTTTATAGAGCCTTCATGATTATGAACTTCTCGATTGGCCATTAGACATGTTTTTACACATAAGGCTTCTATCACATTAATACATAACTCAATACCATCCTCATAGGTTATCTATAGCATCTATGGGTCACCTTTAAGCAACTACACCTTTCAATTATGCTTAAGTAGCCCATATAGGTCTCATGGAGACATATTCCCCCATTTAGCACTCCATTGAGAAAATTAGAAACATAGGACCACTTTCAAATGCATAGGTCTACTCCACATGACCCCCTCGACATCTTCAAATGATCACAGTCATCGTAACACTCCTCTACTAAAAAAATAGATCAATCTTTGACCTTATACATAATAACACCATGAATGAACAATCATTCAACTTCTAAGCATTTATTCATACTAAATATAAATTATTCAAACCTCCAAAATCCATAAAAATCATCCTTAGGAAACTAAAACACTCTCCAATAGCTAAGTCCCCAACTCAAAATATCCTTCTTGGGTCACTTACAAAACATGGTCAAATACACAGTCAAATTTGGAGCTCAATAACTTTAACTATACAAACATTCATAACTTTAAATAAATATTTATAGATGCACCTTGAAGTCCTCTACAACTTGGATTTTTACACCATGGTTAAATTCTACATATATTAGAAGCTATAGAAAAAAAATATAGACTAGTCTTCCCTCACAAATTCTATTATTTGAATTCCAATGGTCACTGAGCAACTGTTAAACTTTAAACACTATGTCAATATCTCATGTCCTTACATCTTATATCAATACACACCATCAATCTCTTTTGATATTTAAATATGCTAAGCATCTATTAGTTTGACCTCATCTCATGCTCCCTAGTAATTTTGACTAAATACACACTATCAATCTCTATAGACTAGTTTGGTCTTTACCTTTGCTCATTGTTAAACATCGAGCACTTGTCATCATCTCATTATTTCCTAACAATTTGGGAAAAACATTCTTCATCAATCTCTTTGAGAGTATTTGGACTTTAACCTACTTAAATGTTAGACACTTTGACCTCTTTGACCCAATACGCATTGTAGATCTATATGTACGTACACCCGCTTGCCATTAGATCCTTATGTGGTCCTGATCTTTAACATTGTGAAAATTTGGCTAATTATGGGAAACTTTGTAATCTACTTATAAGGTCAACTTTGAATCTTAATAACTTTTGTTGTGCTCAATTACATGTCCTAAAATTTTAACCATATGATATCCTCAAGTAGGGGAATCCATCCATGTAACAAACTATTCCTGTAACCTTCACGTGTGTGAAATATAACATCATAAAACTAATTACTCAACTCTTCTCAAACATAGACATTAGGCTTAGATTGATTTCATGTCACTGATCTGTGATGAGATTAAACGCTCACCATTATATCTCCCTTACAAATTTGGCTAAGTATGGGAAAACATTGCAAACTGCCTAGGAAGCTAACTTTGCATAGTTATATCTTTTTCCCCTCTCACCTGCATGACTTGAAACTTATATAATATAAAATTTTGACTAATTTTATCACACCCATATGACCAGCTCCCCCTGACTCATCTATACATCACAATGGTGACATCATCAAATTGACTACTTAGATTTTTTTGTCACAGAACCAGATGAATATCATGCACTTCCACAAGCTCTCCAATCATCCTTAACCTCTGATAAGACCCTTCACACATGATCAATACTTCAAACCCATCCCTAATCATGCCAAAACTGAAGATCAACCAAGCCTAGTCCAAGCATACTAGGACAAGCACACTACATACTTTTTTATTGATGCTTAGACCATCAAGACACTTCATCCACTCCCCTGAACACCTCCATGACATCACTGACAAGTATCCAACACATAATTCAATATTTTTAGGATCCATTTAAAAAAAATGGGTTGTTTTAAATACTCCTAACTCTACGTTCATATGTGGTCTATAAATACGAAGCAAAAACATCCACAAAACCACCACATGTATAATTGGCATTTCTATGATAAAATTTAGAGTTTCCCTAAGAGAGTCAATGGCCAATAATGTTAACCATGCACACATAATGATCAATTGTAGGTGTAATGTATTTAGAGTCACTCGTTCCATTGAAGTATTTACAACCCTCATCCACTTATGTTATGTAGATGCATGCTATTAAAACACAACTGAAGCTTACATAATCAAGGTTTTTCTAATTACTTCATTAGTTCAAATAATTTGAGAGCTTCCTTGTAAAATCCATTTTGTGCATACCTTGCAATAGAACATTCCATGAGACCTAATTTCTTTTAGACATTTTGTCAAACAATTCTTGTTCCTTGTGTATGATTTCACATTTTGCATACATATTTATCAATGTACTTCCAACTAAAACATCTAAATGTCCACTTTCTATTATGCTTTGATGAATGTCCATGCCATGTTTCAAAGCTCCCATTTTAGTACACGTTGGTAGGATGCTACCAAAGGTTATGGAGTTTAAATTTACACCTACCAATTCCATTTGCTTAAAATTTTACAAAGCCTTTTTCACAAACCCACTTTGTGTATATCTCGAATCATTGCATTTCATCCATGAGACTACATCACTTTGAGGTATTCTGACAAATATTTCACATTCCTTGCCTAATCTTCTATATTTTGCATACATATCTACTAAGACACTTACAACTACAAAATTTTGACAAAAATCCACTTTTGATTATGTTTTGATGGATGTTTGTACCATGTTCCTAATCTCCCATTTTTGCACAAGTTAGGAGGATGTTGTCAAATGTTGTGGATTTTGGCTTTTTGCCTGCCTTTTCAAAGAACCCATTTTGTGCATATCTTGAAACCATGGCATACCAAGAGATGACATCTGGTTGATAGATTTTATTTATATAGCTAAACTAAAATAAAACTAAAGAGTTGAAAGTTGTTCACAAAAACTCACTCCCATCCTACTACTCTATCATCCTCATAATCATAGGCGAAAGATGACAATAGCCCACCACAAGGGAACTTCTCCTAGTCCACCAATTCTACAAGCATACACAAATTTATGAGGTGTCAAACTAGTTGTGTCCTTTAATTATCTAGGACAGAAAGATAGCCCTTCAAATACAGGGCAAACTAAAGTCTCACAATAAACTCCATTACATCCACACCACATATTAGAGTGATCACATTCTACCACCCTCACTTCATTCCCAATCAGATACAATTGTTTTTTAAAACAATATTTTGTTGTTTTTGTTTGGAACCCTATCCACATAGATCCATTATGCCCAAATTTTCTCATATTTCATAAGCCTTCCATAAGGCTTCACACTCAACTATTTTTACATGTACAACTCCATTTTTAAGAGGTAAATGGTGAAGCATTCAAAATCCTATAGAAAACATATTTTGTAAAGACAAAATTGAAGTCACATCGATAAAATTGTTGTTAAAAACCATGCATCTACAAAACCATGAGGAAAATTATCCCCTCTTCGCCTCTCCATGAAAACACCTTAGATGTAATAAGGCTTTTAGTCCTCAAGTATCTCCAAAGGGAAATGACAGAAGAACTTTTCACATGGCATGTTAAACAAGGCCTAAGCACGCTCAAAGATGCCTCAGGCTTGCCCGTACTGGGCATCGTAATAGCCAACGTTATTGCCCAGGCCAACCCTAAGTTTCTGAATTTGGTGTAGATTCTAATAATATTTCATTGATCCCATCAAACATTAGTTAAAATTGTTCACTCTAAAAGGGAAGGGTGGAAAAAATTAATCTACAACATAAAAAACATAGTAGTCAAAAAAAGGTAACAACAGTTAGTAACATAGAAAAATCACAGTGATCTGGAAGAGGTAAGTAATTTTTCTTTTATTATTCTTTTTAAATAAATTTTATTTTGATAAATAAATCAATAAAAAATGTATACAAAATTATTTTATTTACAAATTTTTTTACTATGTTTTTTCAAAAGTTATATTATTTTATTTTATCATGTCTGTAAATTAATTTGATGAATTAAATAAATTTAAGAAAAAAAATATTTATTTGTAGTTATATTAAATTGAATAAATTTTAATTCCATATCAAGGCTGAATATCATCAATGGATAAAGAACCATTTTATAGACAACATTCAGGGCCATATTCACCTTTTCGATCACAGGATCTTCAATCTGTTCTCAAAAATTACTAAAATTATGCAAGTTCCTCAAATCAAGATGGAAATTATTTTTCTTACTCACAAGAAAACATTAGAGATAAAATGGAATTTGGATAATATCTTTCACAACCAAAAATAAATGTAAATGTTACCCATGATGTTGTTCATGATGTGGAAGACAATTTCACTATATCTAGTCATAGTATTGATTTGAATCATGGGATTAATATTTTTATGGAAGACGATTTTGAAGTTGAATAAATTGTCCCATCAACTCAAGTATTTGAAAATGATATCAATGGTAATAAAGATATGACCAAGGAATACAAATAACTTTGGCCAAAAATTGTTGTGCAAGCATTGATTCTAAAATTTGAAGAAGTGTATACAAATTTAAATCAGAGAAATCTTGGTAAAAAAACATTGGGATAAAGTCATAGATGTTGTAAACATACAATGTGGAACATCTTTAATGGGTATTCAATATAAGTAAAAGTGGAACAAATTGGAAAAAACATTCAAGAAAGGGAAACAAATGGAAAATACTACATGGGGAAACCATCTTCATGGACTTTATATGAAGACATGGGTCGTATTATAGGGAGCAATCCCAAGGTGATTGGTCTTATGAATGGTTTTAGTGGAAATGAATTGATCAATACTTCCAATACACCCAAAAATGACATGAAAGGAAAATCCTCTGAAGAAAATCCATCTATAAATATTGAAGAAAATTCATCTATAAATGTTGAAGAAAAAGGAGCAAATGAATAAACCCATTTGAACAAGATTGTAATTGAAGGAAAGCGTACAAAAAGAAAAAGAGCTTCTCATGAATATTTTGGAGAGAGAATGGAAAAAAATTGATGGATTTCACTCAAACAATTAAATAAATTGCGCAAGGATGAATACAACTTGAGCATGCAAAAATGGAGCAAGAGAGCAAGCAGATAGAACAAATATTGGATGTGCAACTCCAAATTTCAAAAAAAAAAATCTCAAGTAAATCTTAATATCTTTGTTATTGTAAAAAAATTACTTATAGATAAGACATTAACACCAAAATATTTTTTATTTTATTAAAAGATATACAATTTAGCTTCTCAAAGTAGCATTATATTGTATTTCTCATTTGTGTAACATAATATCTCTTTGTGCCTTACCTTGATCTCTCTCCATAGCTTGATTAGGAATCTCAAATTCAAAATTTGGATGTGGATCTACTTGGAACTTTGGTTCATCTTCATTATTCATTTGTAATAAATTATGTAGTATGCAACATGCCACAATAATCTTTGGCACTTTGTCCAACTCCACACCCACATCTTGAAGAAATATCCATCTGATTTTGAGTAACCCAAATGCATTCTCAATTTTTACACGTCCTCTAGATAATTATTTGTCAAACATAGTATGTAATGGAGAGAAATTGTTTTTAAATGGATTCAACAAGTATGGGGATATTGGATAGGCAGAATGTCTAACTACTTGTGGATAGATAATACTTCCTTCAATCTCAATTGTTGGCATTGCTAATACTTCTCTTTTTTGCATACTTTATTTTATTGTAGAGCAATTCCAATGATCAGCTTTATGAGCATTGTCAGAAGCATTGACATAGACATTTCAAAATATTTTTTGCGCATCACGTATTCTTTGTAGCAAAACACTATGAAAATGATGCACATTTACATACTTCATAGGAGCATGATGTTTTTGTGGACGAAATGATAATTTAATATGAGTGCCATCAATTGCATCACATATTGTAAGAAGTAGTGTCAAAGTATAAAAATCACATATAATCTTTTGAAAATATACTGCTTGATGGAACACTTATATACTAATTTTGTAAATTTTGGATGACTATATTAACAATAATATATTTTATGAAAATTCTCCACCAAAAGTTTATAAAATCTGAAAGGAAATAGTCGGTGCCTCCACATTAAATGCAAATAAATGGTCATTGTTTCACAAAAATTGGTATGCAGGTGTCGAGCACGTGGGTGGCAGTATGTTCGAGACCATACCCTGCGCAGACTCTATATTAATGAAGGCAAAACTCTAAATCAAATCCCCTTAAAAAAATATAAATTAATAATTTAAAATTAAAATCATATTAAATTAAGGAATTTTAAGAAGTGATTTAATCAATAAAATGTTTAATTTTTATAATTAATAATTTAATAATAATTTTAAATAATTATCTTAAAAACCTCATAAATTAATAACTTGAAAGTAAATTTGGAAGGTTTGTAAACGAAGTTGAAAAAAAGAATTAATAAACACTTAATCTACTTAATTTATATTTCTATATTAAATTCAGAATAACTTTAGAGAGTTTTTAAAATGGTTATATGTGAAATTATTACATTTCAATGTCTAATTCCTTACTCTTTGAAGATTGTGGTTTTATGTATGACAAAGGGTTTGTAGTATAGAAAAATCAGTACTAATATTTATATTGGGAGTACGCTTTTAGGTGGTCTAAGATTTTTATATTAAGTTTTTTTTGTTTTTGTTATTATTATTTTTTTAGGTTTTTATTATGGTTTATATTTCAATCACTCAGATATATTTGGTGGAATTGGGCATGATAAAGTTTTGGACTAGCTCATCTTTTTATTAGAGTTTGTAGTATTCTTCTTCGTATCCAAAAAATTATCGTAGTGTGTATGTTTTTTTTATTGAATATTTTTAATTAGGTATTAAATTTGATTATTAATTATATTTTTGAGAAAAAAAAATTATAATAATTATTTTTTTAATATTAGTGTTTAAATATTAATATAATTTATTATAGCATAAGGAAATATTAGAGATATTATATATATTTATTATAAATATTAAAAATTTATGATGTTCTATTTAAAATTTTAATTTATATTTAATACAATTTATTAATTAGAAATGATTGTAATTTGTGTAAAAAAATAAAAGATCATACAATCATCAATTTTATTCTTTGCTCTTAGAAAGTGGTTTCTTCCAATATTATGTCTTCATTCCTAATGATTGAAGGCCTACTAATATGAAGATCATACAATCATCAAATTTATTCTTTGCTCTTAGAAAGTGGTTTCTTCTAATATTATGTCTTCATATTAGTAGGCCTTCAATCATTAGGAATTTTTTTCCATCCCGAGAATGTTACTAAATTTATAGAAGCACAATCCAACATCTCAACATGAATGGCATCCAAGGTTTTTTTTAAGGCCCCCTAAGAAAAATTCTCATGTAATTTTTTTGACGAATATTGAAAATTTAGTTTCAAAATAGAGGTGAATTGAAAGGAAAGTAGTTTCATCGGGAAGGAAAATCTTATAAGTCATCCTTTGGATAGCGTCCAAATCCTGTGGATGGGGTCTAGGGTCTCTAGAGAGTATCCAAACCCTGTGGACGATGTTCAAACTCTATGGGTAGCATCTAGAGTTTGTGAATGATGTCCAAAACCTGTGGATAACATCCAAAGCCTATGGATAATGTCCAAAGTTTGTCGACATCATCCAAACCTTGTGGATGATGTCTAGAGTTTGTGGACGTCACTCATATCCTGTAGATGGCATATGGGCTATCTGGTCATTAGCTGTATTGTCGAGACATCATCCAAAATGTGTGGATGATGTCTAATCTATCTTGTCGATGTTTATCTCTTCTGAACAGTGCTCAAAATCCATGGGAAATTCCTATATATATCCCTTTCCCATTATATTTATTCATTTCTCTCATATGCTTAGTTCAAATCTCGATCTCATCATCTACACTAAATCTCATCCTCTAGTTTGAATCTCATAAATGGCTTCCAACCCTATATCTTATGTCCCCATTCACAAATCTTTTTACAAAAATCTTATTTGCTTGAAAATTTTGAGGCTTCTAGAAGATGAGAACTCTTCAAATGACTGGATCGATAGATGTTGTTTAAGAGGCCTTATTTACATGCCTTGGTATGATATGAACATGAATTTGCTAAACATTCTTGTGTCTAGTTACAAACATTCTTTTGGATAATTTTATTTTGTCCTCAACTCTCAGACTCTTACTTTTGGCACCTTACCTTCATATATTGAGCACTTGTTAGGTCTTCCATACAGAAACGTCAAACTTGTATCCACGAAATCTATTTTATCTGAGGAAGACAAAATATATCTAGGAAATCACTTGGTTGTTGATACATCCACCTCGGTGAGTAATGTTCTTTTCGTTACTTAACATTCAATGTTTTACGTATGAAATTTGAAAGTAAATATCATAGTTAAAGATTTTGATTAATTTTTTGCTTCCATTATAGTCACCTCTAATCATAAAAAAGGGGACTTTCAGTTCAAAATGTAACAAACCCATATCTAGAAGTCATCATTGATTATTTGTAGGTGAGGATTGTTTTAAGGGAAGACTCATAGACATCCCCTTTTGGGATATAAAATACATTATTCATTCTCTTGGTTGATAATAATTTGATTGGTGTAAATTCATTTTGATTAAGATAAAAACAATATAGATTGGGTTTTTCAAAATGACACACAATTTTCATTTCTAATTATATTTTGGGTTCATACTATGAGGTGTATCATGAGCTAAAGGGAACAATTGTTCCAACTATATTGCATGAAAAAATGAAATCTAATTTTGTGGCCCTTTCTGAACTAGAGGTAAGTTTGAAGTTTACTTCTAAGTCATGAACTTTTTATGTTATTTTCTTGTTACAATTCAAATTAATTTTGTTTATTTCCTTGTAATAAAGAAGAGAATCTATTTTTTAATCAAGAAGAGAAGTTGCACTAAACAAATACCATCCCGTTGAGGGATCCAAATAGTCTCATTTAGATGGGGGTGATAACATAGATTCTAGTGTGGTGACACCATTGATAAGGAAAAATAAGATGTATTAATATATCTCACCTATTGTTCCACATCGACTAGCCTGTTAGGAAACTTAGGCACATCCCTAAATCCAAGTTTTAATATTTTAAAAATTTATTGAAATTTGATGTAGAAACAAAATAAATGGAATTATTAATGTTTCATTAATTTTTCAGTGGCATCCGACATTTATAACATTTGCCATCAACTTGTTCAACATTTACCTTAAGTGCAAGGTATTTGACTTCATGTTTTCAACTATGTTATTTTTAAATTACATAAAATTCAACATGTTAAATTAAATTTTTGATTGTTTGACAAAAATTAAAGCTTCACCTTCTCTTAAAACACATCTACCATAGCAAAAAAAAATTCAAATTGAAGTATGGATCCTAAGTCTAACATCTCTGACCTTCAATTTGACTTAGTTTAAATTTTTATGAAGTTTGTTTATTGATTAGTGATGGCATTTCCTATTGCAGGGTAATATTCGTTAAGAATTATTATGCCACCAACACCACCCCATGTTTTACAGACTAGGGGGAAGAATTTAGTAATGCTAACAGGTAGTAGGGGATTACTACATATAACAGCATTGGAGTTTCTTAGTTTTTCTATGGGTGAAGTGTCTGTTGCAACAGGTGCCACAACAATTTTTTAGAATATTGATCTTGACAATGTTTTCCTTGAGGGTATTGATTCGATGCCTACAGATAGATTTGTTTTGCATAATATTATTAAGGGATCTCAATTCTAGACTCCTAAAAAAATAGTTAGACATGGTTCATCTAGTTCACCACTTGAGCAACACAATGATGAGGAGCAATTTTTTGACAAATTGGCATCCTTTCCATTGATTCATAATCTTGTTACATATAATTCTTTCACTTTGTTAGATATGACATAGTACATACTGATTTGAAAGTATTGAAATACTAGGAAATTCGAGGCAAGGCTTTAGTAAAGGAAATTAATGAGCGTTATTATAACCATTCACATATATATTCTTTATATTCTTTGATTCAAAATGATCCATTTAAAATTGATGTCTTAGTGAATCAAGCTGAATCGAGATCAATTACAGTGGAAATGCCTATAATTATAATGTTTTAAATGTTATGATAAACATATTAGAAATTTTGAATGCAGAGGCATAGGCATACAACAATAAATTGGCAAGAGATCAATACCTTTGTCACCTCGCCAATGTAGAGAGAGATAAAGTTTTGGTAAGTAATAAGTTTTCTATCCCTTTTTTAATCACACTTTTGTAATTTTTATCTAATTCACTTTATTTTATAAATTACAGTCCAAATATAACAACCTAAATAATGAAGCATAAGTACTTAATATCCATCTAAAAAAAGTTCACAAAATCTTAAATGCAACAATTACATGGAAGGAAAAACTTGTGCTAGTAAATAAACAGAATAATATATGATTAGGAGGATCATCAAAGAACATGGCATGGATCCATATTTTTTTGTGAAGGAGAAAACAAATATGGATACCTCTATCTTATCGATAAGAGATGCATCACACGAAGAAAGGACAATACTTGCAAATATTAATATTGCATCCAAGGATCTTGTTCAAGAAGGTGTCTTACATTATTATTCAAGGAAAGGGGAAGCTAAGGTAGCATCATCTACTTCTCAACAACAAATTATAACTCCTCATGTGGAATGATATCAATTCACTACATGTATCTCTCTTTAATGCAAATGGGATATGCAAATAATTTTTTATATATATGTTATGTTCAAACTGAATAGTTTATATTGTAAATTAAACTTGTAAGTTTAAATATAAGTCTATGCTTTTGTTTTATTCAGTGCATTTTATCCATGACAATGTTTCTATTATATTAGAAATTTACTACTTAAGATGTATAGAGATAATATCATAATTCATTGATGTATAATATTCACAATCACATGAAATAATCACTTCATATTTAAAACAAAGTGTAAAATAAATATTTTTCGTACATATAACCTAAATATATTGTGTAACAAAGTTTGAATTTTAAACAATTGCAATATAACACAACTATTTTAAAATAATACAATAATGTAATTTATGAAGTCTTTCAATTTACATAATATAAATGTTTCAGTGATTTTTGATACAAATGATAATATAAAAAATCAATTGCAAATTTGAAAGTTGAAACATACATACTTAAATTCATGTAGATGAAAAAATTTTTGAGTAGCCCTTTCTTCATAATTGTCATTTGTATGTATTGTATCTGACACATATACAATCTCAATATCTACATTAGTTGTGTCATTTGTTGTATTGGTAACTCCTCTTCTTTGATTGAGTGAATTCTAAATTTGAAGTGCTCTATCATAGAGAAATGCATCCACTGGATAATGTGAAACATACAATCTCAAACATGTATCTATATTTTTTCCAATTTGTTATGAATTTTTGATTTAACAAAAGATGGTGCACTAAAGACTCTTTCATCTTTCATGGAGCCCAAAATCATTATTTGGTATATTTCATACAATAAAAAATATTCACTAATACATTCCTAAAGGATGATATTGGGATACAATTTTTTCCATAGCCTTATAATAGCACCATTTTCAGTTGGCTCATTTAGACATTTATATTGATCAATCATTGTGAATTCGAAATGGGTAGACTGTGTTCTCAATAAATATTTTCAAAAAATAATTTGAATTTTAACTTTATTGGTATCTACAAACTTATAAAAGTGTTTAATAACAGTGCCCATGTATCTAAGACATAAATTATTGATTTGTTCTTTACCATCCTTAGCTCTCCAAAATATTGGATTCACCACTGCCATGGCTTCAAGCAACTCATCCCTTTGAAAATGTTCTCCAATTTTTGTAAGAAAATTATCCTTTATCTTTCTCAAATTTTATCTATGTTTTATGTATCATAGTTTTATAAATAATACATGTTATAGGGACTTCTTCAATTTTTGATCTTGTTATATCAACTCATTTTTAGAATGTGTGCATTGGTATTTCCTTTCCATTAATGACGATATAAAAATGATCATTAATATTTAATTTCAAATAGGATTTTGGAATTTTAATATCTGTTAAATTTTGCCAACTAAAAAAAATAGGTAGCTTAAAACTATTTTGCCTCAAGTATAAGACATCAAGAAATTGACAAACCCATTTTCTCAAATGTATGAAGTCCACAATATATATGGATCTCTCTTGAGAATATTTCATCAAAAAAATTATTTCATTTAAAATTGGGAGAATACCACATAGTGTCAAAAGCATTTTCAAATCTTTTAAACGGTACAACAAATCCTTTGCCTTCTCAACTTCCATATGGTATTTAGATATAAAACCTGCCAAAAATAGATATTCTTCAAAAATTCTGCATGCAAGTTCATACATGGAAATCCATCTTATATCAACATCTTTTAGAATATTTTTACTATTGGTAACCCCAATTACAAATTTATGAAACTCTAAAAATATTTTTGGACTGATTGACATATAAGAGTGCAAATCACAGATAAGTTCCTCCACTTTTGTGACATTTTTAAATGTGCTTACAATTTTATATGCAAGATTCATTCTATGGACCATGCAATGAATTGAAATCATATATGAGACAACTATTATCTATAGTCAAACACACAAACTATTTATGTCCCCCTGCATTACTACTACATGGTCAGCTACAACACATACCAACTTCGTAACTATAGCATAATCATTTATCCTATTAATTTCCCTCAAATTAGAAATAACTAGTTTGGAAAAGTTTTATGTATTACAATTGTCAACCATTTTATGTATAGCTAATAGATGAGGTGTCCTTAAATTGTTCTCAAAAGTGTAAACATGGATACAAACCCATGTTGTTTTATCAACTATTATGGCCTCATCAATAGATATTGAGATAAAGCTTGCATTTTTAACTTTTTCTTTCAAATCTTCATTCTCAATCATCACAAGACATTTTTCCATGTTCCAAGCACTATCATCTGACCAATATGATTATGGAATGTAATGAATTCCATTATGTTAAAATAGAGTTTTATAATCTGAAAAAATAAATATATGTCAATGTTTTTTAAGAATGTGGTAGATCGTTGAGAACTGTATATTTTTGGCATGTTGATTAAACTTAATAAATTTTCCTATTTGAGATGTAGATATTCCTCCTTTCTCAACTAGATTTCACATGTCTCTAATGTTTTTTACATTTTTTTGCATATCTAACATGTATACATAAACTTTGCCACAATATTTCTCAGTTGTGTCCAACTTAAGTTACATTTTGTAGTCCTTTCCTAATTTCCAAGAATATATGGTAAATTTACATTTAGTTAGGGTATCATTATTATTTTATAGATCTATTGGTTCAATGAAAGGAAATTTTTTTGCCCAATCAAACTTAAAAGACCTCCCAATTGTCCATCTGCTTCTCTTTTTTTGCATAGATTTTTGAATACTTTTATCAATTAAAGTTTGTGTCTATTGAGTAGAAATGTCTTATGCTAGATTGATCTCATCATCTAGAATGTCCTCAAAGCTCCTCTTTCTTGGTATAAATTTTAAATTTATAATTGCAATGGAAGTTGGTGTTTTATGAGATCTAGATGTTTCTTCTAATATTCGTATCATGTCATCTAGTTTGTCCTTCGCTATAGTCGTGTTATACTCAAGAATGTATTGAAGTGATGACATGTCATCATCAATAATATCTTCAAATGGTGAAATAATATTATGATTAAATCTTTCATTTGGAAAACTACTATCAGTGGAGGGATATGCATGCGTAAATATTTTTCTATTATCCTTCAAATTTTAACTAATAGTTATTAAAAATAAATAAATAAATTCTGTAAATCATTTAATATATGTATTTTGAGTGGATGTAGGTTGACTTTACTTGGGTGTTATTTTTGGATACCCAAAATAAGATAATACGCTCGTTGTCATTGATAATAGGCATGATCTCTTACCATTGTCACTAGATGACATTACAAATAACTATTTTTGTAAGATAAGTTGCAACTTTCCACTTGGGTATTGTGCAGTTAGTCATTCTTTCTATGTGGCTGCTATTCAGAGTCCTTAGAGATGCCAAGCACTACCAAGTATTGATGGTCATCGCTCAGTCCCTATAGATGTTGTTTAGACCCTTTAGATGGTGTCTAATCTATCTTATCACCATCCAGACCCTGTAAACACTGTCTAGTCTATCTGGTCACTATCCAAACCCTGTAGATGCATCAAGGCTCTGTGGATATTAACCAATCTATATAGTCACCATACAAACCTTTTGGATTATGTTTATATCTTATGGAGAGTGTCCAGACCCTATGGATGTTGTCCAACCTGTCTGATAATTGTCTAGAGCTTATGGACAGTGTCCAAACCCTGTGGATGGTGTCTAGTCTATCTAGTCATCATCTAGACCCTATGGATGGTTACCAGACCCTATGGGAACTATCTAGTCTACCTATTTTCCATTCATCCTTGATGGATGTTGTACAAAACCTTTGGATGCCTTCTAATTCTTTTCTCTATCTAGGTTGTGTGGTTGGTGTCTAGATGTTTTCACCACCATCTTGGTCCCCTAGTCATTGTCTAGAGTTTGTTGTCGCCACCTAGAGTGTATGGTTGTCATCAAGTATATGTGGTTATTTGGGATGGGGTTGAAATTATTATCTTGATCATATATATAATATATTAGTATGTGGTATATAATATATGTTGGCAAAATAGTGCATAGTCCTTTGACAGCATGGTGATTTATAGTCAAAATTATGGAATTAATTATCAATGGTAGATAAGTTGACATCTAAGTCACATTTACAACCCAAATTATTTGGTGACCCAGTGCTCTTTCCATCTCACATAGTAATAATCAAGTACATCTCATAATTGAATAGGTTTTGACAAGCCTTAGATGGAGCTTTTAATGATAATTATATTTATTTGACTAATTAGGTCTTTAACGAAGTTGTTTATGTTTGATAGTGGAAATCATTATTTGTCTTATGATTAGAGCACAAATAAAGGTGAGTGGTATACGTTATGGTGTGTGGGATTCTAGTCCAAACTAGGTCAGTATAAACATTAATTTTTCCTACAGTTATATGTAGATTTATAGTTTTGATAGGGTTTATAGAGCTTTGAAATATTTATGAGTAGTTTTAAGTGGGACTCAAAGCTTGAACATAACTCTAGGGATCCCTGGCAAAATCTCACAGTTGCAAGCAAAGATATGAAACTGATTAGGTCGTTGAGTATGATTTTCAAGTTCACATTTATATATGGAATTGAAAGACCAATCAATATAACATGTAATGCTTGGAAAGAACTTAAAGGTGATCATATTTTGGAGCTTTGAAATCTAGTGGGGTTTTGGGGAGTTAATTATTCATTATGTTATGCAGAGGAAAAATCCTAAGTAGGTTGGGAACAAGGTAACCTAAATTCCACAGTTGTAATTGGTGATATATAATCCTGATCAAGTCTTTCTATGTATTGATAAATATTCAAATTCATTCAAAATTCTATGCAGGGGTACATTTCTAAAAAGTGTATTTTATTAAGTTTTTTTACCATCCATGAAAGACAAATTAGGTTTTTTTAAAGCTTTCGTAAGATTTTTTGGGGTATTTTGTAATGCCTTTCAAGACATGTAAGCTTGTGAAGTAATATGAAACACCATAGAAGGTGAGGAGCCACCTAAGAAAGATGATGGGTTAGACCATTACCACCTTAAAGGGTAAAATGTCACTAGTATGGGGAATATTTTTTTGTTGGATAGCTCATTTTGAGATTAAGTATTGGTATTGGTATTTTTTTTCTATTATCTTGATATTAGTGAAGTGTTATACTGTCAAAAATTGTATTCAAAACCTAATATTGAAAACTTATATTGTCTTTCCTGATTTCATTCAAAATGAATAAAGGGAATCGATTTGTGTGCTATTTTTGTATTTATTTTCTTATTTAGTTCTCATGAATGGATGTGTTTTTCAAATCTAAGCATCTTAAAATAAATGACTAACCTTAATTCCAACCTTGGTTTATGTGTCTACTAATTGGTATTAGAGCTATATTTTTATTGATAGGAAAGTGTGCATAAAGAACACACTGGCTAAGTATATTGACAAGATGTGGAAGAGAAGTTTTCATCATGGGAGAAATGGTACACCACTAAAAAAAATTTAGAGAAATGCAAGACCAATATAATCTCAAGTTGTAGATTTGGCTAAGACGATGTGAGGTATGCAAGCTAGGTTAGATGCAATGGATTTGTCTCAAAGGAGAGCACCTCATAGTGGAAACATGAGGGAGGATGAGGAAGAGTCATGCCTATTTATGATGAGATCACGTGTAGGCTAAGAAATAGATAAATAATAAGGATAAAATAAGACCATGTGATATAATGGTACCTAAATTTAAGGCCAAATTTTTACCCTCAAACTATCAGTTTAGCTTGTTTCTAAAATTGCAAAATTTGAGGTAAAAAGAGATGAGTGTCAAAGACTACACTGAGTAATTTTATAGACTCACAATAAGAGTTAGACATGTTAAGGATGATGTTGTTCCATCTAGAAAAAAATTTAAGGTATGTGAATGGATTTTGTTTTGCCATAAAAGATGATATCAATTTGTTGAACCTAAGAACCATAAAGGAAGCCTATCAATGTGTGTTGAAGGTAGAGGAGAATGAAATGAGAAATAAACAAGCACAATATATAGGTAGAGGAAATTTTTTGAAAGGATCCGGATAGAAAAATAGTGGAAGATGTCAAAAAAACAATGGTGGAGAGTCAAATAATTGATAAAATCAAAATTATGTGAATGAAGAAGATTTTGAATTGTTATGATGGTTTTAGGGAGGTAATGATGGTGGTTGACAAGGGCGGAGGAAAGGGAATGGCCTTCACACACATAGTGAAGGTTTATCTTCACATCCATGGAATTAACTTTGATCCCCCTCATGTTGTTTAGACTGTCCCATCTATTGCAAGTTAATCCACTGCTTTCTACTTATTAAATATGAGAAATAACATGACCAGAATCTTACCTGATAGAAAATCCTCAACCAAAATTTTATAAATAATGAAAGGATATAGTCAATGCCTCCATGTTAAATGTAATAAATGGTCATTGTTTCATAAAAAATTGGTATGTAGGTGTCAAGCACATGGGTGGTAGTATGTTTGAGACCGTGCCTTGTGTAGATACCATATTCATGAAGGTAAACTATAAATCAAAATCCCCTTGTCAAAAATATGGCATAGCCATAAATTTTTAAAAAATTGCATTTTATTGATTAATAGTATTTTTTTAAATGATACAGAACATAATAATCAACTAGGATGAAGAGAGCTGCTCAAAGATACTTGAAATTTGTCACAAGGCTTTGCCTAAAAATGGTAGATTTATATTGGTAGAAAATGTGGTGGGAGAGGACTCAAAGTTGAGTAAATCACTTTAAGTTACCAACATGGTGATGATTTCCATCACAAATAGAGGAAAATATATGAGCAAAGAGAAATGGAGGAGGGTGCTTCAAAATTTAGAGTTTCGCATACCGAAGATAATGGGGTTACCTAGAATGTTTATAAGGTTGGAGATTATAGAAGCCATCAAGGCCTAACATAATGCTAACCTAAAGATCTTAAGACAATTTAGTTTTTCAACAATCATGTATCTAATTATCATTGATAAATATTCTAATTACATTCCCCAAAAATTCATTTACCATTAATCAACAAAAAAAAATATAAATAAGGTCATGAAATCATTTGTCAATGTGGTATATACAATAGTGAGATATAAAATTTATATTCTAATTATGGGTCTATGGAGGAACACAAGAAGGTGAAATTTACATGCACAAAGTTGAAGAGTTTTGCCTATTTATTATGAGATCATGTGTAGGCTGAGAAACAAAGAAATAATAAGGAGAAAATAAGATCATGGGATATAATGGTAGCTAAATTGAAGGCCAAATTTTTACACTTGGAATATCATTTTAGGTTGCTTTAAAATTTTCAAAATTTGAGGCAAAAAGAGACAAGTGTCAAAGACTACATAGAGGAATTTTATATATTAACGATAAGTTTTGGACATGATAAGGATGATGTTTTGCCTTCTAGAAAAAGTTTTGAGGTGTTTGAATAGATGATGTTTTACCATATAAGAAGAAATCAATTTGTTGAACCTAAGAACCATAGTGGAAGCCTATCAATGTGTATTGAAGGTAGAGGAGAAGTAGATGAGAAATCAATAAGCACACTCTAGAGGTAAAGGAAATATTTTGAGAGGATGAGGATAGAAAAATGGTGAAAGAGGTCAATAAAACAATGGTGGAGAGGAAAACAATTCACAAAATTAGAATTTAGGCACGAGAGGTAGATAGTCTTCTAGAGGAAGAGGCTTCTATGGATGAAATAAAGGTAGAAGTTTTCATGGTAAGTGTTTTGGGTGTAATAAGTATGCTGGTCATAAGGGGGAAGATTATCTAGAAAACCTTTAGAATAATGGTAAGAAATATTAAGTTAAAACTTACATAGATTTTGGAGATGAAGAGAGTGTTGGGTCTCTAAATCATGTACAAGATCCAAAATAAGGAGAGGCTATGTTGATGAAAAGAGTATTGTTGAAACCAACCAAGGAGGTGAACAAATTGAACAATAAAAAGAGTTTATTCTAGACTATTTTAAAATCCAAAGGTAAGTGTTTTAGATTTTTAATTAATATAGGTAGCATAAATAACTTAGTTTCTCATGGAATGGTAGAAAAAACTAGGCTAAAATAATTGACACATCCTACACCATACAAGGTTTTCTCATTGCTTAAAGGGTGCCAAGTGTTGGTGAATGAATAGTGTGTGGTGAATTTTCAAATTGGTTCACATAAGGATGGAATAATGAGTGATATCATGCCCATGGATGTGTGTCATGTGTTTTTAGGGAAGCCATGAAAGTTTGATAGGAGAGTTGTGCATGATGGAAGATAAAACACCTACACCATTATGAAGGATGGAAAGAGATTCACATTGATTCCATTTAAGTATAAATGAGATGAGGTGGATAATAGTTATAAAACAATGTTGGTATCTGACAAAGAGTTTTTGAAGGTGGCTAAGGAGGAAGCAATATGTTTTCCCTTAATCTCAACTCTTTTACAGGTTGTGATAACCAGTATGGTAAAAGTGTTTTTCTTATAGACATTCAAAATATGTTGATGTTGTGACAAGTGATTTTTGGATGGACTACCACCTGTAAGTAGTATTAGTCATGATATGTATTTAATTCTAGGAGTAAGTATTCCTAACAAATCGGCCTATAGGTTGAATTTAATGGAGAATGAGGTTATCAACAAGTGTAGGATTTGTTGAAGAATGGTTTAATCTGAGAGAGTATGAGCTCATGTGTAATTATAAATATGTTGGCACCGAAGAAAGATGGAGAGTGTAAAATGTGTATGAATTCACATGTAATAAACATGATCACCATTAAGTACAGGTTTCCATTACCAATAATGGATGACTTAATGCACTATCTAAGTGGAACATGGTACTTCACTAATATATATTTTAAGAATGGTTATTAGCCAATCCGAATAAGAGAAGGAGATGAGTGGAATATTGCATTCAAGATGAATTATAGGTTGTATGAGTGGTTGGTCATGCCAATCAATTTGTTAAACACTCTAGGTACATTCATGAGGCTTGTGAATAAAGTTTTGAAGCCTTTCACAGGTAAGTTTGTGATAGTATATTTGGATGACATATTGATTTTAAGTCATTCTTAGGAGTAACATTTGAAGAATTTGAAGTTTATTTTGGATATCTAGAAGGAAAATCAACTGATAGTAAAGTTTAAGAACTACAACGTCATGCAAGAGGATATGATATATCTATTAATTATATTCTTAAGAGATGGGTTGAAGATCAACCCTGAGAAGGTGAGAAAAATTATGGATTGGCCTTTCGTAAAGAATATGTTTGAGGCAAGAAGTTTTCATGGGTTGGCAAGTTTCTACATATATTTTATAATAATCTTCAACAGTATATGCATACCCATAATAGATAATATGAAGAGAGATAAAAATAAATTTTAGTGGATTATTGCAACAAAGAGTGGCTTTCAGTTTTTGAAGAGAAAAGTGATGGAACAACCAATGTTAGCCTTATCAAATTTTGGAAAAGTATTTCAAATTGATTATGATGCAAGTGAAATATCCATAAGAGTAGTTTTGATACAATAGGGTAAATCCATTGCCTATTTCATTAAGGATTCAATGATGCTAATAGGAAGTGTTTGGTTTATGACCAATAATTCTATATAATGGCACAAGCTCATTAAAAGTGGAAACATTATTTGTTGTTGAAGGAGTTCATTTTTTAAATATACAATCATGCATTAGAGTTAATAAATAATTAATGTAAGCTAAATCAATGACATATGAAATATGTAGAATTTATTTAGATCTATTCTTTTATGTTGAAACATACTAATGAAAATTATAATAGGGTAGTGGATGCCTTGAGTAAGTGAGATATTTTAGTGATTGAGATAAAGGTAGAGGTCATTGGAATTTGAATCCATGAAGAGGTTGTATGAGTAAGACTTAGATTTATGAGATGCATGAACCCAATGGATGTGGATAAAAATTTGTGGTTAGAATACATGACACAAGATGGACTATTGTTCAAAGGACATAAGCTGTTTATAAACAAGGTTCCATGAGAGAAAACCTATTGAAATAGAACCATAGCGGGGGACTTCATGGTAATTTTGGATATGACAAGACTTTGGCATAGCTGAGTGATAGATACTATTGGCCGTGAATGGGTATGGATGTGAAGAATTTTGTACAATAATGTAGAGTTTGCCAACATGCAAAAGGTAAGGGTCAAAATGTTGGTTTGTATCAGCCATTGTCTATTCTAGATTGTCCATGGGATGCACTGAGCATGGATTTTATTCTTAATTTCCTAATAACACAATGATTTATTTATTCCATATTTATTGTTGTGGATATATTTTTGAAGATGGATCTCTTTTTACCATATAGGAAGACTAATGATGCCACATGATGCATTGATAAGACTATCACAAACTTCCATATGTATTGGCTCATGATCCCAAATAGGTAAGAAGACAATTAATACTAGGGTATCAAAATTATAATTAGGTCTCTACATATAATGAGTCTCTAAATATGATAAATGTAGAAGATCATTCTAGATCAAACACATACTTATGATGATTAGGAAATTAGTTTGTGTTTATATGCAAGAGGTGACATGAATGAAGTAAATAACTAGATTATAATAAAAGGTTGTAACTTGACTAGTAAATGAGGTTCGACACATATGATATCTATTTAGAGATGAGGGTAAAAAACATTACTAGGATAACATGTCATTAAAAAATAATAAAACAATATGGCATTTAGGTCTAAGACCATAATAAAAGGGAGGGTTGTATAAATATTGTAGGCATAATAATAAAGTATATAATAATAATATTGTGTTATAAAATTTAAATTAGATGGAACATACAACATTAATAATATGACCATGCACAAAATATAGGTTAGGGTTATGGATATACTTACCTTATGTCAACACATTGTCATGTTATTCTCACTCTTCTATTTGAAAATTTTATGTGAGATGTTCTTAGGTGGAGTCAAAATGAATATAAAAAAACCTAAGTTTTCCACATTTGGGGACTCAAAAAACTTGGTCCACCTTTATAGCATAATTTATATTCTTAAATATTCAAATCCTTTAGTTTAATTTATCTTCCTTTGTAGAACTTCCTTTTCCGTATTCCTCTTTTTCATCCATAATATGATTTATGTGCACATTAAGAAGATAAATTATTGATGTTATTCAAGAAGCTACCTATGGATACAATTGCATTGGATCCTTAAACTTCAATCTCAATTTTATCTAATATAATTGATTAGTTGAATAATATAATACATGGTCAACAAGTTTATGACATCGATACAAATAGGGTGAAATTATATTAACATCATCCACATTGATGAAGTTAACCAAAGTAATAAAATTTGGAAGTGATTTAGAGGAAATATTTGTAAATATTATAACGTACAATATATTGAAAAATAAACATTTAAGTATAAATTTTAAATATTATATAGGAATGGGGTCAGACAAAGGACTTAATAATATAATATTTTTATAGTTTATGTTTATTTTTAGAGTGGTTTTAGATATCTAAGAGTTATAAATAAGGATATAGTTAAATTTGGATATTTTTTCATGTTTAGACTTAGCCAAATTCTATGACTTTAGAAAGACATTATAAGAGGTATGAAGGTGGTAGATAAGCACCCAATACACATATAACATAGAGTTGACTCAAAACTAGACTAGTACTGCAATCATAAATATAGGAGATTAATTTATAAATAAAATTTTTGGAAAAAATATTACTATAATGGATATTTAAAGTGTATACATTATTCAAATGAAGTTCATTTTTACCACATGGTGAAACAATTGACAGGGATTCATAAAAATATATATTAAAAATAAATGAAATGAGTGAATTGAAATAGCCAAATTCAAATAATTGAGATGCTGAAAATTTTGCAACGTACTTCAAATTATATTTCTACTAAATGGTGCAACTGATGCTCACTTCATCATCAACATATATTTATGGTAACCATAATGATGTCAGACTATACTAGTGCAATTTTTGTGTACAAATTTGAGTGTAAGTTTGAATATATATAATATAATGATCAACATTATCTCAACAAATATGATATGAGGATAGTTTTAGATAGATATGAGATAAGTAAGACACTAGGTCATGTTAAGATACCACAAGGTAAAGGCTAGATTAGGTCTAGTTAGACCAAGGAAAAATAAGGAATAGAAAAATATAATAATCCAAAACATAACCAAGAGGGTTCCTTAAAATAATAATGTATTTTTTTAATGTCACCTTGAAAACCAAATATATAGGTGTTATTGAAGTAGGTGTAGCTTGAGGGAATATATTGGTTAATTTATTTGGACTTAAAATATTATACACAAGATAACTAATATTGTTGGGAAAAAGCATAATAGTGTGTCCCATTAGATGGTAAAAAAACATTTTTTAAAAAATAATGAAATAAATCCTTAAAAATACTCAATAAACTTAATCCTTTCTTTTAAAAATGTATATATAGTGAGTATTTATGTATATAAACTAAAACATGTGTGTTATTAATACATCCATCCAAACCCAAATTTAATTTAATGGAGATTGGAAATGTATATGACCTCTTTATGTTAAAAAATTATAACATGATTGGAAGAGATTTGAAGAAAAGGATGTAAAGAAAATT